>OY294065.1:28444924-29044924 GCA_958510865.1 Myrrha octodecimguttata | reverse complement strand
CGAGGCTAGATTTCCAGCTACTGCATGGACGGATTCAAATTGTCACCGTCAACCAATCTATCGGATTCTATTGGACATATCGGGCTCTTTACATATGCAATATCTTTTTTATATACCGTGACATTTCCTAAACATGGGTAGCAATGCATCTAATAGCGTTCGGCTACGTTCCATGGGTCAGATATCGTGAAATACCTGACCATAATTCATGTTAATCTCGAATTTATGAATCATTCTGAACTCACGAATATTGGATGCCACGAGTTCGGTCTACACAATTCTCGAGATTATGTATTTAAATTCTGTACATCTCTTCTTTGCTTGTTGTTATTTATGGCGTTGAATTCTGAAGTCCGAAACATAATGGTTTTGAAAAATAATCATTTATGTTCAATACTTCACATTGATGCTCATCTGAATTATTGTACGGCCGAAAAATAGGACTGGTTTCTTGTCAACTTGCTTACGGTAACCCTCTCCGATATACGACATTGAAACATTAAACTCTGCGATATCCACTTATGTTGTTTTGTTTTTTTTTTGTGGGACCGAAAAGAGTCTGTATTTATTCGGTGAATATTTAGTAAATGTGCAACATCAGGTCACATCAGTTTATGCTGATGAAGGAATATACAGGGTGGTTCAAGTAGTGACGTCAATATTTTTTTAGGTTTCTCACACTTGGGGGTATCCAAAAATATTCCATGTATGTTACGCGATTTTTTGTAGTAACCAGTAATTACAAGTTTAATTTGTGCTAAATATTCCGTACATCTCCAGTGACTTTTGGGTTATGGGCTTTCATGACAAATGAAGAGATGAAGGGTTTACCAAAAATGTAAATATCTAAGAATGGGAGGACATTTGAGACTAAACGAATTTTGCAATTCATAGCGAAAAGTGCGGTGTTGTCAAACTCATCCATAGAATCATTTTGTAGGTTTTTTTTTGGTTTTCACCCCCACTATCTGAAACAGAATGATCAAATTAAATAATTTTTTGAGGAAAACGCCTTGCAGACCTTCTCTCCTAGGAACTGCCCTTGACAAATATTCAAATTTTGCTATCCGCAAGGGAGGGTTCAATAATAAACAATTTATTTAATATTTAAAGGTCTTGTTTCAGATATTGAGCGTGAAAACTAACAAAATGATGCAAAATCCTTTCAGAATGAGCTTCAATCAATATTATCCATCAAATATCGACTACTGAAATTGCTCAAAAGTGAATATTTTCGAATTCATATTTTCTTTTATTCTCCTTGGGTATAGAATTAATTAATGGACTTTCTTATTCCAATATAACGTTCGCCTGAATATGATGAGGCATGTTTCCATTGCCCAAATTATCCGAGGAACAAGAAGAGATTCTTTGAAAATACATCTCGAATCTGCTCAAAATCATTCCAGATGACGTCTACGGTGAAACGCCCTGTATAGAATGTTCCCTACATCTCAGAGACTATTTCAAACGAACGTTGAAATAGGTGAACAGGTTCGTATCGATTTGATTGATTTGCATAGTTATGCTGTCAGTTTTGGCGAAACTAGTTATGTTGATGGAATAACGACTTCCTTCTTCGAGTATGGCGCGAGAAAAATCTACATTTATAACTCGCATATTAACACTTATTACAGCCAATCGCAAATCGACGGTAATAGACTAATTAGCAGTGGGAGTTGTTGGTATATAATTGCGTTCTTCGTCCAATCGAGTTTTATTGTTTCTTTTCCACTTCTCCGCAGATACGACAACGAATATGAACATGCACGCATAAGCTGCTGACTTCATGTCAGTGCTTTTCTTTCTGAACATTGAAACGAGTGTAAACTATGAGTTTAAAATTTTCGAATTATATTCCTAGAATATATTTTTTTAAATAAAAAATGTCAGGACAAAATTTATGTCATTGGAACGGATGTGCAACCAAATAGATTTTTTGTCAGAATTTCTACATATCTATTTCCAGTTTTCATTGACGCATCAGCTATGAAATGGAATTTTTATCCAATTTTATTTTATCATAGAGTTTCGTATATTTGTTACTGTTCACTTGCAACTGTGCTTCATCAGGCCTATAATTAATTTGACTAATTATGCGGAATGTGAACATCACACATTTCGTGATGTTACATTTCCTACCACCTGGTTATAACTATTATATGATACATCTGATAACGAAAATACTATATTTCGATACAAGATTTTTATTGTGCCTAATTGGAGCATTCCAACCATATCCATACACGAATGTTTTGTTGATATTTTCCGATTTGATGACGAATCCGGTGTCAAAGTCGATTATGTCCGACCGGCCGACCGTGGACACGATAATTGTCGAACGGCAAGCTAGCTAGCTAAAACTTTCCTAAAATTATGTAAAATTTCGTGGTTTCTTTCTCGATACCGTTTTTTCTTCGGTATATAACTCAAAAAATACTGATTCAATCATGTTGAAACTTGGCAGCTAGTTTGAAAATGCCGATGGACAACTCCGTGCAGAATTTCGTGATGATCGTGTCATTAGAACAATTTGAAAAAAAAAATTCGATTTTTTTTCAAATATTCAAAATCTTCTGATCATGAAATTCTGTATGAAACTTTCAACTGTCATTTTTCGATAGAGTACTGTATTTCAATTCGATCTAGTTTGTATTTTTGAAATATTGTGAAAAAAAAAGATTCTTAATTCTACCTATTTTGTAAATGAATTCAGCCAAATAGGGTCTATTTTTACAGAGGAACGAGCAAAATGGAGTCTCTCCAATGAACGAAATGCAATTTTTCTTGTTAAATTAGCTGATTCCAACATCAGTAATTTTGTATTGTCCCAATCTATCATGTGATTCCCAATGGTCGAACATACATGGTTTTTTTCCCAATTTGGATGAATTTACTTAAAAAAGAGTTAGAATTAAAAACTTTAAAACCAAATAAATCTGTGTTACTGCCCTTGACAAATAGTTCAATCCCGCAATCCGCAAGGGCGTTTTTCATGAAAAAATAATTTATTTAATTTTTAAAAGTTCTGTTTTAGATTGTGAGTGAAAACCCAGAAAAAAACTTTGAAAATGATACCTTATATTTTGTCTTATGTTCTTGATGTTGTTGTTGTTGTTGTTGATCAAGGTATGCAAAGTTCGATATCCGAATCATTGTTCGGATCGGTGATCATCTCACAGAGAAAAAAACTGCAAACATAATTGATATGATATAGTTTGTTGGGTATAACTAAAGATCTCGGATCTGAGCGGGCATTTTTCATACAACCACGTATTTCAGGTTTTTCACTACCAAGAACTCATTAACATATTGGATTCAATTAGTTTGTGTCCAGAACGATGAGAATAAAAACAGGTGCTGAAAATAAATTCAATTATTAACATCATATCTGTTACATCTAGAATTGCAATATTATTTCGAGAACGGGTATAACTGTAACCTTCCTGCCTGGTTTATTCGACACAATCTTATAATCACTTTCGTGAAGATACTTCCTGATTGGTTCCTTACCCAAAGAAATCGAGCTTATATTGAGCCGAACACAGAACAACGTGCGAAGTGTTAATGGATTTCGTGGTCAAGTTAAATTCCGAAATTTGCAGGGTGGAATGAACACTCGAATAGAATGGGCAACTTCGTTAATGGGCGAAATACGCCAGAGCTTTACGTTTCCAATATTTCCAAGAAGAGCTGATACGATCGGAGTTTATTAATTTGATGTAGAATAAGGGTTCTAATTTCCTTAACTTTTGTGATGATCATGGTATGCAGGTAGAGCTACGAGAATGAGAAGTTGAGGAAATAACCTCAAAAATTGAAATGGATATAAGTCCGGAACCGTGCGACTGATTTGATCCATTAACGAACTCAGCCATTTCATTTTGAATCACCACGTGCCCTAAAAGTTTCAAGTCGCTAACTCTTTTCCTTCTCAAATTATCGTGCCAGCCAGACAGAATCGATTATGACACTGGATTTTTCATTTGTTATGTTCTTCTGAGTTTTCACTCCGAATATCTGAAACAGAACTATTAAAAATTGAATAAACATTGTTTTTTCATGGAAAACGCCCTTGTGAACTGTAGGATTAAACTATTTGTCAAGAGCAGCTTCTTGGAAAATCGATTGTCTAATGAACATTACAGAAACAATATAAGCAATAAACAAAGCGAACTGTGACGTTTCAGAGTACAAATCTGACTCTTTCATGAGACTAACGAGAAAATTTTTAGAAGTATTTTCTTTCGATTTTGCGTTTTGAGTTGGGTCTTTGACATTTCTAAGAACTCACAGGAACATAGATTCTTTGGTTCGAAGGTTTCTTAATTCTACTTCTTTTTCAAGTATATCGAGCCAAATAGGGTCCATGTCTACAGAACAATGAGCAAAATTACTCTCTCCACTTAACAAAATTCGAGAGAACTCTTTAGTTTTTCTTTTTAAATCATCTGATTCGGGCATCAGTATTTGTTGTGGTTGTTGTTTTGTGCTCTCGTTTTATGTTATCTAACGGTCGGGATATTTCCCCTGTATATGTCTTTCCACAAATACAGGGAATACTATAAACACAATTTTTTGATTTTGTTTCTCGTAAATTGGTTTGGTTTTAGTTAGTATGCATCACCGTTCTTATATTGAGTTTAGCACCAATTCTTCTGATTACTTTTATGAAAGTCCATGTACATAAGGAACACATTCAATAAATTGGGTTGTTAGGTGATCTGGTTGATAATTAGAAGAAGATTGTTCGTCTATGTTACTTAAGTCAGTTTCCGGGATGAAATTAGTGAGAGTTGTTCAAAATGATAGGACGCCGTTCTGTAGAACACGCGCTTAGGCTCTTTCTGAAATGGGAACGCAAGTTTCTTAGAAAGGTATTCCTTCACGAGCACATTCTGTATTTCGAGAGAAACCGACAACTATATTGATCACAAAGTTTCAGATTACTAGATGGGAAAAAACTGTTGCAGAGTCTGCGTAGAGTACCTACATGTAATCGGATATATTATTCGCATTCGAGTTGTTCCTTTTCTTAGAATACATGGTAGGTATGCAGTGAACGTGGTTCTTATCGCATGTTAGACAAGTTTAATGAGAAATTAAAACCCGCTATTTTGATAAAGATCCAATCTTCGAAGAGGAACGAATAACGCTGACTTGGTGGGTGTTGATACTTTGTTATGGTTCCAAGATATTCTGATGACTCTACGCTGCTATTCATATGACAAATTACACCTCAGCTATGTACACTGAAAGCTCATTGATCACATGACCATTTGATACGTAAACTTGTTTGATAAGTGAATATAAAAAATACATTCCTCTGTTTCTAAGTATTGTGTAGGTGAACGCATGATATTTCCCATTGTCCTTCACGCATGTGCACAATAGAAATCTATTTTACTTATCTGATCGTTTTTCTGATGTATAACATCACGGCAGCTAGATGAATAAAAGAGAATCTCATTTTCTATTCAGAATTCTTTCAATCTTGCAGGGAACAAGACACCTACCTGATATACAATACGAATTAATTGAAACCGATATCACGATTTCTCCACAATATACCTATTTCTTGTTGTACGCCATAAATACTTATAACATACCTAATTACTTTCGGATATTGTGAACACACAACACCTTTATTGACTCACCAAGGATAAAATATGAGCAATGATTTACAGAGATACGAGCAAAATTATTTGTTGAACAAACTGCAAAAATACCTGCATATTGTATCGATTATACATAATTCATTCGCTTGTCCTAAAGAACTGAGTTTTGATCCGAAAATGTTTTAGACGCTGATGAAAAATTCGAGGTACGTGTTCAGTTCAAGTAGTTTACTTTATACATAGTGATGCAGATAACGATAACTGTCTAATTGAATCAGGCTGAATTCGTTAATGAGCTTAATCGGCCAGAAGGTTTCGTAGTTATAGAATTTGAAATTCTGAAGTTATTTTCTTCGAATCTCAAAGAAATACTGATGCGATCAAATCGATTTTTCAATACCCAACACTATGGAAAATTTCGTGAGGATTGTACTGTCAGAAAATCAAAGGAAAAAGTTTTTGGAAAATCGTTAAGATTATCATTGAAAATGTTTTTCTTCAAAACTATTCCTCGGATTTCGGAGAAAGTTAGCTAATACCTCGAAATGAAAATTCAACATAGGTGTACCAAATTTCAATTACGTCCGATGTTTAGTTCTGGAAACATTGAGAAAAATACCAATATAAAATCTGATGATATGGAAAAATCAGATAGACAATAAATGTTTCATCTTTTATCCTTCGATTTAGAATCATCAGTGGTATCTATTCTATTTTATATGTCACAATCTCACCACTTGCTTTCACTAACACTTGATTACAATCGGACTTAACTGGTATGGACCTACTGGCAAGCTTGTTAAATTGTGCATTCAAGCACGTGGTGAGACTCAGACATATAATATAGAATAGATACTACTGATGATTCTAAATCAAAAGACAAGAGATTAAAAACTGTGCCTAGTATCAATATTATTTCGATCATTATTTGCCACTTGATTCAATAATTGATTATATCGAAAGCTATTTTTAACGATTGTATTCTCGATGTGTTTAATAAAATACTATAAAGAAGCCATTTTCGACCGGATTTTGTAGTGATTCGGTGGACCAGTGATCGGTGAAGAAAACAGGTGATGTGTTGAATTATTTTTTCCGGAATTATGTCATCTTTGTAGTGACGGTTGTTAATTGATCAGAATTGAAGTGCTAATGACTTGAAGCGATCGGTTCCAACACTATGAATTTATCCAACCAATTAGCACGCTTCTAGTAGAAATTTCTCCTTTTGAAGGTAACCGGTTGTGGGTTTTCTGAATGACCATCTTGTTGTCAAATGGATGTTATAAAAACATCAATATCCCATTGTTCTCACATAATAGATGTTCAGGAATTGAAAGAACCCGAATCATGTATTTTGAAAGCGTCAAATTCTGGAGCCAAGCAACTATTAAGCCAGGTCATAACTCTTTGTGTGATAAAACTAAAATTCAATATCTAATTCATAAACTGGACATCTTCATACCGATGTTCGTAGGCTTTTACGAGCAAGTTGATGTGTCGTAGAATTTTTCTTTATCGCCGGTCACACTATAAACTACTATAGATGCAACTTCAAAGATCACAATATCGTAAAAAAACTATAACATTTTATTGGAACGTATAAAATAGAGACGCGCAAAATTGAGAACAGAAAACTGGACCAGGGAAAGTCGATAAATAGAATTATGTCACTGGGAGACTTCGAAAGCCCTGTACCTACTTGAAGTTATGTAAGGGTGGCTTCAGAGAATCGTAGAAAAAAAAGTACAAGACTACTTCAAACGATGAACGACTGATATTATCAATGTCATTATAAGCTCACGATATTTTCAATCATTTTAATGAACATTATTATCTTAGCTGTCATTCATCAATCGAACACTGGATTAAGATTCGATCCAGTCTGCATTTTTGGAAATATTCGGAAAATTCAGCGTGAATTCCAGCTGTCGGTTCTCAATCAGGTAGTGGATATCAATTGGATCCCACCTGTATTTTTGGAAATATCGGGAAAATAGAACTACGAAGGAGTATATCTGCGGAATCATCGGGGGGATTCCACCCATTCACGAATTCGGCCTTCGTAGTTAAGGTCCGAACCTATACAAATATCGAGTTCCTTACAAGTTTCTCAAGGATATTATTATGTTTACAATCGGCCGTAAGGCTGAGTATGATTCGCAGAAATGACTCTGTTAACCTGATATTGAATATGATTATGAATTATCAGATTTCAAAAACCGTTCTATGCAGTCTCATCCTGTATTAACAGAGCGACATGTGCAAGGGTATTTATCCTGCTGTGAAGATGCATTCCAGAAATGATTCGAAGATGTCTGTATGAGGTTTACGGAAAGGGAGAGTGATGTGAAATATGACAGAACATTAGGGGCAGGTAATTCATCCGAAAGCAAATCTGAATTTAGGGCTCAGGAAGTCGATTCCAAGCTTCAAGTCGTACTGGGATCAAGTGTTGAACGTCAATTGGAAATGAATTTCACTGGAAAATGTTCAGTTTTGCAACTTTCTATTTACCTTTTGATGAAATATGAATATTTGAATCGATATATGCAGTATTGCTACAGGAAATTAAATGAATCAGACGAGGGGATGTCCCTCAGATTTTGAGGTTATGAGAAAGTATTTTTGCATTTTTTGAAGAGAAGATGTGGTCCTATATCCATAGAAAACTTCAATTTCATAATTTTTCCAGAAAACAGTGTCGATTCAGTTGAAATGCAGTAGTTAGTTTAAAACCCTAGAAAAAACACTGACGTGAAGTCAGCAGCTTTTACGCGCATGTTCACTTTTGATGATATCCTTTGAGCATGCGCAACAAAGCTGCTGACTTCACGTTAGTGCTTTTCTAGGTTATTTTCGATAAAGTACTGGATTTCAATTATATCCAATCTGTATTTTTGGAAATATTGGGGAAATAAAATTTCGAAAGGGAATCATAGTGCGTAATTTACCTATTCACGAATTCTACCTTCGTGATTAAGCCACAAATATCGAGTCAATATTATGGTATGTTTTTATTCGTACTCAGAATTCTTTGTTACTTTCACTTCTAACACGGTCAATCATTGAGTCATTTTTCTTCTCATCTTTCAAGATGTCAGCTCTAAGTACGTCCTTTATCACACCTAAGTGGATTATTAGAGTGGAATCCCAACGTTCTAAAATTATTCCAACTTAATTGCAGTCACATTGGGCACTTCCTGTCAAATATTAGGTTTTTATAAGTCGCATCCGTATAAGAATTTATCTATTATCCCATTCCATTATTTCTATCAGTTCTTTCGTAATGCATTCTAGGAGGGTTACCGCGTAATTAGGACAGATCATTTTCGAATCTGATCAATTAATGATTAGGCACGTTGGCATTCACCAACGAAATCTGACGCTAATAAGACGTTGAAAATATGGCTTCGACATGGCTAGAGAAATTCATGCGTTGGATCAATAGTTTGGAAATTTCATTTTCAAGTACTTAGAAACGGTACTGAAGCGAGTACAAAGATGACAGTTGGCATTTAAACACAATAACGTTCGGAAGAAATAACTCAGACACTCGATTTTTGTTGCGCCTATTAGGAGCGTAATTTCGGAATCCAAATTTGAGGAGTGGAAGTTATTCTGAAAAAAAATTCGATACCGAAGAAAAAACACGAAATTTTACATTTGTTTCACAATATCTCCAGACATTATTTTCGTATTCTTTCAAAAATTGCGAGTTCTGATGCCCCAACTAGTTGCCAAGTTCCAATATAGTCGATGCAGTTATTCTCGAAATATCTGGGAAATAACCTCAAATACGGACGGCCGGCTGGACATAAACGATTTCGACACCGGATTCATCATCAGTGAGTGCAACCTAGTCGTTTGAGCGCATTTTCGGGAAAAATTTCGACAATTACAGACCTTTGGACAAAACGATAGCACGATGTTCTCCAGAACATGGGCGAAAAAATCTCATTCGAAGAGGAAGTCCCTGGTACTAATTTACATCTTTGAGCCACCTAACTGCCAAGTTTGAATCTAATCTCTCAAGTAGTTTCTGAAATAAAAAATAAATAACTTCAAAACTTCAAGTGCCTATAACTCCGAAACTATTCGACCGATTTGACCCATTAACGAACTTAACCGTGGCATTCTGATGCGCAACCTAACCTGAAAGTTTCAAGTTGATAGCTTGCTTCTGTCGATAGTTAGAGTGTCTACGGCCGGCCGGCCAGCCGGCCGGACAGAATCTATTTTGACACCGGATTCGTCATCAGTGAGTCCAACCTAGTCGATTGAGACCATTTTCGGCTCAATCATCAAAAATTACAGACATTTGGACAAAACGATAGCACGCTGTTCCCCTAGAACATTCGCGCAAAAAGAATGGAATTCAAAGAAGTGCAGTAAATACTTCTGTCATTTTCACGACAGTGCTACTTGGTATAGTAGCTTCCGGAAAAATTACAAGTATCTACTTCGAAATGAAGTTCCCACATAGTTTTGAAGTATCTGCTATGTAGCAAATGCTGATACTTCCAGCATAAGTATCCAATTCATTCTTCTTCATACACTTCCATGATGTTTGTTATAAACACTTCAATCTCTTCAGCCTTTGGTATGTTAGAATATAAAATATTCCTCCGAACCAAATCATTCCACATGTCAATTAGAGAAAGACATTGTCAATCCGAAATATATCGGCAGTTGAAGAGTAATATCATGCTTGGTAGTACTGGCTTTGAAATGTTTATTATAAGGGTGGTCACCACGAAAACCAACTAAACAAGGTATAGGTATCTCCATAATTGCCATCTGCCTGAAAAATTGAACCTCTAGCACTGATATGAGAGATCAAAGGATCTAGAAAGGTCTTGTTAATATTTATGATCCTACTCTGAATTTTTGCTACTGGCTAACATCTGTATAGTATATTTATTGACAAGCAGTTCTCGTTAAAAATGAAGTTGTTTTATTTGTTGTCCGCTTTACTCCACATACTTTCCATGAACAAACGGAATGGTTTCTTTTTAATCAATGTCATTCCAGATGACAGCAATGCATTGATTTGTGGTCTCACCAAATACAATAGATGCTTCATTGACATTTCTCAAGAAAATTGGGTATTATTGAGTACGATAAAGCACAGAGATTTTCCATTTTTTCTCTCATCTTTATTATTGAATCACTACCGGCAATAGCTGAATTTATTTCATAATAACGAATAAATATTCATTAACTCTTTCTTATTTCAGGTAAGTGTCGAGTGTCAACCAGTCACGAGAAGGTAACAAAATCATATTCAAGAAACAACAAATAGATGACAATAAATCAACACCTACTCGGACGTTACTGACAGCAATTTACAGGATATTCATAAAGGAGTTTATGACAAGAGATTTCAAAGCTGCAAATACGCTCCTATCTGATGGTGAAACTCATGAAGATGTTATTTTGCACTGCAACAAATGCACCTCGTTCTGATTCGATACAACCATTACCATATTCATTTTATACGAGCAACATTTGTATCTTTGAAAGTGAAATATTCAAACTTACAAACGAGTCGCATTTCCGCGATGAACAAACACATTATTAACAAATAAAAGTTGTAAACCCTTCGTTTTATCTCTCCAAATTTTAATCATTTACTGCTTGCTATACTATGTATGTTTCAGCAAAAAAATTTAAAATTTGAAGAGCTCCTTCTTGGTGTTGCAGTTTCTTTGTCAGTTAGTATGTGTTAAATTTTACGTATGCAATGGATTTGAAGTACTGTTGATACAGCTGCAGATGATTCTGCGCCTACACATTTTCAAAAATCCATTCGGAGTCATTTTTATTGCCAAATATTGCGCCTCGATGCATTTAAAAGGTTGAGAAATTCGCTCAAATGCCTGTTTGTCACGTACGTTTTGCGACTGAGATGATTGATTTATGTATTTCAGCATGTTGAGAAAGAACCAGTAAAATTTGCATCTGGTAGTTCATTTCAGAAATAGAATTCAACTTACAGAAAGGATCTTAACAATTGTTCGGAATGGTTTTTCTTTGTTGATGCCAACGAATGTCAATCGATTAAGGCACTGTTTTGAAACTGGTTTCAGAGAGGAAACAAGATGTTATTTCATGTATGAGATATCTGAAGACTGCTTTTCGTAGACAATAGCATTAACATGTTCTTTACTGATATCTGATGTAGATAGTGATCATAACTTTAATTCTAGGGTTTGTTACTTACAGTTATTTTACTATTATTAGATTTCTAAGCTGCTTTTGTTTGTGTGCAATTCTATGTGTAAGCCCGGAAAATTCTAACTGGCCCGTGGCTTATAATTTCCAATTGTTATGGTAATACAGCTTTTTGAAATTCAAAATATTTGTTTTGGCGATTCAATCTGCTTCTGTTGAATGCTGAGTGTGGAATTGGTTTTGAAGTTTGCAATAGTCAGTCGCGTTGCCTGGTAACTAGTTCAAAACTAACGAACCTCTATGGAGTTGACCACTTCCAAGGAATTAAATAGATTCCACTTTTAGTCGAGAATTGAGCCCATAGATATGATACCCATAAATTAGAGCAAGATCGTGAACACTTCTGAATTCATTCTAATCAGTGCTTCTCTAGAATTTTTCTACTAGTATTTATCGGGCATATGCCTTATGTCTTCGTGCACGAGAATATTTTTCGGTTTTTCAATGTCTGTCCATATATCTCCTATCTCCGATCCTACTCATGCACGCGCTGCATCTCTGATTTACTCACCGACAGAACATTTTAATATATCGCCAAGTCACAATCGAAGATTATCGCATTTCGCAAAACATATAGGTTATGTATTCCGAATCTTCAATAATGTTATATATCATAAAACGAATGACATTTACAACCTGTAGAAATGAACGGACTTTTCGTCGGTAGGTCAGAAATAAAAAAATTGTGGACCGAATCGTGGTTGCCAAAACCGAAATGTCAGTTGGATAATTTACAGGAATTAATAGAGGTCGTTCGGCAGTAAGAACCCGCTTTCCAATTAGACAAATGGCATTTGGAGACAGCGACAATATTGGAAGACGTATTCTACGGTAATAATATACGGATCAACATACACGACTATTCGAATGGAATAGGTTATTTCTTTGCTATATAAGTCCCTCATCAAACGTATACGGTTTAGTTTTAGATCATGATCAACATTTCCTATAATAGTCGGAGAGCTCATGACACATGTTTCACGAAGTGTTCGATACAGGGTGAGTCCTTGAGTTTTACATTCATTTCAACTAAGGACTCCTCTCATCAAACAAAACATTCTTTTTATTTTCCGTTTTCCAAATTCGACTCAGATAGAAAGTTATAAGCTGAATATTTCTCAATGTGCTAGTACACTCCTGCACCCTTTGCAAGTTCATCACAGATCCTCTAACGGTGATCTCTTTGGCAGAAAAACCAATTCAATGTTCAATGAAATTCAAAGGAACATGATTGAGAAACAAATTTACTCACTTAATTTTTTTGATTTGGTGCTTTTTGCGATATTATTGTAACGAAAACATTTCACTACAATTGTAACACTGATCTTCGCCTTTACAATCATGCAATATCCAATTTCATTCCATCATAAGATCATAAATAAAATCATACTCGCTCATTCTCCTATTAAAAACTCCATAATTATTATCCTTATTTCCATCAAAATTATAAATGAATTATATGGAATCAATCAACTAACATACACAAATTAATTGGACTCTTGAATTATATAGAAATTCAGGTCCATAGACATGGAAACATTACATAAATTTATCGATGTCTCTGGAAATTTTTGATAGGTCGTGTTGATTTAGATCCAGATTCGTTCAGTTGGAACAAGTTCTTTAAAACTTCATGGTAAAAATTATGAGACACGCTCGCCAGGGTTCTTAAATGTTCCTTATTGCACCAGTAATTTTGTCTCGAAACTTTTAAATTCGCTTATCATGCCCAATGGCCACCGTTTTCGAATGATCGATATCTCTAGACTAGCAACGTTATTTGCAGCAGCGGTATAAAATTAGTTCCACAAAAATGTACACGGAAAACCGATTGAAATCGACTTAAATGTTCGAAATTTCAATTTTGAGGGAACATAAAGGCGAACAAAATTATCACGGGTTTAAATCATGGAAGTGCATAATTTATGTATGGATTAGGCATTATTCAATTTGAGCCAGATAAAAAATAGTAAGAATGCGCCATGTTGCCAATTTTCAAAAAATCAGACTGTTTGCTCTTGAGTTATCGTTGCAATTGCTGGACGGACAGAATCGATTCTGAAATCGAATTCTTTATCGGTGATTCCATCCTAGTCGTTTCGAAAATTACCTTGAACATACAAAAATATTGTAGATGCAACTAGTGATCTCAGAAATGGGTGAACTGTCAGAAAAGCAGAGGAACTGTTCTGATTGCCGTTACTGTTATTTGGAATGATAATTTCGTTGCAGTCAATTCATCGCGAAGTTAACTGATACTTATAAAGCGATTAAAAGCGAAAAAAGTAGCCTTTATCGACTTAGCGGCAGAGGTGTAATCGTTTGATGACGAAGTCAATGAAATACTTTCAGGCATGAACACATGCAATTTTCCGGTTGAAGAGGAAAAGGACAAGAGTACCTATTGCAAAAGGCTTTCATCTAATGCCACTAATTACTAAAGCTGAATTCAGCGCATTCATGATTAAATCGGAGCACTGGTTCCAGCGGTCGATTGTTGTTAACTTAGCTGCTCATTCTATGCTGTCCGATCGGTTTAAAGCTCGCTTTTTATATGTAGATTAGCCTTCTGAATAATTAAATGTTCTTATCTGATTTTTTAATTAGCTTACATAGCCAAGTTCACTGCGAATCTACTTAATCTGAAAGAGGTTGCGCCCGTTCTTAGTCTCGCGATATTTTCAATTATTTTCAGGGAAATGAGAGACCATCACGTGATCTACCCATAAAATATTATGAAACGGGCCTAGATTGCCTGATTCGCGTAAAAACGCTCATTCATTCGGACACAGTTAAAAGGAACGATAAGATGAATATCCCTTTCTGCCTTACGTGAAAAGTTCCATTGTAACTAAGAAGACTGGCGAACATACTTTAACTTTTCACTCCCTGTGTGATATTGCATTCAAATTAATGCAGATATATAAAATTATTCGCAATTTTCCTCTCATATACAGGGTGTGCCCTGGAAATACTTCTATTTTAGATGCAAGCAATAGGTATTCAATTCTAGTGTTGTAATCAGTTTATTTCCACCAGAAAAACATAAAATTTTCCCCATAACTCTCGAAGGAAAATGATTTCGAAAATATACCAATTTGAAATATAATTTTCCTCAATAACCCAAAAACTATTGATACGATCGGATTGGAGGTCCAAACCGGCCTATCATATTCCGTTAAAACATTGCTTGGACTTTCAACCGATCATTTTTCAACCAAGTACTAGATTTCAGTTCGATTTGATACGTTTTTTCGGAATCAGAGTGAAAAATATAGGAAAGCACTGACGTGAAGTCAGCGCGCATGTTATGAGATCACCAAAATTGCGTTTGGTAGGGTCAATACGTGCAAATATGACCGCTTTGGCAATGTCAGTGCTTTTCTAAGTTTTTTCATTGATTTTTATTTCTGAAAATATTAGGAAAATAAACTTTTGATTGGGTATATCTGCGGAATCATTGGATAGATTTTATCAATTCGGCCTTCGTAATTGAATTCAAACCTACAATACAAGAAAAACATCATATTATAGTCTTGAAATTCTGTCATTTGCTTCATATAATATCAATATTCAAAATAATCTGTATTTTTGGGGAAATAACAATTCGAATGGGTATATCTCGGAAAATATTTCTTCGGAATAAACTGACAATGGTATCTCAATGAAATTCTGCAGAAAGCTTCGCGTTATTACGCTCCAACTATCTGTCAAGTTTCAATCCAATTGCTTCAGTAGTTCTTGAATTATCAGGAAAATAAACTCAAAGTTCAAGCGACTGTAGCTCCGAAAAAACTTGGCTGATTTGTCTCATTAACTGAATTAACCACCGCATTCCAATGCGCTATCTAATCTGAAAGTTTCAATTCGCTAGATCGCTCCGTTCGACAGTTATCGTCTGGTCGGCCGGCCGGCCGTACAAATCGAGAGGAACTAAGTATTGAAGCCACATTCCTTAATTTTGGGACAATATAGTTTCTTTTAGATCCTTCAGCTTCGTTCTGCCATGCCAATAATATTACCGCGGACGAATTTACAATGACAAAACTTCTGAACGATTTCGCGTCTATGCACAGCAATATCGTAATTGACAAAGTTCCCAGTAAACAGAGCATTGGAGTCAACAAATGAATTCGACTTCATTCTGAACTTGATAAGTATTAGAATGAACCCTCATCTCATAGCTAAAAAGTTATTTCCCAATTATTGCCTGAATGAGTCCCCATCGAATTCGAGGAAGGTTTCATGTCCCAATATGCTCGGCATTATTATCCGCATTAGTGCATGGAAACGGAAACAGTCTCAGTCCTCATCTGTTCGATTTCAGCTTATTTTTGCCAGGAAAAATATCCTGTATTTATCTGCTACTGGTATTTTTACAAATGAGATTCCATAAAAAATTTCAAAAAGCACTGCCGTGAAGGCAGCAACTTTTGCGCGCATGTTCGATGTAGATGACCGCTTCAGCAACGAATTTGAACATGCATGCACAAGTTATTGTGTTTACGGTCAGCCTAACGGCCGACTGCGTAAACACAATAACTTTCGAAAGAAACAACTTAGGAACTCGATATTTGTAGAGAACGTTTGGACCTAAATAACGAAGGCCGAATTCGTGAATGGGTAAAATCCACCCAATTATTCCGTAGATATACCCAATCAAAATTTTATTTTTTCGATATTTCCAAAAATACAGATCAGATCGAATTGGAATCCAGTGTTTCATCGAAAAATAACAGTTCGAAGTTTCATACAGAATTTGATGGGGATGATATGATAAGAAAAATCATAGAAATTTTTTTTTTCAAATTGTTCTAATGACGCGATTATCACGAAATTTCGCATGAGGTTGTCTTTCAGCATCTCAAAACTAGCTGTAAAGTTTAATCAGGACTGAATCAGTATTTCTCGAGTTATACCGAAAAAATAAACGATATCGAGAAGAAAACCTCGAAATTTGACATATTTTGTTCCGATATCTCCGAAACTTATGATCGTATCGAACTGAAATTTGGTACACTGCTGTGAAATATGAAGCTCAGAGTGTGAGTGGACTTTTTTTTGGATAAGATGAATGGTTTCCAGAAAAAAAAAATTTTTGGAAAAAAATGTCGAAAAAATTTTTTTTTTCAATTCACTGACAATATGATCCTGACGAAATTCGGCTCAAAGTTGCGCGTCGCTATACTCCACCCAACTGCCAAGTTTGAATCCAATCGCTCAAGTAGTTTCTGAAATAAAAAATAAATAACTTCAAAATTTCCACTGCCTATAACTCCGAAACTATTCGACCGATTTGGCCCATTAACGAAACTAACCTATCCTGAAAGTTTCAAGTTGCTAGCTTGCTTCTGTCGACAGTTAGCGTGTCTACGGCCGGCCGGACAGAACCGGATTCGTCATCAGTGAGTCCAACCTAGTCGATTAAGACCATTTTCGGCTCAATCATCCAAAATTACAGACATTTGGACAAAACGATAGCACGCTGTTCCCCTTGAACATGCGCACAAAAATAGCGATTGCACATGTTTACCTGCTAAAATTTGAAAGGGTATATCTGCGGAAGCATAGGGTGGCATTTGCCCATTCAATGTTTCGATCTTCATAATTGAACTTCAATCATACTGTACATACAGTGTGTCCACGGATTGGGTGCCGGTAAGGTGTAAATGACGAAAAATTTTCGAGTTAGACTCTGATATTTTGGGAATCGCTCCTGCTTGGTCTCAAACTGAGATGTTGAGCAAATGAGCCAAATCAGTTAATATACAGGGTGGTTTAGAACTGATTCAAGAAAAATTGTTAAGAATAAAGCACCTTCGTTTTAAAAGATATCGAGAAAGTTTATTGAGAAAAGTTGTTTAGAATCAAGAGACACGGCTAAATCTCGAATTTCAGATAAATCGATCAACTTTGATTTTGTAAGTAGGTTATGGAAATATTTGATATCCATGGTTACAAATGCCAGACGTGACTTGAAACGAAAATTTTATTCGTGACAAACAAACATTCTTCAGTCAAAAACATGTTGACCATAGAACAAAGAGTGTTTATTGTGCAGTGCTACGGTTTAGGTGCAGACATTTCTATCAGGGAGTAATAAGACATACCATGAACGCTAGCCAAATGTTGCGGTATCACGTAACCCTGTCACAAAAACAGTTTCAAAATTTAAATTTTTGATCATGACAAAATATCTCACTTATCGGATTAACAAAATGTTCATGACCAACTGATAAAGTCAAGGTAGGCTGATTTATCTGAAAATTGTGTTCCTGCAGCAGCTCGTCATTCCAAACAACTTTTCTCAATAAACTTTCTCGATATCTTTTAAAACAAAGGTACTTTATTTTTAACAATTTTCATTGAATCAGTTCTAAACCACCCTGTATATTAATTGATTTGGCTCATTTTCTCAACATCTTAGTTTGAGACCAAGCAGGAGCGATTCCCAGAATATCAGAGTCTAACTCGAAAATTTTTCCTCATTTACACCTTACCGGCACCCAATCCGTGGACACACTGTATACATGTTGTTCGGACGGTATACTCAATAACTTCTGTGAAGAATTGCGTAGAGATTCGTTATTTATAAAGCAGGTTTTAACACTTATTAATTATTTTTACAATATTCTATATCCTGCGATATTCTTCTGAGATTATACTAAACAAATTCTGTATGAACCTTCAAGCTGTTATTTTTAAATCAAGTACTGGATTTCAATTCGATTCCATTCGTAATTCTTGATCGAATTCAGCCAGAAGAGAATCGTTCATCAATTGGTTCTTAATTTAAAATAGTGTTGTGCAATCAAATATAGCGCGTCCACCATTGACGTCATAGCATAGAGGAGAAAATTGATGACATTTCTCAACCCCCTATCAATAAACCCTGCAACACCTACGAACGAATTCTATCTGCTTTAATATTTTGGCGCGACAAAAGTTCATTCATGGTGGGCCTCCAAAACTAGATTGATAAAACCGATTAGGTTTCACACCAATGATTCCGATGAAACCCAAATTTTATTTCAGAGGACTCATTCACCTCTGTCCACATATAATGATGCTCAAATCCGACTAGATCAATTATCCAACGTTTGTTAAATGTTTTCTCAGCAATCCCAATGTGTGCTACTTCACAAAATGGGTTAATTCAGGGTTTCTTAACTAGGCAATTAAAGATTTCACTCCGTTCAACAAGCTATTTGGTTTTTTTTATTATGTTTCCGCCTCTATAAGGGAACATTCAGATCTAGCCGCCGCCTCTTCCAAAACTCTACATTCTCCACATCGAATTGAAACCAATCAATTTGGACGAGACTAGACGAAAGTAGTCAATTCTAAATGTGAAACGATTAAATTCGAATTGGGAGGCATGGAGTATCAATGAGGAATTGTTTATCAGATAGGACTGGAATATTTATATTAAACGGTAACAATGTCAACAGGCAACAAGTTTTTTCTATGGCGAACTAATGATCATAGGAAAGATCCTTTAATCACAGAGTACCTAGCACAGAGGATCTTTTTCTTCTGACAACATTATTTTCTTATTCGATTTTTCCATGATCTCAGGGTTCATAGAAGACAAGCCTGTTCAGTGATTTCGGTTATTTTTCTGTGATATAACCTCTAAACAGTACGAAGATTCTTTCATATTTCATAGGACATGCATGGAAAATATAATTTTATTGTTTCAACTGTCGTTTATTCGTCTTCACACGATAGTGATCAAAAGGCGTTAGGATTTCTTTCAATGATATCCGAACTTGAGTGAACTGTTTCCATTATCAAATATAAGCATTGAAGCAAAATATAGGAATACATGTTATACAGGTTGTGGAATTTGCGGAAAAGTGCCAAGACTTTGAAAGCAGAAACTTTTGCTGATGAAATCTTCAGGTAATCTTCCATAATTCCTTGAGGATTCCAAAAGATTATTTATCGGACAAATGTTTCTAATGGAGGTTTGCCAATTCTCCAAAATCAGCTTTAATAATTAGATAGAACAAAACATGTTAATGCACATCGTCAGAACTTATTTTCGACTGATTCTTGATAGTTTTGCATAGTGTTGGGTATGACGTACAAGAGCCGGCTCATTTGTCCCGTACAAAACACAGAAATGTCAGATCGCCTCACCGTTCATAAAATGTAAGACTTCAATCCAAATGTCATATCATTTATTGGTTGCTCTGTGGTCACATTGTCATGAAAGATTATTCCTTTGATGTCATGCCTTGTCATTTCATCAACTCCTTTGATCGAGTCATCTAGTCGATATTACAGAATCCTATGTTGATATTTACGTACGATGAAAGAGTTCAACAATGTGAGGTTAGGTTTCATTTCGGGATCTCTAAGAATGAATTGAAAAAATTCTAAATCTTAGCAGATAATATAAAGGTATACAGTGATTTACACGATGGGGTTTCTCCCAAAGTTATCGAGTCGTTCTATTCAATGTATATCGAACACTCTTACCAATTCAATATGGCCATTTAGGACAATTAGGCTAATTATTGGAATGAATATGAATTAATACTTCCGATTCCGAAATTTTAAGATAATGTGTTTTCACCTTGATCATTCAATATTAATTAACATAAAATAAAAAAATCATCAATAATATTCAAATCCTGCAATGTATTATTGTCATGTCATGATCTAAGATCCGAATTCCGAATCAACCACGACAACCACACGTATAACGCAAGACGTAAGACTGCATCACAGTATAGAAACTACCTAAGTTTCTATACTGTGACTGCATCTTCTGAATTGTTTGTAAGAGACCCACTGAAATGTAGGTGTCGCTTCATTGAACTATCGGGTTAAAATTTGTCCGGCTCATTTGAACCGGCTCACTGTACCGGCTCAGCTCGAAAATTGAGCTACTCTTACAAAGTCATTTTGAAGTCATGTCATACCCAACACTAGTTTTGCACAACCCCTATCAACCCTGAATTTTATGAGTACAATTTTTAGGTTATACCACGGAAAAAATTTAAAAAAATCAAAATTACTAATCAGGCTCGCCAACGTACTTTCCCATCAACCGCACTTCTATCTTAGGCATTCTCTGGTCGAAAAGGTCACTTATTGCTCAACACCCAATCTATGGACCCTGAATAGAACGAACATCTGTGTCGGTGTGTTGCATTCACAGATTCTCAAGTAATTTTTCGACTATGTCAATATACCGTGGCATTAATCAGTATTACTTCGATTTTAACTGGAATTGCAGCTTGTATTAACTAGAGATTATGAGTATAGCGAGGGCGGACCGGATTTAAAGAACCATAAAATTCCCAAATTAGTAGCATATTACGTCGAATGAATCTAAATTATATTCCGATTCGAAGATTGCGGTCTATTCGAGCAACGGTAGGACCACCAAGTCGGTATTTTTCATATTTTTTACTGCAGGGATTACCTCGACTGATCGCCACCTGAAGAACAAGTTGCTCAAGATACAAAAGTCGGCTACCTACTCTGATGTAGAAGATGTCTAGAAGAAACTCAAGTAGCAGCTCTTGCGTTCATTGCAAAATTAAAAATACTACGGAAATCATCTTGCCTTTTAGTGTGAGGTTCAATCCATCTCGTATGATTGTTCTATTGGGGATCAACAGTGATATCCATTTGGACGTTAGAGCTTGAGACCCCAATACAGTGCTTCTCTAAAAAAATTTTTAAAACCAACTCGTTTAGGTATAACTTCTTATACCTGCCAATCAGGGCTGTTCATGGCTTAGACAACAATTGGAAATCATCTAGAAGCGATTATGACAGTTTAGATCGCAGATAATATCAATCAGAATCGATTCAATCCAACAGAACCTGTTGAATCTCGGATTCCAATCATTCAATAATTCTCCATTTTGTATTGGTACAATTATCCATAGATATCGGAAGTTGACAGAGTTCGGAGTTCAGGGATAAAAAGTTCGATACGGCACAATAGATTTAATATTCATTATCCATCTTCGAACAGGATTTGTCGATTCTCATCAGAAAGAGTTCAGGGCCGCAATTCTTGAAAACTTGAAGTAGAATAAATAGGATAAATAAGGCTTTTCCAGGAAGAAACTTTGTTTTTAAATCAAGTACCAGTAGAATCATAGAACACATATATTATATATTCCTGTCTTACTTTACCACAGTCTGTAGTAAAACAGAACTCTATATAGGGAGCGGACTACCTCGGTAGACTAGAGGGTGGAAACATGTTCTAGGATGCTGAAGGTACCGGGTTCGAATCCCGGCGAGGTCATGGATGTTGTAAAGTATCTAGGTGGTGGTGATTTGAAAGAATCTTAAACCAATGATATGTTCGATGTGTCGATGGTTCGAAATGACCAAGCACAGTAAAAGATAGAAAAAAAAAAAAAAAAAAAAAATATAGGGAGCGAGGATTTGTGATTGAACCATAGACAAAATTGAACGGAACAGAATCTTAGGTTATATTTTCGTTTAAGGTACAGAAGTGTGGTTGAATTTTGATCTGTTTTGAATTACGTTTTGTAATATTTTCGACTATCTTCTATTGCAAGTTCATTTTTTTCCACGGAAACATGGATATGGAAATGGATAACAAGGGACCAAATAATTGGAAATATCGAGGATGCGGCAATACCAACAAAATCCAATTGTCGATAAGTTTTTTTAGACGAAATCATTCAGAGCTGTCTGATTATTAACATATTTCGATTAATGGAACCTCTAGCTGGACAATTTATAGGCTAACGATATCAAGTTTAAGCAACCTCAAGAGCATTGGCTTTCTCGGTAGACAATACTAATCATATTCTCTATTTCAACCAAGTTCTTGATTTTTTCTTTGATATAACCTGCCGTAAATCATCCCATATTCATTTCTTTTCTTTATAAGTTATTGAAAGCAATCTATTCTTCTCAACCGTATCCATTGTAACCTTAAAAAGAACGCAGCAACGAAAACAATACACCTGAAGTAAGCTATCTATGAGATAGGTATTTTTATGAAGTTAGGTGTTTGTGTGAAGTCAGCTATATGTATGAAGTTAGTCATAGAATATTCGACAAATGATCTCACCAATCAGAAACATCTATTGTTTGAAAGATATAGAAATTATTGTTCGACTGAATAAAATTCTATGGATTAATATATCTATCCGAACTTTGGATTTATGAGTTGGCAACAAAAAATGAAGGATTCATTGTGATAATTGTTCTAATAACATAAATGCTCCATTCCGGAAATATTCAGCCGTGTTTCCTTCCTAATTCTGACGGAATGTTTGGCAATTTTTTACACGATATTGCCCATAAAGCAGCCGTTGGCGAACGTGTCCTTATAGCGTTCGGAATGAAACGATATTTGCCGCAATTTAGCGGCACGTAAATGAAATATTAGAGCGCTTAAAATACTTGTCTTGCATCTGAATATTACGCGACGTTAAGTTGTTTTACGGCAACTCTGTGCAAATTCACGGAAATGAATCAAAACGAATTCAAATATAAAGTTAAATAAAAGCTGTCTTTCACGAGGCAGAGAACAAGACTAGATTTGGACGGCGCCACTTGTTAAATGTAGTGTGAAGCGATTTTGGCAGAATCCAGATCTGAAGAATCCACAACTAATTTTTCCCTATCAAATTAATTAGCATTAAAGCCCTTTTTATGCGGCGAATTAGTTGGAATACATCCAAGCAATTTGCGAGTGTCGTCGCAAGAAACGCCAGCGTTCCATAAATCTTCTCCTAAATTTCATAGTTGTTGGAAATGGTTCTCTATATGCTCATTAGAATACTCTATAAACTGAAAAATTTTATGGCTTAATGCATTCACTTGTGCAGATTTAGCTTCCATGTATTTCATGCGCAAACTTCTCGAATGAAGTAGCAGTTGACACTTTCAATATTCACGTTTGGACTCGTTTCAACGCTTCGAAGCAGTTCATTTGTTTTAAAATTATTTCTTTCAATGAATCACGATCCTTATGACTTATGAAAGACTGTATATACAGGGTGGTTCACTTCATATTATGCGAAATTTTTCTCGGTGTACCACCAGAAAATTCGATGGTGTACTGCCAAGAGTTAGGTGGATCACCAAAAGTTTATATATTTCATAAAATCATGACCAGATGTTTGTAATTTTCGAATTTGAAGACATAAATGATCTTGAACCACTTCAATGGATTCACTGCTGAATATTCCGTGGTGAAATTCAATTATGTTTCACCTTGAACATATCAGATTATTTCGTTTTTACGCAAAATCGGCCTAACGGTTTCGGAGTTACGCTGTTATGTCTGCAGGAGCTTTACGTGTATGTTCAATTTCGTAGACAAAATCCGAAAATTGATCATTCTCATCATAACATCATCAAGAAATTTCATACTAAGTTGTGTATCAGCATTTACCAAATAGTTATGAAGTTTCATCATGGTCGAGTGGCTAATTCATTATTATATTAGTTATTCTAGAAATATTAACGAAATCGAAGAAAAAAACGAAATTCAACAAATTTTTTTCCAGTATCTCCAGGAATCAAAATCGGATTAAACTGAATTTCATTCCACTATTGTGAAATATCAATCATCGGAATCTGATTAATTGTTTTCCAAATTCTTCTTTAAAATTTAGCAACCATACGATCCTAACGAAATTCTGCAGAAAGTTATACACGTCTGTACTTCACAATAAACCACCAAGTTTCAATCCGATCGCGTAAGTATTTTCCAAAACGTTGAGAAAATAACCTAAAAAACAACTCCGAAACCGTTTGACCAATTTGTCCAAAAAACGAACCGAACCATCAAATTTTGATGTAAAACCTACCCTGAAAATTTCCATTCGCTAGCATTTTCCGTTCTATAATTATTGTGCCAACTTGTAGCATACTGTTTTCTTGAACATGTGCGAGATATGACTAAAAACGGGGATAGAATAATTATCACTCATTTCGAAATTATTCCAGAGAACTTTTCCCTCTTTTTGAGACATGGCTTCTTCATAATTTATAGATTGTCATATTCCTCTATGACTGTTCAATTATTTGAGGAAGATAAAGGATGTCGGCGCTTCGCCTAGTAGATTAAATGTTCAAAGATTGTTTGACATGTTCCTCCACATCAAAACTTCTGTACATTTCCTCTTTCAGAATATCACGTTACATAAGAAACCACAATAAGCAAAATTCCATTCGATTATATCGGTCATAGACAAGTTGATGGATGGATTTTATATGGGTGGCACGTCTGTTTTGAACAGATAATGAATCCTCTAAATATCCCTCTTTTGCTTAAACGCCTCAGAGAGAGACTCCAGATCTGGCCGCGACACGACTAGAGATTTATTATATCAATCTTGAAACACTTTTTCATTCAAAGAATTAATTAATTTGCCTCAATTTATTACAGGGCCAAATTTTTGCGCACATATTCTGGGGAACAACGTGCTATCGTTTCGTCCAAATGTCTGTAATTTTATAATTTCTCTCAAATGGCTAGGTTGGACTCACTCGAAATCTACACTTTCTGCTTGTCCGGCCGTCGGTATGCTTTATTACGTTCGTACGGAGGACTCTGTTGACTTGAAACATTCAGGGTAGTTTGCATTACAAAATGCGTCGGTTGAGTTCGTTATGAATTTTTGAAGTATTTCCCTGACATTTCAGATCAGATTTTTGAGATCGTAAATTTGGTAAAGTTTGTAAAAAATTTTTTTCGAAAATTTCTTCAAAATTTTTGTTTCGGAAACTATGGGAGCCAATATGTTTGAGACTAAGATGAGCAGTCTAGATTACACGACAAAAATTCAATATGTATCAGAGATTGAATGTTATATTTTTTATTATCGTTAATTTATTTCGTTATTTCAACTTTGATTTCGGTTTCAAGAATTGAGAAAAGAAACCAACATGATGAAAGTGTGTTGAAATGCTTCCTATCCCATAGTAATTCATTTATTGACCACATCTAGCAATCTTAAACAAGCTTGGCGCCTACAAGATGCCAAGAGCTGTAATTCACCTAATATAATTAAGTACTCATAAAAACTAGACAGACTCTCCCAACTCTCCATAAAAAATACGATTTTGACTTAACTCGATAGGAGCACGGCTATGTTGAAAATATTAATGGTGCGGACCTGAACATGGACCATCTCATCAAAAATGCTTGAGCCAAATGTGCCCTATGTCTGCACTGAACGACTTCTGCAATCCATTGCCTTTTGCTCTGTGCGATAATTTAAGTTCTCACGTTAATATTTTCCACATGGAAATCACTTACCTACGATTTTTCCATGAGGGTGTGTCTTCTGTCTGGAAGTAATGCGAATATTCAATTTCAATACGACGAGGAATACTTCTTTCCAGATATATTCTGTTGTTTTTTACGAACCTGGAGACAAGAACGTTATCAGCAGGTCTATAATATTCACTCATCGATGAAAAATCCGGGGTATTGAAAATGCGCTCGATTTACATAGGTTCTTAAATATGCTAGGTATTACAGTAAACGTAACTAACATCCGAATGTTCCTTCATTACGAAGATCGAATTTGTTAATGAGTGAAATCCACCCAATGAGTCCGCAGATATAAGTATATATAATCTTTTCTTTCCAATGAAATTCCGAGAAAAGTTACGCGTCGTTATGTTCTAACTGATTGCCAAATTCATATCTAATCGCTCCAGAAGTTTTCAAAATATGAGAGAATAAACTTCAGAATTTTACATGTCTATTCCGAATCCGTTCGGCTGATTTTTTCCATTAACGGACACAACCGTCGCATTTTGGAATGCAGCCTACACTGAAAGTTTCAAGTCAATAGGATCTTAGGTACACCCGTAATCGTGGTCGGACAGAATCGGTTTTGACACCGGATTTGTCATCAGTGAGTCCAACCAAGTGGTAAGAGAGCATTTACGGGAAAAAAATACACACTTGGACAAAACGATAGTACGCTTTTACCCAGAACTTGCGTGCAATCATGATCTGTTCTTCGTGAATGTCTAAAAGGCCATCCACCGTGGGACACCCTGTATAGTGAATTTCGTATTTGCTAGCATTCCCCTACGATTTTTTTTTGAGTAGATGTCTTCTTCTGTTTAAGACTATTGCGGAAAGTCTATGTTACTCCGAAGTAAAGTGCGTGCAAAAATAAATTGCCAACTATATGACTTTTAACCACGGGTGGTCAATTGTGCGATAATTTAGCGCGATTTTTGGATTTGACACTAGGGGGATGTTTCATTAACAGGTCCAAATAAATAGCAACGTACGCCCCGCGTGGGATATTACAATCTTCCTTACTGTCGTTGCCAGACCTTTTTCTTCTAATAGTTACTTTGGGTAATAAAATAGGGTAGATTCCACACCCTATACTTTCAGGCAATTACTTGTAAATTAATAGAAGCGTTTACCCTCAGGGGTCCAGACTAAGATTAACGATAAACGCTTGTCTCTCCCACACTTCAGATCTGATCTCTGATTAAAAATTACCGATACCAGACTTCGAAAAAGGATTTCGTGAAAATTCATGTGCACCATTAGAACTATACTGAAGAAAAGGGCTAGTCTATAATTTGGAAAATTTTAATATTAGGCCCATAAGTTTGAAGGTAGGTTGAAGTTCGAATGTGCGAATAATATACCGACTATTTATAGTGAATGTTATGAATATGTCACAACTATTGTTCAATTAGAAGTTACAATGTGTGAAGAGAAATCTATCTATGAAGGGATATATACAGGGTGTCCCAACGGAGTGTCCCTCGATCGATAGCTTGAAAACCAAAAATATTTCCTGGAATTTGTTCGTAATCAACTATCGAAATTCAATTTTGCCAATATGAAGTATTATAACGGTGGATGCTATTTGGACCGTAATTTTGAAGGGTGTTCTTAAGAGGATCATCAAACTGAACAAACCGAATTCTTGAAAACTCAAGATATTCTAATGAAACTAATTATTTTAATCTTTCAGCCCATTTTACTTAAGCATCTCAAATAAGAAAATAGTAGCCTGCTTCTGGCATAACCGGAAATTGAAGTGATCTGAAAATATAGAGAGAAAGTTAATCCATTCCCCGTTAACCTCTTATAGGTCATCCACCGTGCGTGGTACACCCTGTATACAGTAAATTGCGAATTCCATTCAAAATAAGAAAGCGAGTTCATGTTTTAGTATAACCCGAAGTGTCACTTCATTCCTTTCGACATTCGCCAACGTACAATATTTAAGGAAAGTATGACCAGATTTTCGGGATATCGATCATCCGCGAGACACCCTGTATACATACATATCTATTTTTCAAATTCAATGAATAGGAAAGATTCGCCGTAATAACTAGAATACTGGTTGTCCTAATCATCATTTAATTTTCTGATCCAATTCAACTAATTGGAGTTCCCTTACAGCTTCATTAAAGGCCTATCTTGACAACCATCATATTCTGGACTATAAATTAGTCCGATGAGGGGTTTTAATAATCGTATTCAACACGGTATATCAAACTGCATGTGGGGGCAGATGCCATCGTATATTGAGGTTTTTTAATTTCTTTCGCTTTCATCGTCTTTAAATTATTTATGACGAAAATGCCCGTACAAATGATAACCTGATATTGACTGATTGATTTCAATTCAATTATATCGGAATGAGGATGGATTTTTTTTTCAGAATAAAGTGGTTAATTATGTCAAATTGGGTCTAGTTAATAATCATCAAAGGCTCATTACCAGTTAGCGTCTTGAGTTATATTTTTAACGCAGGTGTTCGACATAAAAGGTGTTGAGTTCCTGATGACTTTTATAGACAGGTTGGGATCGGAGTCTGTTATTTTCTCTCGAAAAAATCTTTTTGAGCACGCGTTCTAGGGAACAGCGTTCTATCCTTTGCTGTATTATCTGTAATTTTCGAATTTTAAGCCGGCAATGGTCTGAAACGACTGGGTTGGATACATAAACACGAATAATCCGATAACAATATCGACTCTGTCCGGCCGACCGTAGGTATCATTATGTTGTAACGAAAAAAGCTAGCGACTAGAAAATATCAGGCTATATTTGGCTTATTTTCAAGAATTCAGTGAAACCTACGCGTAGTTTTTTGCTGTGAAGTTCTAGAGCTCGTTGGTGTGAATGATAAAAAGCAATAATATAATAGCATAACCATCAATTCTTCCTTGTCGAGTCCTTCAAACCAAACTCGGAAATGAAAAACGCGAAAGTTTCTAATTGGTATAGTTTCGAAAATATCAGAGTTACCGGGCAAGTTTGGTATGCAAAAATAGGTTTTCGAGGACGCTGAATATGACTAAGTTATTATCTCATCGATATCTCCTACCGTTTGGATTTTCACCTTTCAAATGTGAATTTTCCAAAATGTGAAATTTCAAATTCATTTATTCTCCCTCTCAACTGACGGAATCAATTGAGAATTTCAGATTATTATTCAGCATTGAACCCTCTTTGTTTATACCAATTCTGAAGGAAATCTACACGCAAAAACGCTATATTTGGCTTATTTTCAAGAATTCAGTGAATCCTACGTTTAGTTTTTTGCTGTGAAGTTCTTGAACTCGTTGGTGTGAATGATAAAAAGCAATAATTGAATCGCACAACCATCAATTCTTCCTTGTAGAGTCATTCAAACCAAACTCGGAAATGAAAAACGCGAAAGTTTCTAACTGCCCATTAAGTTTTTAGATTTGGAGCTTGAGTCCGTTGAAGGCCTTAAAACTTCCGAATAGTTTCGGAGTTATTTCCATTCAATACTTAAGGGAGATTTCCTCGTTTGCTCGTTTTCCACTTAGTTCAAATGTTGCGTTAATTTTTGTACACCCTGTATATCTATTCGAAACTTTATATTTCCAAGAAAACTTATGTTATCGAATTAGAATATTCAATTCGGTAAAGAAATGACAGCTTGATTGTACTCAAGGGTTCTTCGCACAAATACAGGGGTAGTTTCTTCATCGCCAAGCTTGTAGAAAAAAGTTTACACTTCCGCTTCGACCTGAAGCATATAATCAAAAATTTCTCAAGAAGGAACGAACAGCTCCTACCTTCAAATATCATTATCTAAGTCAATGAGCACCGTCAGAGGTGAATGAGTTGTCCCTAATGCGTGAATGTGTCAATCATCGTGTTTTAAGGCGTAAAAGGGTTGTTCGTGTGACAGGAACCCCTTGCAAATGAATTTCCACCCTGTGGCATAACGTTGTGAAGTGACATGTATATTGGGGGAGTGTGAAAGTCGATAACCTCTGCATAACCTTACAGCAATTTACATGGCTGTATGGAACAAGCCAATATTGTGGCCAAAGCAAACTGCAAGGAACTCATATTACGACAGCTGAATCGATATAGCAAACGATTCCTGTATCATCTGGCTTGATTGCTTTCAATATTTCGACGGTTATACTGTTAAGAATTACGACGGACAAACAATTTTTCACAGTCCTGAAGTCAGCAAAATTCAAGAAGATCATTTGCGTGAAGTTAAGAGCATTTTACGCGATTGTTCTGGGGAACTGCGAGTTATCGTTTCGCCACAATGTCTGTTATTTTCGAATTTTGAGCAGAAAGATTGGGTTTAAAACCCTGATCAAGAATCTGTGGTCAAATTCAATTCTTTCCGTCCGTCAATCTGTCCGGCCGACCTTATTTGCTCTAACTTTCTAAAGAAAGTATCTAGCGACTTGAAATTGTCAGATTAGGTTTGTAGTTTTTCTAGACCCAATCATGAGAAATGCGGATTAATAATTGTCCGTCAAAGATGAATCCAATAGATATAATATTCTACAAGGAATGGCAATTTCTTAGGGAACTTAATATACTTGTTCTCAATATAGTACGGCAGTATTCCTTCCAGAAAAAAATCTATAGGTAGGACCATTTTTTCTGAAGTAGGAATTTTTCTAATCGACATGGAAACCGGAACGGCTGAATTATTTTATCTGAAGATTGGATCTCTCCCAATGCCGTTATTTCCTCATATCTTTGTTATCGTTAGAGCAAGGAAGTTCCCCATTGTAGGTCCGTATGATATACTTATGATTGATTGCCAAGTTATCCGAGTTTGTGGAGTCATCGCAGTCTCCGGCATCTGACGGCAAAAAGGAAGACTTTCACGCAAAAATTCCTCTGTAGTCATCGCGATCGGATACTGAAGCATCATCCTTACTTTTTGCTACATGAACCGCTTTCCAGATTGGTGGTAAATCCCAGACGGAAACCGGAAAAGGCCATTTCGCAAGCATGTAGGTATCTATTTATCCGTGTCGTTATTAATGATCCTTCCGGCACCAAAGAAAAGCCTGACATTGATTAATCATGTCATATGTCAACGATGTTGAGTGGATGATTAGAATTGAATTATTTCTGGATAACACGCAGGCGGTGCTTTGTTTTCTGGACTACACGAAGTTATGTTGGAAAGTTGGATTCATTTTGATTTTACTCACTGATGACGAATTCTTGATCAAATTTTATTCTTTCTATATAGGAACACCCCGTATTTAACTGTTATGCAAGATCACAGAAGAGGACGATAACACGAGACAATCAAAAATATTTCCAAGATGTTCGACAGTGACAGGATCACAATGCAACTGTTGTTTCATGCTGGAGTTTACAATTTTATTCAGCTACTCCCTCATTAATTTTGTATACGATGTGTTATGGAGTCCGTTCTTGGCTTCACCAAGGTTAACTTCTTCAGATATCAGTGACCGCCGCTATACGTCCACATTTTAGATATTTTTTACATAAAAAACATCTTTATCCTGAGAAATGTTCCTCGAATATTCGCAACTAATGTACTCGAATCCGATTTCTTATCTTTATTCCTTGTTCTTTAGGTTCAACGCTTTGCAAATCGAATAAAAACGCCATAATTGAAAACTCATTTTGTCTTCTTTTTCGAAACGGAATAATTTGTGCCACACATTTTTTCCACATCGGATATTTGTTGAGAGTTTAACGTGAATAGGTATTGTTTGGATCGCTTTCGATACTTTCCGTGCCACATGTTGTTGAATTACGGCTAGGCAACACAGCCACATCCAAGCTTCATTAAACCTCGTAAATATCTCAAGGTCAGGCACCTGAACGCCGTCTACAAGCTTCAACGTTGCCAATAGCTGCGCGAAATATTAGAATTCGGAGAAATTTTGACGTTTACAGGAGAAAACTGGGTGTCGTTCTGAAGGCTTCAGATATTGCGCATTCTTACGATTTTTTTAACCATTTGCACCAAGAAATTTTCTGAAGAAAACGAACTCTGGCCCCCAAAAGTCACCCCGTTAAATTCGAGTTACTGTTTGCTCTTAAGAAAATTATTTTTTTCGAAACAACCGATAGTATTCTTCATCTTGTTGGATGAAGTTTCGCACGCACATGTAGATGCACGCCACTGCCGATGATATTGCATGTAGTGTGAATTTAAGTACGTACGACCTCATGCTGAAACCCCACCGCTCTCTATTCATATCAGGAATTTATAGCAGTCTGTCTGTCGTTTCCTAACACCACCCTATCTCACTACCCTTGCAGATTTCAGTCTCTGAAAAATCCACACATACGCCTTGTGAGAAATGATGTCCTCATTCGAATATGGATGTGGACAGAAAATTTACATCGACGGATCAGTTACAGGCTCAGAAGAATTTCTGTAGCTGCACGATTTTCAAAAATCAATTTGAAATACACCTATATGTTTAAAAGATATTATAGGAGAATTTTGTATTATTTCTCAAGTGTCTCTAGATTTTCACTCCCAATATTTGAAAAAGAGCTATAAAAAATTATATAAAATTGTTATAAATAGAAACCACTATTCGTCAACGGCCCTCGATAAGAGAACCTAGAAAAGCTGCCGACTTCATGTCAGCGGATTTTACCCATTCACGAATTCGGCCTTCGTAATTAAGGTCGAAACCTACCCTACAAATTCGATTTTCTAAGTCGTTTCTTCAGGAGGTATTGCGTTTACAGTGGTAAACACACTAACTTCCCAAAGAAACAACTTAAACTCTCGATATTCGTAGAGTAGGTTCGGACATTTGAGTTTTCGAAGTTATTTCCTCAATATTTCAGGAATTGCATAGGCGATCGGATGGAAACTTTGTTATCAATTGTAGAAAACTGACACCCAACTTCGAGCCAAATTTTTAAGGATCCAATAGTTGAAAATTCCGTCAAAAAATTCCTGAATTTAAAAAAATTTTTTTCTTCTGAAAGTACCCGTCAGATATACATAAAACTCTGTAAAGACCTCGAGGTTAATGTTTAACAAGTGTCGTTAATATCTATTCAGTATCTGAATATATTGGAAATATTTGGAAAATCAAATTTCCAATGGTTAACATTAGGATGTGTTAACCCATTCATCAATTCGACCTTCGTATAATTATACCACAAACCTGCTCTACAAAAATAGAGAGATTGAAAATCGTTTCTTTCGGAAGAAGTAGGTACATGGACAAAGTTGCAATCTGAATGAGCTGATGCGTTGCAGAATGAGCTTCTGAAGAAGGGAAGACACCTGGCTATTAATTTTTTGGCGAAATATAGCTTGTTCCTTTCAACTCTTATAATTAGGTTCAAACATTGTTGGAGGCTATCTGCTCACCATTCTTGCAAACCAAAATTGGATATGGGGTTGTAAATTTTCAGGATGCTTCCAGGCGACCCATTAAACCATAAGACATATTTTTGAGAATTTACGATATGTAATTTTTTATTACTGACTATTATTAACGATAGAAATCTGCCGGTTTACGAGAGATTATACGAGATATTTTTATGGCCGATGTTTCGTACAAAGTAATGTTTCAAAACTCTTCTGCTAAGTGGATACAATAGCTTTATACAAAGCCCTACACCGTACACACGCATTATTAATTTTTTCGACTATAATTCCTTCAGTCGCAATAAAACTTCAGGACCTCGCAGTGCCATCTTCGTCCTAAAAGTCGTACATAACTCGTAAATTATAAAAAGAAGGAAGTTCAACAACACACTCGTTCACATGCCGATTTATGATGCGGTCATATAGCTTTTGATCATTTCAAACCTATTTGTAATTGCCCAATTAATTATTGTTATCAAAATGGTCGTAAAATGATATAAAACACTCGATAATCTTTCATAAAAAGTCATAAAATGACACGAACCGTCACTCGCTACTTCAATACAGAATTTTTTATCAAGGGTTGATTGTGACACTAGAATTAATAGGAATTAATTAGCAGGCTTATTTCAGAACCTGGTTCGAGAATGCATCAATGTTGTACATTAAGTAGTTAATTAACAGGTGAATAACTCAACCCCTGGGCTGAAAATGGTCTTAAATGATCAGGTTGGGCTTAGTAATTTTGTTTACTAACATTTTCGAAATTCCGTCTCAAAATTTTATTTCGGAAATTGTTCATCAGATTTCGTTCAAATTTTGCATAAACTTTCAAGTCGACATAAAAGAGCCGTGAACCAAATTTAGCTCGATCAGATGTTCATTTTCGGAAATAATAGAAAAAACAATTCTGAGTGACGAAATTCTTGGACGGATTTTATATGGAACCCAATCAAGTTCTTAAGATTTTATAGTCCAACAAGTTGTATTTTGGAAGTTATTGTGTTTAAAATATATTAAGCCCTGAAAAAGAAGGAATATTTTGCTTCCAAAATAGTTGTGCAATTTTGAATTTTCCGATCTTTTCAATCTCTGCACGGATAATTTTATTTCCTTGTACAGAATGATAGGTCTGAACCTACGCCACTGAAAGGGGTACTCTGGTTACCTGAAAAAGTCTACACGTTACGACTCAATTTGAAGTCAATTGTTCTAGAGCATATTTATATAGAGAATTGGTAGGCAGTCCCTTGGTCGGTATTTCGCAGCCAAGTCGATGTTAGTAGAAAGGTAAGAATATAAGAACAATGATAGCCCTGAGGTAGGAAAGCTATTCAAATTAATACCATAAAAAAGAACCTCAATAGTTCTCAATTGGTATATTTATATAATTATGAATTCAAATCATATAATTAGAAGTGGATACTGTCTGGGATAGTTAAGATATTTCATGGTGATTCCTATGAGATCTCTATAGACATTGTTATTGTTAAACCTACGAAATACTCACGAACGTACTAGACAAATGTAGCGACAAAGCACTCAATTCAATTTATAGCGGAAATACTTTTTTTATGTTGCTTTGTCTACTAACATGTGAACAGCCTTTAGGGTTCCCTTCTTTCAAAACATCAAAGATAACGCCTACTTTGTACGGAGGTTTGAAACTTGATCGATAATATTTAATTGTTAGAAATGAGGCACATACGTGAAAAAAATCGGAGGGGATACAAAAAGATTTTCGATTTCAAGACGTTTCAGTTCACTTGAACTCAGCAAATCTTGTATGAGAATGTGGTATATTTGTAAGGGATTATAATGGTTATTTCAGATAGGATTGGTAAAATGCGAAGATGAAGATAGATGCAAGCAAGACGAACATTTTGATGGCTGCCCAATGAGTCGACTGATCGTGAACACAATAACTTCCGAAAGAAACAACTTAACAACTCAATATTCGTAGTTTTCATTTTTCATCATTCTTACGACTCGATCATCACGAAATTTTTCACGAAGTTATTCATCAGCCTTTTTCAAACTAGTTATCAAGTTTCATTATGATTGATTAGGCGTTTCAGATTAGGTCGCGCATAAAAATGCTGCGGTTAAGTTTGTTAATGAGACAAATCGGTCGAATTGTTTCTAAGTTATGGTCATTCGAAATTTTGGGATCAATTCTCTGATATTACTTAAGCGATTGAATCGAAACTTGACAGTTATTTGAAGCATAACAACGCACAACTTTACAAAAGATTTAGTTGAGATCAAACTGTCAGTAAGTTTTGAAAAAATTTTTTTCGAAAATCCTTCATTTAATCTGAAAAAAACTCAGGCTCATACCCTGAACATGATATTTTTCAGCCGTGCAAGATATTTCATTTTTCTACGACTATAATTTCTGAAGCTATTGGGAAAAAATATCTGAAATTTGGTGGTTTTTTTCTCGATATCGTTGTTTTTTCCTGAATAACCCAAAAAATACCAATTCAATCATAATGAAACTTGGCAGCAAGTTTGAAAATGCTGGTGGGCAACTTCTCGGAGAATTTCGTGATGATCGTGTCATTAGAACAATTTGAAAAAAAATTTCAAATATTTTTTTTTAATATTTTTTTCAAATATTCATCATCTGTGATCTTCTGATTATATTATCCTTATGAAATTCCATATGAACCTGTAATTTTTCGATGAAGTACTGGATTTAAATTCGATCTGATCTGCATTTTTGGAAATATTGGAAAAATAAAATTTTGAATGGGTATATCTGCGGAATCATTGGGTGGATTTTACCCATTCACGAATTCGGCCTTCGTAATTAAGGTCTAAACCTTCTCTACAAATATCGAGTTTCTATGTTGTTTCTTTCGGAAGTTATTGTGTTTACGCAGTCGGCCGTTAGGCTGACCGTAAACACAATAACTCCTGAAAGAAACGACTTAAAACTCGATATTTGTACAGTGGGTTTGAGGCCTAATTACGTAGGTCGAATTAGTGAATGAGTAAAATCCGCCTTATGATTCCTTAGACATAACCATTCAAAATTTTTTTTTCTTGATATTTCCAAAAATACAGATCAGATCGAATTGAAATCCAGTTTTTCATAAAAAAAACCCTAACCTTTAGGTTTGTGAAGATAATATTTGGATTTCCATTCGTAAATGAATGTTCAACTATGGATCTACGCAACAAAGTCCCATAGAATTTTAACGCTTTCAGGTATTTCATCTACGAAATCGAAGGCAGGTGTAGGCGGCAATGAATCTTGCAGAGCATAGAAAAAACAGTACGTGGATGCAGTAAAGCGGCCATTCTGTCGTATGACTTAAGTAATGTGGAAATACTACCAGAGCAGGAGACTGGAAATGACCGGAAATACGGAATATCTCATCACAAATGCACTCCCATTCATTCGAGTGACAGTTTTAAGGGGACATTTCAAGACATGTCATGGGCTTATAAATATATCTGTCATCCATCGGTTTAGTCAGCGGTAATTATACAACATTGTTCCCTACCAATATCGAATGCGGTGGATATCTAAATTGCCGACCGGCTTTGTCATTGTTCTTTCTTTTCTGCTAAGACAAAGACCCGGTTAAGCGACTATTTCTGGAATCTGAGATCAGTTAAAACTGATCTGTGATTTTCAACACCTCGCTTCATGGTACAGGATTGAAAATATTCGCCGTATTATCGACTGCTTTGCATATTTTTAGCCGCTTGCAACTATTGGGCCGTTCAATTTAAGTCACGCACGCAATCGAAAGCTATGGGGTTGATCTTTAACCACTATTTTCTAGACATTTAGTAACCGCAACTATCGTCACGATATCTACAAGGATCGCAGGATCAATAAAATCATTGAAAATTCCAGAAGAAACCCCCTCATTCCTCTCAAAGAAGATCTCATGTTCAACTCTGAGCGCTCTGGTTTATCAAGAACCTCTTGCCTCCTGAACAATTAGAAATAATCTATTCAAAATAAAATTTTAGACAAGCACTGACGTGAGGTCAGAAGCGCTTGCTGGAATTCGTTAAAAGATGTTAGTTGCAGTGATAAGACTGCAATATATAATATTCGATGAATATGTCAAGTTGACATAAAGAGTATTTTTTGTAATTAGATGGTGCATGAAATAAAAGAAGAGTTTCAAGTGTGTGAGTTCAAATATACTGCAAGTAAATAAATACATATACATCAGAGTTCCAACTAATAAAATACCGATTTCAAATAAATATAAAAACAACAGGTTATGGGCCCAGTGGTGTACGACTTGAAATTACAAAAGTAACATTTCGTACGGACGCAACGCAATGGGAACAAAGGAAGAAATCGAGTCTATTCCAAAACTGAAGGACGCCGTTTCGTTTCCAATGTGGGAATTCGAAATATCAATTCTGTTTGCTGCAAAATCTCTGGGAGAAATTGTCGAAGGAAAATCAACATTCCAGTCGCTGACAGACGAAAAAAAGAAAGCAGAATGGCTAAAAAACGATGCTGTAGCAAAACACATTATTTTGAGAACAATTGATGCGAGTACAAAATCCCATATACTTACTTGCAATACATCCAGTGAAATGTACTCTACCCTTCTGAAAATTTATAAAAAGGATACCGTTCAGACGAAAAATCAAGTACTGGCTGAATTTTTTAATTTCAGTTACAATAAATCTCTAGACGTGATGAGCAATATATCTGTTCTACAAACAATGGCTTTCAGACTTAACAGCCTAGGGATGGACATCAAAGAGGACATGCTAATAACAAAAATTCTAGTGAGCCTACCAGAAAAATTTAAGTACTTCAGCAGTGCATGGGATTCTACTGCTGCAAGTGAGAGAACTTTGGAGAATCTAAGATCGAGATTAGTGAAAGAAGAAGAACAATTTGGAACCAAAGAACAGGACAGGGTTGCTTTTAAAACAGAAAGGAAAGAAACAAAAAAACAAGGTAAATGTCACAAATGTGGAAATATTGGGCATTATCAGAAAGACTGTAAGTCAAAACATAAAAATAAATATTGTGAAAAATGTAGGAAAACAGGTCATACAGCTGAAACATGCTGGGCTGGAAAAAAATTTAATGCTTGTAGATACTGTAAGAAGAACAATCATCCTGAAGAAAAATGCATATTCAAAGCAGAACATGAGGAAACAAACCAGAGAAGGAATATCTATGACAGCAAAGTGAGCTACTTTACCGAAGCACAGCTTATAGAGGAAAATACTGAACAAATTGACTCAACATTTGTAGTCGACAGTGGCTCAACACATCATTTGACTCACGATGAGAGAATATTGTCAAATGTAAAAGAAACTGATCAAAATATCATTGGCTGTGCAAAAAAGGATGCAAAACTCATTTCTACTTCAAAGGGATGTGTGGAAGGAGCAAATGTCACGTTAACGGATGTTTCATTAGTTCCAGGTTTATCTAAAAATCTTCTCTCTGTAAATGAAGTAACAAAAAAAGGAGGCATCGCAGTATTCGATGACAAACATGTTGTTATCGTACATGGAAAAATTCACTATGAAGACAAAGATATAGTTCTTACTGGTGAAAAACAAAATAATGGTCTCTATGTAGTTGATATGCATAGTAATGAAGAACAAGCATTAATGACGAACATGATGAAATGGCATATTAAAATGGGACACCTCAACTTTAATGATTTAAAAAAACTACGTAAACTATGTGATGGAATAAACGACCCAATAGATAAATGTAAGGAGGAATTGTGTGAATCCTGCATCAAAGGAAAACTTGTGAGGAAACCGTTTAATACAGAAAGAACTCGTGCAACAAGACCCTTAGAAATTATACACATAGATGTTTGTGGAAAAATCTCCCCTACTACCTATGATAGGGAGGAATATATTTTGACTTGTATGGATGACTATACTCATTTTCTGAAAGTGTATTTACTACGGACTAAAGATGAAGCAAGAGAATACCTGAAACAATATATACTTGAAAGTGAAGCACATTTCAATCTGAAAAGTGAAAAGATAAGGCTTGACAATGGAGGTGAGTTTACAAGTACAGAATTAAAGACATGGTGCAAAAACAGAGGAATTGAACTAGACTACACTATACCACACTCACCAGAACTAAACGGCAAAGCTGAGAGAGTTAACCTGACACTATTCAACAAAGTCAGAACTATGCTCTTACAAAGCAAACAAAACAAACGAATGTGGGGATTTGCAGTGTTGACGGCAGCATATCTTCTCAACAGGAGCCCTACATCAGCAATAGACACAACACCAGCTGAAAAATGGTATGGAAGGAAACCAAATCTATCCAATCTCAGAGAATTTGGACAAATAGTTTATACAAAGAACTTAGGTTATCTTAGAAAATTGGAAGACAGAAGTCAAAAGGGAATACTTGTAGGTTATGCACCAAATGGATACAAGGTATATAATCCAAACACAGGAAGAGTATATGCATCAAGAGATATAAAATTTACAAACAAGTTCGAGGATGGAAATACCTTTGAAAATGAGGAATTAACTTTGGAAAATTTGATCGAAGAAAAAAACAAAAATGATGAATTACAGGAAAATATACAGGAAATAGGAGACAATATAGTGCATGAAGAAGACAATAATGACCAGATCCAACCTGATAATGAAAGACCGAGGAGACACATAAGAAAACCTGCCAAATTTGACGATTATACGAGTGATTTTGGAAGTGAAGAAGAGGTAATGTTGACCTATAAAGAATGTACCACAGGAATTGATAAACATGAATGGAATAAAGCCATTGAAGAGGAGAAAAATAATCTCAAAAGAAATGACACTTGGCAACCAGTAGATGAAAAACAAGTAAAAGGAGAGAAGTGTTGTCTAGATCCTTCGATATCTAGATTTAAGAATGATGATCTTAAGTTATTGCACAAATTGCTCTATAAAGAGCCAGGTAAAACCAACTTGATCAAAAAGAATATCCGTAAATTTGATGGGTTTGACTTCTCGAAGGATTCCGATGAGTATGCAAAAAAGATTGAGGAGATACTTAAATTTGAGAGTAAACAATTGAAAATGATTTGTGAGATGCTTGACCTACCCAAAACAGAGAAAGATGAAGATAATGCTGATAAGATATTAGAATTTTTATTAGAACCTAAGGATTCAGGAAGAGTAGTTGGAGGAGGTCGACCTAAGAGAACCGCTGCAGTGCGGGCAAATAATAGAGGCTACTCATCGCATGATAACTATTCAAGTGATGAAAAATATAAAGCAAGATCAAGAAGAGAAAAAGGTCAGAGGGCAACATATAAAGAAGGCAGCTCTAGCAGTGATCAGGAATTCCAGCCATCTGATGATGACCGTCCAGCTGTCAAGTCGAGGCAAAGAGGTGCTAAACGCAAGAAAGCAAAGTCAGAGGACAGTGAAGAAGATGTGGTCAGCCCAAGCTCCGATGAAAGTGATGATGCATCTCGTAAACGGCAACGAACTTCGAAGGTAAACAATAAGAGCAAAGCCAAATCTCCCGCAAAAAGAGGAGCAGGTCGCAAACCAGCACCAAATAAGAAGACCCCAGAGAGAAAGAAGAAAACAGTCAGTTCAGAAGAAGATGAAGAGGAACTAAGCGATAAGAAGAATGATGGCAGTTCATCCGAACATGAACCTTTAGTCAAGAAGGCTAAAAATTCACAACCGCTGACGAAATCCTTGAATGCCACAAAGTTTGAAAAATTTGCTAATGTAATGACTAAATGTTTTTGAATCGAAAGGATATTTTTCGATGTTAATTTATATTAGTTTAGATCATATATTCTTTTGATAATTATATATTTGCACTCTTAGAGGGGTGTGTTAGTTGCAGTGATAAGACTGCAATATATAATATTCGATGAATATGTCAAGTTGACATAAAGAGTATTTTTTGTAATTAGATGGTGCATGAAATAAAAGAAGAGTTTCAAGTGTGTGAGTTCAAATATACTGCAAGTAAATAAATACATATACATCAGAGTTCCAACTAATAAAATACCGATTTCAAATAAATATAAAAACAACAAAAGACGCTGGGAAAATAGCAAGAAAATGATACATATTTTTTTGCCAAATCTCTTTGAATAATGATTTCTAAACAGAATTCGATAGATTTTGCGCGCATATTCTAGAAGAACAGCGTGGTCCAAATGTCTGTAATTTTCGGATTTTTTCCCGAAAATGATATCAAACGACTAGGTTGGACTCACTGATGACGATTCCGGTATCAAAATCGATTCTGTTCGGCTGTCCGTATGCACGATTACCGACGTACGGAGGGTCCTACCAGGTTGAAACTTTCAGGGTTGCTTCTTGCATTTGAAAATGCGACGGTTAAGTTCGTTAATGGGCTGAATTGGCCGAACGGTTTCGGAATTCGGAGGTTATTTTCCTGATTTTTCCGAAATTACTGAAGTGACTGCATTAACTTGGCAGTTAGTTGAAGCAAAACAACGCGCAAATTCGAGCAGAATTTTGTTGAGATCGTACCGTCAGTAAAAAAAAAGCTTTTTCCGACAGTTTTCCAATATATTTGGAAAAATTCTGCTAGGACCTAGAGCTCTTCATTTAGCAGCAGTGTTATAAATTTCAGATTGATATCATCAACTTTTCCGGAGATTTTGGAAAAAATCTAGAAAAGCACTGACGTGAAGTCAGCAGCTTTTCTGGGGGTTTTCCAGATATTGGGAATGAGTTTTCAGAAAATATCTGAAAAATATAATGGTAGCTCCCAACCACGCGAAAAAGCGTACTGCGTATTATTAAATTTTGGAAGGATGTAGAGTATATTACTGCGTTGCATTTAAACTTAGTTATGAGACATTTGAATCTATTAAAACGCTATTTATTTATATTATATAATTATAATACAATATTCAATATCAATGTTTCATTTTATACCTTTTCGATTGAGAAATTCAAAGTTAAAATACTGATCAATTTCAATATACGAACGACGAGATACCTAACTTTGAACATCGACTAGGCTGTGGTTTTCAAGAACAAGTCCATTAAATTTAATGATGACATATTTGGGAGATTTTTAGAATATTCAGACACATAGCTTGATTGGATTTAATCTTTTCGGCACCGAGCAGAAACTTCTGTTGCATTCCTTACACTTGGATTATTCGTAGATGCTGGTATTTCCTCAGATTTCCTGGCAAACGGAGGCATAATATAATCGTAGCCAGATTAAACAATTCATAAGTGAATGCCGCAAAGGAAGAAACAACCATCATCTGGTTAAAAATATTCCAGCATCCAAGATCTCGTATGTGAGATAAGAGAGAAGGAGAATCTTATGAATTTCTTTCGAAGGTTCAGATGAGTATGGTTCACCATTGTTGATGAACTTTTATTTTTAATCACGTGAGGAAAAATTAAATAGGAATAAGATACAATTCCTCCAAGACAAGGTGTATAGGTTAGACAATGGGGCTGTCATTCTTGACAGATGGATTTCTGTACCATTCTCTTGCCGGCGTATTCCTAACTGCAAATGAATTATGTTTATAAGTGGGCGACTGTGAAGATTCTTAGTTATAATGCTTCGTCCGTTTTGTTTTAGATGATAAATGCCAAAGAACACAATACGCTCGGATATAAATGCCTAGGTACTATACGTCCTGATTTGGGACTTATGTTTCTTAACAATTCGACTTCAATAAGATGAAATATTGGATGCTGTTACCCTTGTATGGAAGGATATTCAAAACGACTGGATCGTCAGAACAATGCTCTAATCTATGAAACCCTTTTAAGCGCGAGAGAGCACTAAGAATGAATGAAATGTAGCAGATTAATTAGTTACAATCATAAACGGATAAGAAGATTCTAGAGAACCACTGAAGTAAAGTTAGCGGCTTGTTCAATTCGTGAGGGATGTAAAATGTTAAAATTTTTTGCAAAATTGTTCCAATGGCACGATCATCATCATATTTTGCTCAAATTTGAGCATCAGCTATTAATAAATTGTAACCAAGTTTCACAACGTTACTGAGGAAAAAACCTAGAAAACCACTGCCGTGAACGAGAAAAAATTTGAAATATTTTTCAAAATGTCTCCGAAACTACTCATCGTATCAAACTGAAATTTTGTACACCTCTGTGAGATATGAAGTTCAAAGAACCATCGTAATTTGTTTCAAACGTAATGGATAGTTTTCGAGCTTCAAATTTTGTTCGAAAAATTTTTTTTTTCACTGACAGCACGATCTCGAAAAAACTTCGCGAAAAGTTGCATATCCTTATGCCCCTAACTATTTGCAAAGTTTTAATTCAATCGCTCCAGTAGTTCTCGAAATATCAGGGAAATAATCTCAAAATTTGAAATGGCTATAACTCCAAAACCGTTTTACCGTGTTCGCCCATTGACGAACTTAACCTTCGCATTGTGAAATGCAACCTACCTTGAAATTTTCAAGTCGATAGAACCCTCGTCCGCCTGTAATCGTGGTGACGGCCGACCGGCCGGACAAAATCGATTTTGACACCGGATTCGTCATCAGTGAGTCCAACCTAGACGTTTGAGAGCATTTTCGGCTCGAAATTCAAATATTGCAGACATTTGGACAAAACGATAGCCCGCTGTTACCCTAGAACATACGCGCAAATCACGAAATTTGACATATAAAAACTAGGAGTTACAACCGATAAAGGGGGATGTTCTTTTTCTCATATTTTCTGCATTTCACATATTCAACTGACATTCGGCATAGATATTACATGTAAGAGTTCACACAATGTGACCTGCTAATTTCGATCGCAAATCTACAGGGTGATATTCTTTTCGGAACGTGACTTACCAGGTTATACTACTCTCTCTTGCTTCCCGTGCGCCTTTCTCTCTAATAAGCCAATAAAGATCGTCGGTGGCTGTATCGATCGGGGAATCATGCAATAACGAGTGATGTAGAAGGCAATCTACCTCGTTCCACTCACTTTGATCTTGCATCCTGATTCGACCATTTTCAATACCGAATAATTCGAAATTCACGAATTGTTAAAATTTGTGATAGCATACATTATGATCTTTTGTCGAAGTAGAATCAGAAACTATAAAAATATGATAATTCGTATTGCATGCCAGAGACCTATACCATACGATCCGTATATTTGGAAATAGTGGAAAAATAAAATATTGCATATGTATATCTATGAAATCATAGGGTGGATTAAACCCATTTTTGAATTCGAACTTCATAATCAAGCTCAGAACCCATTCTGCAAATATCGAATCTCCAAGTTGTTTATGTCGGAAGTTATTCTGTTAACGGCCGTCATTTTCTGTTTCCAGCCATCAGATGATGTTTCACATCAGATCTGCCTATTCGAGTTGCAACTTCTGATCCTGAAAGGTCTTATTCCATCACGCTGTCAAAGGGTATTTCATGCTGTGTGAAAAAGTTCAAGCCCGATATGAATAATAAGTCTGAGGTATTATTCATGGCTCTGTACATTACCAAAATTTCAACTAGGGCATTTATTCACTTCTCGCTTAGTTGTATCCAATGATGAAACTTTCGAGGCGCGAAAGGCCCTCTGTAATACTTTCTAGGTCATTGTATTCATGACATAGCGTTCGGTAAACAGAATTCACAAAGAAGATTAATGTCAGTTCCATCAAAAGACCTGACCGTGCACGTAACAAATTTTCAGTGGAACATTGTCAGTCTGGTAATATCGAGATAACCAACTTCACAATACCATGTTTATCGCCTATATCGATACTGAATCCAGAGTCACATTTGATTATGTTTATAAATATCTAATAATTGACTTTGATGGATGTCCCTTCCCTATAGACGTCGTGTCTGGCTGCCACTAACACTTCAGATTTATTTTATTCCTATCGCTTTATTTCCGTCAATATTTGAAGAGTGTGAATTCCAACGTGCCATCCAGGAAATTGTCGCTTGTCTCTTTGCCGGCGTTTTCTCGCTATTCACGATTTATTTATAATCGCAAAATGATTTTGATCGACCTCTATCAGAATTTCCACTTGAAAGCGTGAGTACTAGCTCTCTCTCTTCAGACTCCAAATGCTACAGCTTTATACAGGGTGGTCCAAGAAGTGATGTCAATAAATTTTCTGTAGATTCCTCACACCTAGAAGTATCCAAAACTACCCCATGTATGTTACGCGATATTTTGTAATTTTCGGGTTGTAATTTTTATGCGTTTTTTTCAATTTATTAGGCCTCGTGTAACACACATGGGAGATTCCTGGATACCCGCAGGTGTGAGGAATCTATATATAGGAAGGTGCATTTGATTTTGCTTCTTCCCAGTAAAAACACTTGTTAAATCTCACAAACTCTAAGGAAAATGCATAAGCTATCTCTATTTTCTTGAGACTTCTTTTAACTTGTCTATGGTAATCTGACTATATCGGGTTACTCTGATAGCCACCAGAGGGAGTACCGCTTATCTTCATCCGCCAATAGCTTGTCTGCTTTTATCTTTATTGCTTTTTCGCGTATCTGCATACATATTCGAAATGCGATTTCCACCAAAGCATTAAATTGAGGTCAACTGGACACTGACATTTTTCTTGAGACCAGGACTGAGGGCATGTATTGACCGCCCATTTCGCAAAAATGAACACTATCGGCTGTCACGATTTCATACGCCTGTACAGGTCTTTCTCAAGGACATGTGGGCTGTGATTTTTGACCACGTCTTGTGGGTGTGCGACTCCGTGAAACGCATTTTAATCACTTTCACTTGTTATTGAAATTACTAAATTATTCCTACATTAGTAATGTCTTGTAGGGTATTATTTATTGATATCTTTGAACCATTGTTGTGGTTTATTCAGTCATTGGAATTCCTCTGGTGTTACAACTTTGGCACAATTGAATATAGTTCATTATTTCATTACTTTTCAAGTGTTTTCTCCCAATATCTGAAATAGAACTTCAACCAAATATTAAATGAAATTATTATTCATAAAAGTCACCACTTAATTCAGGCTTTGGTCACAAACTCCAGGGTGGAATCTATCTTGGAGAAGCGTGAATAAACTCATCTATCGATATTTTATTATCTGAGTAATTCCGAAAATACGCATTGAATCGACATTAAATCTTGTATTTGGTCGGAAACGTATTGCTTCAAGGCCTTACCAATATGGAAATTTAATCTGATGGAGAGTTTCTGAAGTTTGTTAGGAGTTTTAAAAATTTTACAGTAATCCGATCCCCACGAAATTCTGCGCTATAGTTACAAAGATTAGGGCCAAGTGATATCTTTCTTGTTTTCTAGAATAAGCATTTAACGGAATTCAGAAAATTATTCGTTTATCCACCTTGGCGATGTTTCTATATTTCTTCAAGACACTCAATTCTTCGGCGATAAAGAATTATAGTCGTGAGTCAAGTGCTGCCTTGAGAAGACATTCAATGGGGTCATTTCCACAAGATATGCTCGCTCACCTTGAGTGCAGGCCAAAGTTGAATTTTTTCTTCAATATCTTCAACATGCAAACATCGCGATATATACTCGGAATATCGTGTTTCATATGGACCATATGAAAAGAAGATCATTTCCATCAGGAGGTAAACATCAACTTTAAACTAGTAACTGAGTTTCATCATGTTTGACATATTTTTTACAATATATCCAATTGTTGAATTTCAGCGAATTCAGGCAAACATGGTTTTATTTCTACAGAAGAATGGGTGAAATTCGTTCCACTGTTCAGCAAAATACAGGAGGACTCCTATATTTTTTTTTGCGAGCATGCTCTGGGAAACAGCGTGCTATCGTTTTGTCGAAATGTCTGTAATATTCGAATTTATTCCCGAAAAAGAACTATGTTAGACTCACTGATGAATAATCCGGTGTCAAAATCAATTGTCTGGTCGGCCGCACTACACGATTACGGTTCTGTCGATTCGAAACTTTCAGGATTGGTTGCCACAGTTGAGTTTGTAAATGGCCTGAATCGGCCAAACGGTTTTAGAGTTATAACCATTTGAATTTCGGAGGTTATTTCGAAGATATTTCAGAAAATACCGGAGTGATTGGATTGAAACCTGGCAGTTGGTTGAAGCCTACGGATTCGCGACTTCAATCAGAATTTAGTTGAGATCGTACTGTCATTAGATCAAAAAAAACTCACATTCTTTTGGAAAAACTATTTTTTATTGGAACTATACATCAAATTTGAAAAAAACTTTGTTTATTTTTTGAGCTTCGCATTTAACATCGGTGTACCAAAAAATCAGTTCGTAATTTCCGGCGATGTTGAGGAAAAATATGTCAAATTCCGTGGTTTTTTCCTCAGTATGGATGTTTATTCCGAAATTACTCAGAAAATACTAATTCAATCATGACAAAACTCGGTAACTAGTTTGGAAGTGCTCATAAACCACGTTGAGCAAAATTTCGTGATAATCGTGTCATTGAAACAATTTGAAAATAAGAATTCAATATTTTTTTTTTGAAAATCCAATATTTTTTTTTGAAAATTCAATATTTTGCGATCTTCTGATAACATTCTACTCACATACTTCACGTCAGTTGTTTTTCAGTATTTTTAGTGTATGAAATCGACAAGAGAAACTGCCTTGTCTCGCTAGTATTAATCCGATCACACTGTATAAGATAATGAGGGAATAAGAAAATATTTCCGCCGAAATTTTCCCCATGTTCCGGATTCGAATAAATATGATGAAAACAAGTGGGTTTTGTAGTGCCGCTTACCAAGACAAGGCGGTTCCTTGCCGAGAGCCAAGAATCCAGTGGGTGTGAACATAATAATATAACTGGTTTTAATAATCGAAATGAATCTTTACTGCTGTTATCTTGATGTATGGCCGTTTTTCTTGCCATTTACAATGCTCTGCCGGGGTAGAGACCTCTTTCCTTTTTGAATCATTTCAAAACGATTGGCCACCCATCCCTGTTCAGAAAAAATAGGTTCGGCCAAATCGGCGATTCCACATAATTTATTGGAATTTCGTTGTTGTGACTCGTAGGGGACAGAAAATCGACAATACAAATTCTCTAGTTTCCGTTTTATCCCACATGCTTGCCCACAAAACTGATTCGAATTGAATTATTCACATTAGGAGTGGTTAACATAAACGGTAGATAGGAATTTCACACTTTTGATAAAATGTAGACCTGTTCACAGCTGTTCGGTCCTACATCGAACAGGAAAAAATGTTGTGAAGTATCTATCCTACCGCAATTTCTAGAAGAACTTTATTTGAATGCATCAGAAAAGATATGCTGACGAACATTTCAGAAATACGTTTGAAGGAAAAATGAGGCCAATAATAAATAAACCAACATCGGATTTAAATCATATTTATTGAATGGAAGAGGCGCGTTATGAAGATTAAGAGCGCTTGTGATTTCCGTAGTAGCTACTAGTTTCTTATGAATTATTTCCTGTAGACTTCGAGAATTGACGGATTATAAATATATGAAACATCGACTGTGTTCCATATTTGTGGCGGGATACTCGAAATCGATTGGGAAACCATCGAAGAAAGCCTGATGTAATATTCATGAGAACGTAGAGAATCAGGCCTATTCTGTTTGCAAATAGTAATATTGCTAGAAAAAAGATGTTGCTTTCATAACAAGATTAGAAATATTTTTATTCTGATCTTCCAATCTAAGCAAAACGGTGTTTCAATTTAACAAGAATCTTGATATCAGTTTCGATATCCTAGCAACCTCAAAATAGTTCTTGGCTATGCTTGATAAAAAGATGAGTTGAAAAAGGAGTATGGCAAAGAACCATTTGCTCCATTATTAATTCCGAAACCGTTTGGCCGATTTTGCCCATTAACGAACTCAACCGTCCAGTGGGTCCAATCTGAACATTCTAGGCCATTTTCGGCCCAAAATGCGAAGATAAGAGACATTTGTACAAAACGATAGCGCGCAAAAGTATGACAAAGTTTACATAATCTAGATGTGTGTCAGTTTCTGTACTCCCTTTCTATTCAATACGATATTTATAGAGTAATGCCCATTCTATAAAACTTCAGATATGTACCATAATAGGAAATGTTCAACCTTTCGGTCCTTTCATTGATAACGAGGTGTAAGTCACAGATTGTCATATCTAGTGAATAACGTATTTGGAAACAACTGATATCTCATTCGTGAAATGGTGAGAAATTTGAAAATGACTTTAAAAGGCTTGACACTAATGGACATATACATCAGACTCGCTGCGAACGGAAAGATCACAGCGAAAATAGTTACAACTTCAATGCTCTGTTAGGTATTAACCGTTATTCAAGAAGTCCAAAGGAGGCCTGTTTTCATATGGTATTTGTATATGTATTGCTATGCTTTATTACTGCGGGAATTTTTATGTTTCACGACTTTAGATAGAAAAGTTACGAAACAAGTTTCACCGGCAACAAATAAGAATTTACGCCATACTGTTTGTGAATTAGTAGGTGTCTTCACAGATGGTATCAATAAGAGGAATACACAGATTTCGTCATCTTATTCATGAAAATAAGTTACGCATAATGGATGAGATTCTAGAAAAAGTCACTGATTGAAATGAAAAGAAAAAGATTATGTGTGACTATAATTTGCCATCCTTGCTTCATTGGAAAACCATCGACAAGAATCAATCTCTGCTGATAATAACGTACAGTGATGCCAATTTCTCCAATATTCTCGAAGTTCAGGAAGAGAACTACTATTTTATCCATTATTTTTCAATAGAGCCAGGAAATTCCAGAGAAGCACTGACGGCAGGTAAGGAGCTTTATCGCACTAGTTCGAATTCAATGCCAAATTGGTATTTTTCGAGATATCGAGGAAATATCAATAATACTGTTCAGTCTATTCGGAAAAAATGTTAGTCATAGCTTGAACTATATATTTTACAGCATTGTATCAAATTTCAGTTTGATACGATAATAAGTTTTTCAGATATTGTGAAAAAATATGTCAAATTTCGTGATTTTCTCTCGATATTGTGTTTTTTCGGAATAACTCAAGAAATACTGATTCAGTCATGATGAAACTTGGCAGCTAGTTTGAAAATGCTGATGGACAACATTGTGCTAAATTTCGTGTTGATCGCATCATTAGAACAATTTGGAAAAAAAATAAATTTTTCTTCTTTTTCGAATATTCAATTCATTAAATTCAAGAAACCTATAAAAACACTACCAATGGATTTTCGAGCTATCTATCGATAGAATTCCCAGCAGGGCATCCTGTGTTGTTGATTAAATTGCTATCTCTACAGAAAAAAAATGAAAAATAGTCTTATGAATTATTTAATTATTCAACTTTACAACCAAATTCCAAATATTGAAATTCCTGCGAAATCAGAGGGGATTATGAATAAATTTAACTCGTACATATTCATTTGAATAATCTTCCGAACAAAATTTTCATTCTTCACATGAAATTATGCTATTTACACTTATCTTCTCAAGGTAATTTGACAGCGGAATCCACTTCTCTGTGGTTTTCAACAACGTTGAATTTGAAATACATAGAATATACTTGCGGGTTAGACAAATAGAATCGTTTGATTATATATTTTTCATAAGTAGAACAGTATATCCGGTTTCTTTAAAGGAACAATACAAACAGCTGCTGAATTTCCTGTCTTTGGATTGATGTCGATTATAAAATTCCAAACGGAGTTGATCAAAGCCGTAAAATGACCACAAAACGTCAAAACAATCTTACCGCTAACATATTACCTCGTCTAAAAGTCGTAAAAATTTGATATTGAAGTTAGTTCAGCTTTTAATTCATCGATCGTTCCTGAACACGTTCCTAAGGAAATAAATTTTAATGATTTCCCTCATACTTCTATGTTTAACTGGAGATTTGCTGGAGCTCATAATTAATTCTGTACTTGAAATGGAATGAGAGGATATTTTGTAAACCTTCAGATAATGAAATCATTTCTGGATGGGATTTCAAGAGGAACCTCCAAAAAATATTAAACAGACGGCACAATTTGTATACGCTTGATCTATAGGAAACGGAGGCGTTGTCAATTTGCCCAAATTGTAATTTTCGGAGCTACGATCGGCAGACCGTAAACACAATAACTTCCGAAAGAAACAACTTAGGAACTCGAAATTTGTTAAATAGGTTTGGACCTCAATTACGAAGGCCGAATTCGTGAATGCGTAAAATCAACCCAATGATTCCGCAGATATACCCATTCAAAATTTTATTTTTCCAATATTTAAAAAAATATAGATTAGATCGAATTGAAATCCAATACTTCATCGAAAAACGACAGTTCGAAGATTCATCCAGAATTTAATGAAGATAATATGATCAGAATATTGAATATGCATTTGAAAGTTTTTTTTCAAATTGTTCTAATTACACGATTGTCGAGAAATTTCGCACAAAGTTGTCCTTCAGCATCTTCAAACTAGCTGCAAAGTTTCATCATGGTTGAATCAGGATGGATTTCACCCATATCACGTCTAGACATTGTCTGCAAATATCGAATCTTCGAGTTGATTCTTTCGGAAGTTATTGTGTTTACAATCAACCGTTAGGTTCCGAGAAATTATCGCTATCATTAACGTCTCAGAAGAAGAGTATTTCAAAAATGTATCATTACGATCGTTGAAAAGTTAAATGCCTCCAATTCTTCAAAATGTTCAGCAACTCGAACGATCAACCAGAAGTGATTCCGTTACTCAAGCAGGCAGTTTGAAGTCAAATTATCCAATAAATAACAAAAAGTGATCTGATTGGCAAGTTGTGTTATTTTAATGAAAAGATGAGCTACAAAACGTGCATCCATAAGTGCCACATAGTAAAACAACATGCATTCATTTACAAATCGGTGCTCTTCATCATAAATGGATACCACTTGGGGCTTTCTCTGCATTCGGTTACTTGCTTTTTCTGTAGCGTATAATTTTGATTCATTATTTCTCAACTTAATTTCCACGTGAAATATATCCACATCGAGGTGATATATAACTTCGGCCATATTTTAGGCTCAACTGGCCTGTCGAGGCGATCAAAATAATCATACAATTTCTAAAAACACTCTTTCTGAAGCACGACGAATTTAAATGATTTGCAACTGTTTAGCACATGTGATACATAAAAAAATTCAGAAAAGCAATGACATGAGGTCAGAAGCTTTTACGCGCTTGTTCAAATTCTGACCATTAGATCAACACGAAATTTTGCACCTAGTTGCGTGTTGGTAGTCTCCACCTGATTCCGAAGATTCAATCTGATTGCATTTGTACTTCTTGAGATATTGCGGAAATAACGTTAAAATTCCAAATAACAACGAAATTTGGCACATTTTTTTCCTTGTATTTCCGAAAATGAATATCGGATCGAATTGAAATTTGAAACATTGTTGTTAAGTACTGACTCCAAGGTTTGTACCAAGTTTCATTGGAATATAGTCAATATTTCCAAAGAAAAAAAATTTTCATCGAAAATTTTGAGAAGTTTCGAAAAAAATTTGTTTCTCTGATTTTCTAGCAACTGGATCTCACACAACAAAACAGTGTGTAACTACTCTCTAATCCACCAACACTTTCGGCGTCTAACGCACGTTTCGGATACCAAGTTTCCTTTGCCAAAGACATATCGCTACTAACTAACGGTTAGTAAGTTAATCCGATCATAATGTAACTGAAGTTGTTAAATCTTAATGAAAAAATTCATATAAAATTCGGAGATCATCGTTTCCCTAGAACAATCAAGAAAAATTCAAAATGTTGTCTTCTAAAATTTCATACTTCCACATGAGCCTTCAAGTAATCATATTCCAATTAATCTGAACATGCACGCAAAAGCTGCTGACTTCACTTTAGAGGTTTTTAGAATGTAATTGTTTCGAAGCGTATTTGAATCTGCCAAGATAAAAATAATCTATCAGTCGATTGAAATCGAAAGTAAGGAATGGTGTCGAATAGTGTTCGATATATTTATAAATAAACAACGAATCTGTGAGACAATAAATGGTGAGGAACGCAAATAAACCAGACGAGGTATTTCTCAGCAACCATTATCCTCGTCTCTTGGAAGTTATTCAAGAAGATAAAATCGATCCACGACATATCTAACCTTCGATAGACAGAATTTTCAAACGTTGAAAAGTGTATTCTTTCTGCTGAAATTACTCATAATCAACCTTGGATCAATATTAATTATATGTTTTTGAATCATTGAAGCTGTGGTTAAGAAAGTTCATATGATCTCCGGTTTACTCACATTGACTATGTATACAGGATGTCCTTAGTTTAGGTGAAGACTGCTCGACAAGTTATTTCTTGTATTGAAATTCAAACTAAAATCGGGTCAATTGAGTCGATGAGTTTTCAACTATGACACAAGTTCATTACCGATTTTTTATTGCCTTCTTATCGAAAACTGATTAATTACGAATATATGGGAAATGAATCACCAATGTATGAGACCTGCAAAGTTTTTCGTACTACTGAAGATCTACAGTGTGTCCACGGATTGAGTGTCGGTAAGGTGTAAATGACGAAAAATTTTCGAGTTAGACTCTGATATTTTGGGAATCGCTCCTGCTTGGTCTCAAACTAAGAGGTTGAGAAAATGAGCCAAATCAATTAATATACAGGGTGGTTTAGAACTGATTTAAGGAAAATTGTTAAGAATAAAACACCTTTATTTCAAAAGATATCGAGAAAGTTCATTGAAAAAAAGTTGTTTAGAATCAAAAGACACGGCTAAATCTCGAATTTCAGATATATCGATCAACTTTGATTTTGTAAGTAGGTTATGAAAATATTTGATAATATCCATGGTTACAAATGCCAGACGTGACTTGAAACGTAAATTTTATTCGTCATAAACGAAAATTTTCCTGTTAAAAACATGCTGACCATAGAACAAAGTGTGTTTATTGTGCAGTGCTATGGCTTAGGTGCAGACAGCACGAAAAATTTTCGAGTTAGACTCTGATATTCTGGGAATCGCTCCTGCTTGTTCTCAAACTAAGATGTTGAGAAAATGAGCCAAATAAATTTATATACAGGGTGGTTCAGAACTGATTCAATGAAAATTGTTAAGAATAAAGTACCTTTGTTCTAAAAGATATCGAAATAGTTTATTGAGAAAAGTTGTTCGGAATGACGAGCTGCTGCAGGAACTCAAGTTACAGATAAATCAGCCTACCTTGACTTAATAAGTTGGTCATGAACATTTTATATACGTGAGATTTTTGTCATGATCAAAAATTTAAATTTTGAAACTATTTTGTTAGCAGGGCTACGTGGTACCGCAACATTTGGCCAGCGTCAATGGAATTGTCTTATTACTCCCTGATACGAAATGTCTGCACCTAAGCCGTAGCACTGCACAATAAACACACTTTGTTCAATGGTCAGCATGTTTTTAACAGGAAAATTTTCGTTTATGACGAATAAAATTTACGTTTCAAGTCACGTCTGGCATTTGTAACCATGGATATTATCAAATATTTTCATAACCTACTTACAAAATCAAAGTTGATCGATTTATCTGAAATTCGAGATTCAGCCGTGTCTTTTGATTCTAAACAACTTTTCTCAATAAACTTTCTCGATATCTTTTGAAACAAAGGTGTTTTATTCTTAACAATTTTCCTTAAACCAGTTCTAAACCACCCTGTATATTAATTGATTTGGCTCATTTTCTCAACATCTTAGTTTGAGACCAAGCAGGAGCGATTCCCAGAATATCAGAGTCTAACTCGAAAATTTTTCGTCATTTACACCTTACCGGCACCCCATCCGTGGACACACTGTAGAAAATACTTTATTGGAAGACCGGACCGGTCGAAAGCAAGTAGCAAATGAAGTATTAATGCTGCTTCCTGCTTCCTCTCTGTCTATAATTACATCTCAACACAGAAAAAAAGAATTTCTCTCACCAAATATTTACATATTCTTGAATTAAATAGTCTACCCCCTAGAATAATAATCCGTACTCTTCACTTCAAAAAACAATATTATCTAATCATAGTTCCCTCGTATCAATGTATATGTATTTCCACAAATACAGGGTTTGAGAATGTAAAATATTCTGTCTGTCTGTTATATAATTTTCAGTGATCAAGAAGCTGTGATCGAATTGGATCATGCCTGTCCATCGAAAACGGAATCCTTTCAAAATTTCAACTCGGAGACTTAAGAATTTCATGGAAGACGCTCAAAATTATCCAGTTCATTGTACTAGAATTAACTGAAATAAAATTAAATTTACCTGTATATGTCTACCTGAAGCTAAGGAAGATCACCTGTGCTCTTACCTCTTTACCACATCCCTATATATTATAGTACATACATTTAATTGACTACTTGATACGGTTAATGGAAAATTATTAGGGAGGTATATAATTTTGCCAGCATGCTCAATAAATGTAACACGTTAAGGATGAGGGTATTCCTACAAGATTATTACTCTGAAAAATCGATAATATACTCGTACATGCATGAGAAGATCTAGAATTCCAGCCGATCGGGACTGGCCAGTCCTAATATTGATACATTTGACGAAATTGCATCGTGGCTGATGGAGGAAAATTCCCATTACTCTATCCTGTTCTAACATGAATAACCGTTCGGGCGAACTTATAACATGTTGACGGTTCGTATTGATTAATCTAAGTTTGTTCTCAAAATTGATATCTGGAGAGCGAGGAAACGGAACTATTATATTTTCTTCAACTTTATGTGCAACTGAGTGGAACTCAAAGTGTTTCTATTCTCCGGATTACACAGGAAGTTGTCGAATGAAAAATCAACATTCTTCTTTTTGCGCACATGTCGTAGGGGAACAGCATGCTATCGTTCTGTGCAAATGTCTGCTGTTTAAAAATTTTGAGACGAAAATGGTCTCAAACGACTAGGTTTGACTCAGTAATGAAGAATCAAATTCAAAGTCAAAATAGTTTCTTTCCGTCCGACCGTCTGTGTACACGATAACTGTCGAACGGAGCAAGCAAGCGACTTGAAACTTTCAGGGTAGTTCGCACATCGGAATGCCGCGGTTGAGCTAGTTAATGGACCGACTCGGCCGAATGGTTTCAGAGTTATAGCCTCTGAATAAAGAACATAAGGAAGGAGCATAAGGTCTCACAAAGTGGGTCCGGGATGGATGTTGCATATGGCCGACTTTCCTTTCACTTTGAAGAGAGAACAACTTGTTCCGAGACTTCTTTGTCTGAAGAAACTAACTAACATGAGTCATACTTGGAGGTTCAATATGGGCGCCTATGTCCCACTTTTATACGAAGTAGAAGAGCGTTATGCTCCTTCCTGTTTATTTCCTGATAATTCAGGAACTACTGGAGCGGTTGGATTGAAACTTGGCAGTTAGTTGGAGCATAACGACGCGCAACTTCTGGGGAATTGTTGTTGGCATCGTATAGTCATTTGATTTGAAAAAAAGTTTTTTTCGAAAACATTTTTTTCTTCAGGAACTATCCATCATATTCGAAAAAAAATTCGCTTAAGCCTTGAGCTCTATATTTCACAGCAGTAAACCAAATTTCAATTCGATACGGTTGTTATTTTCGGAGATATTAGAAAAAAATATGTAAAATTTCGTGATTTTTTCTCGATATCGTTGTTTTTTTCGTTATATCTTAGAACATACTGATTCAATCATGATGAAACTTGGCAACTAGTTCGAAAATGCTGATGGACAACTTTGTGCGAACAATTTGAAAAAAAAATTCAAATTGGTTTTATTTTCAAATATTCAAATATGTGATCTTCTGATCATATTATCCTCGTTTAATTCTGTATGAACTGTCATTTTTCGATAAATGACTGGATTTTATTTGGATCTAATCTGTATTTCTGGGAATATCGGGAAAATTAAATTTTGAATGGGTATATCTGCGGTATCATTGGGTAGATTCAACTCATTCACGAATTCGGCCTTCGTAATGAAGGTTCAGCACTACTCTACAAATATCGTGCTTCTAAGTTATTTCTTTCGGAAGTTATCGTGTTTCCGATCAGCCGTTAGGCCTCATAGACCTCATAGAACACTCAGTCATTTCTACAATGAGGAGAATAATGCATTTTGACCAATATTAATCAGAAAGTCTGAATATTACTTTCAGGAAAGCTGTGGGATCCGAATGAGCCGGTGTAGTTTGTTAATAAATGTAATCCTTTCAGTGGTTCCGAATTTTTATAGTAGTAACAATTCGATCCCTCAGTGAAAAATATCAGTTTCGTGGACAATTCCTATGGTCAATTAGAACGAGTTTGACCTGGATTCCCCTACAAGTAGAAATCGAGGCGTCATTTGAACATTTTATAGTCTTTCTTAGTATATCTTCGAAATAATGATAGGTTGTTAGAGATAAAGTTCTTCCAGCTTTTTCTCAACACATATTATTGGTTTTTGTTGATAGTTTTCTAGGTTATACACATGCTCTTGGGTTTTATTACGGCCCATAAACTGCCAACACTTGGAGTATCGGCTCCATTATAGCTGTTGAAAAGTCATTAGGTCTAGGCGCCTTTGTGGTACTTCACAAGTACTTGACTGTTGTTTTTGGCAGGTAGCGTGGCAGATACAAACGCTGTGGATATTTCAATTACTTTTCAGAGTGCCTTGCGAAGTTTATAAAAACATAAAACTTGTTTATCGTAGATGATAATTAACTATTCATAGGTTAGGTGTGAAGTGTTTTCTCTTGAAGCAGGCTCGATAATGATAAGATACCGATAGTGAAGCCAAACGACCGTGCATGGGAGAAACACCTAGTAACAAAGACATTCTTCTTGTGGTGTGAGGTATTTTCAAATACCCCTCATAAAATACTTCACAGCAACCTGCCTAGCTTTCAAGGTGTTAGGTAAACAAACGTTGTTCTGGAATCCCATTCATGAAGAAGAACCAATAGAAATAAAAAAATTCAAATTGAATTAATCAAAGCATGTAAATAAAGGAGGTCAATATCGTAAGAAATCAAAGCACCATTCAAAAGTTTCGGCAAATGAGACACGACAAATCAGAAATTTCCCTTTGATATTCTCAGACAACTAACGTTCAGTTACTGTGTGATTATTTCATATTCCTTTTCATGGATCAATATGAGAAATTGATCATCAATAATTCAATTTGGAACAAACGATACTCTTATTTTCCGCACGAGAAGTATATTCATAGAATTGTCCTTATACAGGGTCTTTCACGAGGAAACTCACCCATATTTATACGGAAAACTACTGAACGTATTTTCATGAAATTCAGCACTTATAAGTATTTCACGATGCTGATGAAATCTAAAATATTTTCAAGGCATGAGCACCTCCGGTTTTTTCGGAAATGACGTCAACTTCCGTTTTTCAAATTAGAACACCATTTTTTTATTGCAGAAATAGATTCCTTAGAAAATTTCAATTTATTCTGATGTAACATTTTTCAGTTTTGGTTGGAAAATTCTCTCTGAGCGGGAAAATTCGAAAAAAAAATCGAAAATAGAGCTCCGCTGAAACAAGAATAACTTCGAGGTTTTTGGATGGAAAATTTTCATTTTTGGGATTTTTCAAGATGTAAGATTGATGTATCCACTTTAAAAATCGAAATCGCGATTCATGATACAGGGGGTGAAAAAATCGCTTTCAAAGTTAGGGATGACAAAATCGTGAAAAATCAATTTTTTCAAGTTAGAACCCCATTTTTTCATGGCAGATATTGAATCTACGTTAAAAAATAATGTGAGTGTATGCATCACACCCTTGCCCTAAAGTGGATATTTTCTGAGTTATTCACAAAAAACTGTTTTTCGTCTTGAATTTTCAGCTATTTCTTTTCCCTTCACGCCAAAAAGATGACATTTTCAGGAACTGTTACTTAAACCATGTTTTAGATTTTACTACCCTAATATGCAAGAGAAAAAAGTTACAGGTTGTTCCTAAATAGATGGCGAATTTGGATTCGAATTTGTATCGGAAACCTCTTTATTTCAACTAATCGGCCATCGGTTTTCTCTCCAGTGATAAATAAATAATTCCTTATGAACCATATGCAAAAACTTACCATGTTTTACATTATTTTTTTTAATGATAGGAATTACATCTGCCAAATTCCTCTTTATTCAGTAGCATTTTGTGTTTACTATTAATTTGGTGATAATTCGTATTAAGTTATAAAATCCATCACTATGCCTAATTTTACCAATGAAGATTATTTAAATCTCATTCTACTTCATGGAGAATGTAATAAAGTTGTAGATAGAACGATTCGACTGTTCATTGAGAGGTTTCCTGACCGACCCAGACCAACGAGAGATACCATTAACAGAACCATGACAAACTTGAGAAATGTCGGATCTTTCGTTAAGAAAACTACACACAGAGAAAAAAGTGTAGTAGAAGATGAGAACAACGAAATTACAGTTCTTGCATATTTTCGTGTGAATCCTCAAAATTCTCTCAAAGATGCCGAGATTGATCTGGGATTATCTCAATCGAGTGTTTGGAGAATATTAAAAAAACATAAAATGCACCCATATAAATTCAATAGGGTACAGCATTTGAAGGAAACTGATTTCGTCAGGAGAACAGAGTTTTGCGAAGCTATGATGATTCGATTTCAAGAGAATGAAAACTTTTTGGACTGTATAATTTGGACAGATGAATCTAAATTCACAAAGAATGGTTCTTTCAATAGGCATGACAGTCATTATTGGGATGAAGAGAACAACCACCACTTCAGACAATGGAACTTTCAAGAGACCTGGAGTTTCAATGTTTTTTGCGCCATCAAAAATAATGCAGTTCTCGATGTTCACATTTATGATGGGACTTTAACTGGTAAGATAGAACACTACACATGTTTGCATTATTTAAAGAATGTTCTCCCTTAGGAGATAGATATTCTGACATATTGACTCAAATAATTGAGCCGCTAGTATAGAACCATAATGACTTATGGTATCAACAATTCTCCACACAATTCACTCAATGTGTCAAATATCCTCTACAGGCTATTTGAAGATCGATGGTTGGCGAACAATGGTCCACATCTTTGGCCACCACGTTCTCCCGATTTAACTCCTTTGGACTATTATGTTTGGGGTAGGATAAAAAATATTGTCTACTCAACTCCCCTGACTGATAAAGAGGACTGCATAGAACGAGTCAGAAATGCGTTCAGGTTTGTTTAGATTTTTAGATTCATAGTTTTGAAACTCAATTTGGTTTTTAAACACTTTTGCAGATCTCTTCCTCCCGATGAAATAAGAAGAGCAACGCACGAAGCATTCCTGAGACGTATAAATAAATGTCTAGAAATTAACGGTCAAAACTTTGAGCATCTTCTCTAGTTATAACTGCGAGAGTTTGTCATGGTTCTCCTAATAGTAACTTGAAGTCGGTTTCAAGAAGGGGTGAAAAATCTACAGCATGGTTCAAATAACAGTTCCTGAAAATTTCATCTTTTTGGCGTGAAGGGAAAAGAAATAGCTGAAAATTCAAGACGAAAAACAGTTTCTTGTGAATAACTCAGAAAATATCCATTTTAGGGCAAGGGTGTGATGCATACACTCACATTATTTTTTAACGTAGATTCAATATCTGCTATAAAAAAATGGGGTTCTAATTTGAAAAAATTGATTTTTCAAGATTTTGTCATCCCTAACTTTGAAAGCGATTTTTTCACCCCCTGTATCATGAATCGCGATTTCGATTTTTAAAGTGGATACATCAATCTTACATCTTGAAAAATCCCAAAAATGAAAATTTTCCATCCAAAAACCTCGAAGTTATTCTTGTCTCAGCGGAGCTCTATTTTCGATTTTTTTTTCGAATTTTCCCGCTCAGAGAGAATTTTCCAACCAAAACTGAAAAATGTTACATCAAAATAAATTGAAATTTTCTAAGGTATCTATTTCTGCATTAAAAAAATGGTGTTCTTATTTGAAAAACGGAAGTTGACGTCATTTCCGGAAAAACCGGAGGTGCTCATGCCTTGAAAATATTTTAGATTTCATCAGCATCGTGAAATACTTTTAAGTGCTGAATTTCATGAAAATACGTTCAGTAGTTTCCCGTATAAATATGGGTGAGGTTCCTCGTGAAAGACCCTGTATAATTACACCTTCTACAACTAAACTTACTCTGTTCTGCAAGTGGACTGAACATAAATATTCACATGTGACATTGTCTATACGCGTAGAATGGCTTCACGAATAGTTCATCAAGAAATATGCTTGAAAATATAACAAAACGGAGTGAAGAGTATTGATCTACTACTTAGATGAATTCCTGAAAAGCAATACAGTTAAGTCTAGATTTCCCGGTGGAAGGATATTGCTATCTTATATGATCCACACGAAAATTTTCTTGAACTTCACACCGTCATTTCTTACCAAATTGAAATTTCAGTTTGATGTTATCTGTATTTTTGGGAATATCGAAAAAATAAAATTTCGAGTATTTACGGAATCATCGCAAACCTGCTCCACAAATATCGAGTCTCTAGGTAATTTCTTTTGAAGTTTTTATGTTCACAGAAAAATAAATTGAAAATAAATATGTAAAACTAGTGAACGTTAGGTGACTACTTTTCTGACTTTTACACTGAACTCGTTTCTATAGATTGAAATGAATACATCGATATTAACGCCAGAACATCATTATTTTATTAATGATGAAGATATGCTAAAGATGCTTTCATTCTGATCATTCAACAATATTTCACGCTAGAATTGAAGTGGCAGTATCAATAAATCATCCATTTTAATATATATTTAGGAACTAATTCGACATACAATTCGGATTTGAATAAATTATGCAAATAATTTTATTCGGATGTATGTATTCACGAAAATATCGGCTATAAAAATCCTGTATTCAATATAGACGTAACAGTTCGTTAATCTGAACAAAAAATAGTTAAATAAACTCTACGCATCCAACAAACAGGATACTCCGCCACATCAGCAAGAAATTCATTGGTACTTGCTTTTTCTAAGCAACAAACGCGTTAATCATGTTGCCCAACTGTCTGTAATTTTATAATTTTGTACGGGAAATGGTCCTAAACGATTCGCGGTCAAATTTGATTCTGCCCGTCCGCCCGGCCTGCAGTTTGTGAAGGAAAAGATCTAGAAATTTTCGAGATAGATTTGTAGCCTCGCTTGAGTTCGTTAATGGGCAAAAACAACCCAAAGATTTCAGAGTTATAGCCATCTGAAATTTTGTTCTCATTAGCTCGAAAAATTTCTATCGGGTCGAATTGAGACTTACTCTTTACATGTAAAGTATCAAAATGAGACGTTTGAGTTCGTTACTGGTTCAAGTCTGCCAAACAATTTCGGAGGTATACTCATTTGAGTTCAGAGGTTATTTCTACAATATTTTAAGAAGTGCCAACGTGATCGGAATGAAACTTCGATTTTGTAGAAAACCTATGTGCAAATTCGAGAAAAATTTCGTCAGGATGGTTTTGTTGGAAATGTTTTTCCTGAAAGTTTCCAAATTATTCATATGAAATTATCTTTCTGAAACTATTCATTAGATTTCCATGCAATTTAAAAGAAGTGCATCATGTTCCACCTCTATCCCACATTTATTTTCAGAAAAATATGTCGAATTTCATTGTCACTTCGTCAGTTTAGTTATTATCACTACTTATACATAACGCACCCCTATGGGCTGACAGAAAATCCTATCCTCATTTCGGTATCATCTAGAACCAACGTTGTGTGGGGTCCTATAGCCATTATCTGAAGAGTCTCGAAAAATTCGAGTGTTCCCAAATCTCTCGTGAGTAAGGATTCGAATTCTTGAAAGAGATTTTTCCTATTAGACTTCATTAGAAAGGTGTTCAGATTGCTGTTCGAAAGTTAAGATAATAATTCTGTTTGTTCAAGAGGATTTAATAACAAGAGTACCTAAATACCAGTAGTAATCTTACACTACAACACATCCGAATATCTTACGCTCAAGAATACATGTTGACATTTCCCAGGAATATAATTGAGGTTTAATTTATATTCATAATTGTCATCTTCACATTTTACTCATTCGAAATAGAAATTGTCAGTCGTATCAGGAATTCTCATTTGTAATGGGGATACAGCAAATGAGATCACTTCATTCTACTACAAGTGAAACCCTAATAATAGTAATCTGTTCTGGTGTAATTACCGAGTAATTCAACTTATAATTCATCGAACTATTGTCAAAGTAGTCATGTGACGAGAACTTAATTTCAGTATTCAGCATGTTGGGCTTTCTTACTTCAATCTTAATAGCAATAATATAAAGCTCCACTGCTGGACTATTATCATTTCGCAGTGCATTGATTGATAGACAATATGCGGCCACATGCATTTATTACAATCAGGTCGATTCTGTTTGCGTATTGCTATAAACCTTGCTATTCGAGTCCTATTGCTATCTTTCTAACCCATAGCAATATGGTCATATTATGTATTTTGTTTCGAGTGTTATATCAATGTTTGTTATGAATCTTGTCATAGCAATATTGCTATCATGGACTTCCAGAACCGTTGATTTTAGAGCTGACATCACTGTATTTTATTCAGGTCTTAATAAATCAAAATTCGATGTTTTTTCTGTTGGCAACTCGAAGGGATTGCTGTTGCTGAGATGATTAGAATAATCATCTCAGCAGTTGTCCAATATGCCAGCATTTTAGTCAGAGTATTTTCCTCACAATTAGATATTCTAGATAATCTTCAACACATTTCTATCAGCACATGGATCCCTATTCTAAATATTTTCGAATTCTTGTAAGAAATAATACTGGAACAAATGGATCTCTGCAATATTCTCTCTCTAACTTATCTTGTTATCAAGCATAGCAAGTAGTATTTTGAGGTTGCTAAGATAGCAACTCCGACAGATCATATTGCGCAGAATCGATGATCAGAATACCAATATGTCTCATCTTGCTAAGAAAGCAATATTTTTCCTGGCAATATTGCTAATTTGCAAACAGAATAGGCCTGAATATTTCCTATATTTATGCTGTCAACTGGTTTATTAAATTTTAAAAAGCACTGACGTGAGGTCAGCAGATTTTGCGCGTATGTTGAAATTCCCCATAAAATCATTGATTCCATTCTCCGGAAAAGCCCAGGCTACCATCGACCGTGGTCCCCCCTGTATAGTGGTAGATATATTAACCTTCTTTGGCGCTTGCTCGAATGAAGGTCGCATTGCCAGAGAATTGAGTTTTACCTAATATTTTCGGCGATGTTTCTCTGAATAATTTACTATGTGGTTTGAAACGAATATGTTTCGATTTTTGTCTACCTACTGCATGTCTTGTCCAGGTGTTGTCCAATGTAAGATATTTAAATTGAGTTATCTCCAAACGAAAACACATTCGGTCCGTTAAGGCATTCTCTGATTTATATATGTTACAGTTTCATAAATTATATCACAATTGGAGTGTAAATAGGCTGTATTTATGTAGGCGTTACGCTTAAGACACTATGGTACATGGCGAAATCTGTTCAGACAAACATTAATCACTCTTCATAATAAAAGCGAACAGCACTGACGGTTCTAGCAATTGTTTAGCCTACACTGCTTGTATTTTTCAACATTTCATGATTTATGCGACTTCTTAGGTTCACAGTGGCAACAGACAATCTTCAGGCATTGACATATCGTCCGATCTTAATTCAAATTCATAGTTATTCTTGATGGTCGTTCCTTACAGCCGCTTGAGTAGCTCTGTCATTAAATCAGGAATTCGACTAGGAACAGAACTAGAAGTCAAGGGGAACTCAATATATGATTCAGAACTCTTATTTTCAGCAATTGAAATGGAGATAAGAAGACCAAATTTGATTGCTAGTTCGAATTACAATTCTTTCATGGAAATAATATCAGAAAATTCTAGAAGGCAACGGACCTAGGGTCCTAATTTTTACTCAATATTTTCGATAATGAGTGTCGGATCTGGAAAAAATTTGGTACACTATCGTTAAGTATCAACTGAAAAGTGTGTACCAAATTTTATGGAAATCAGATTAATATCAGATGAACTGAATAACTTCAATTACTACGGATATACATAATATGGAAGCTATAGGTAGAAAAATTTTACCAGGTGATAATCAATTACAGTTCGAAGAGAACATCACCACCAAAAATGCTATTGATCGTGCCGGAGTTCTCCTGATTTTCCATTTGCAATTTCCTAGCCCTTTCGCCCTTAAGCACTAAGCAACGTATGCAATTCTGATTTGAAAACGGCCGGCTAAGGTAATTAGACCTGACCGAATGCAGATGCAATTATATTTTCGAAGAAATCACACATTTCGGAGCTTGTACATCAGTTTAAGCAGACAGCTCCGGCTATAATTATAATGATTGTCCATTACAAAAACCTCTTTTACAAGGTCCAAAACTGCGGATACTTAACACGTGACGTAGTCTTCGCCGGCACCATTCAAATACGCAATTACCTGCTTGACTAAAACGAGGTACGTGGCCTGGTCGTCTATTTAGTCCGGGAGATAGCGATGCATTTTCGGATTCTCCTAGAGGGGCATAATCTGTTGCGTGAAGTCTCGATGAAGAATCCTGTCTAATCGTCAACACAATAACTTACATAAGAAACAAGTTGGAAACTTTTCATTTGCACAGCAGGTGCTCGAGTTCAAAGATCGTATCGATTGAAGTTTATTTTGGGAGGATATTGCATAATTTTTCAGGTTTTCTCCAGGGTTGACTTAAAAAAATTGCTTTTTCTTTGAATGGAGAGAGTAAAAAATTTGTATTCGAAAATTTTTCATGAAAATTTGTTTTTTCTGAAAATTTTTATTAGATTTCAATGGAATTCAGCACAAACCTCAAAGTCGCTATTTGAAAACAATGTCCCGGATGTTAATTCGATCCGATATTCTTTTCTGAAGATATAAGGGAAAAAAATGTGCCGAGTTACGTTGTTGTTTGGAAATTTAACGTTATCTCGAAAAATACACATGCAAGCATATTGAAACTTCTTAAGCAGGTGGAAATTACCAACACGCGACTAGGTGCAAAATTTCGTGTTGACTTATTGGTTAGAATTTGAACAAGCGCGTAAAAGCTCCTGACCTCACGTCAGTGCTTTTCTAGATTTTTCCTATATCAGTTCTTTCGAATACACCTACAATATATACTACTATGGTATAGTAGGGGGAAATGCAAAGCTGCCTCCCGGACTATACATCCTTCTAAACTGTGGTGTGGTTGTTAATGGACACGTCTTCGACGACCCGTTTAAAATTGCAAACACTTTTAAAGGTATAACGTAAATCCGAGGGGATCATATCTGACGTTTCTAACGACCGCATAGGCTTTATCTCTGATCTTCCTGCGATACTCATTCAGAAACATTTTTACTCATGTTACAAACATGGTTGAACAAACATAACATTATTACCGTACACACATCGAGAATGATTTAGATCTCTTCATTAATTCAAACCCGGCATTCGTGAAAACGAGTACATAAAAAGTGAATGCAATGAACATGATTAAAAAAGTGACTACAAAGTTGTTGGAAGACAGCATTTCTTTCCACGCAGCACTATAATCTGCTAGAATGTTGGTTCTCCACATGTTCTAGGGGAACAGCGTTTTATCGTTTTGTCCAAATGTCTGTTATTTTTTATGATTCAGCTGAAAATGGTCTCAATCGACTAGGTTGGACTCACTGATGACGAGTCCGGTGTCACGATAACTGTCAAACGAAGTGAGCTAGCAATTTGAAACTTTCAGGGTAGGTCGCGCATTGAAATGCCGCGGTTAAGTTCGTTAATGGGCCAAATCGGTAGAATAGTTTCGGAGTTATAGCCACTTGAAATTCTCAAGTTATTTATTTTTTATTTCAGAAACTACTACAGTGATTAGATTCAAACTTTGCAGTTAGGTGGAGTATAACGACGCGCAACTTTGAGCGAAATTTTGTAAGGATCATATTGTCAGTAAATTTAACAAAAAACTTTTTTCGAAATTTTTTTCCAAAAAATTTTTTTTTCGGGAAACCATTGATCATACCAAAAAAAAAAGTCCCACTCACACTTTCAGCTTCATATTTCACAGCAGTGTACCAAATTCCAGTTCGATACGATCATAAGTTTTGGAGATATCGGGAAAAAATATGTCAAATTTCGAGGTTTTCTTCTCGGTATCGTTGTTTTTTCAGTATAACTCGAGAAATACTGATTCAATCCTGATAAAACTTCGCAGCTAGTTTGAAGATGCTGAAAGACAAATTTATGCAAAATTTCGTGATGATCGTTTCATTAGAACAATATGAAAAAAAAAATTTCTGTGATTTTCTTATCATATCATCCTTATTAAATTCTGTATGAACCTTCGAACTGTAATTTGTCGAGGAAGTACTGGATTTCAATTCGATCTGATCTGTATTTTTGGAAATATTGGGAAAATAAAATTTTGAATGGGTATATCTGCGGAATCATTGGGTGGATTTTACCCATTCACGAATTCGGCCTTCGTAATTAAGGTACAAACCTTTCTAAGTTGTTTCTTTCGGAAGTTATTGTGTTTACGCAGTCGGCCGTTGGATTAGATCGAATTGAAACCTAGTAATTTATCGAAAAAAATCTAGAAAAGCACTGCCGTGATGGCAGCAGCTTTCGCGCGCAAATTCGTTGCCGAAGCGGTCCTCTACATTGAACATGCGCACAAAAGCTGCTGCCTTCACGGCAGTTCTTTTCTAGATTTTTTTTTCAATTGGTTTCATTGCACGTGTGTAACAGCGTGCTATCTATTAGTCCGAATGTCTGTTATTTTCGAATTTTGAGCCAATTCTGGTCTCTAACGACTAGGTTGGACTCAGCGATGATGAATCCGGTGTCAAAATCGATTCTGTCCGGCCAGCAGTATGCACAATTACGGGCGTACGAAGAATTCTATCTACTTGAAAATTGAAGGTTTGGTTGCATTTCAAACTGCGAAGGTTAAGTTCGGTAATGGGCGAAATCGGTCTTACGGTTTCGGAGTTTTGAGATTATTTTCCGGATATTTTAAAAACTACTCAAGCGATTATATTGGAACTTGGCAACTAGTTGCGACTAGGTTGGACTTACTCGTGAAATATCCGGCTGGCCGACCGTTGCCATTTGAGAACGACAACATCTGGCGACTTGGAACTTTTAGGGAATGTGTCAGAATATGCTGGCAGAGTTCGATAAGGGGCCAAAATGGCATAAGAGTGTTAGAGTTATACTCATTTGAATTTTTCAGTTATTCCATCAATATCTCAGGAACTACTTAATTCCAAGGTGGGTGAACCTTAGATATTAGGAATATTTGATATATTTAAAACAATATTAGATTTCTCAACGTGGTTTAATTAACAAAGCTTGAATTCAAGAATGTCTTCATTCAAACTCTTGAACGAAGGCTAAGACAAAATATTGTATATCCTATAAATATGGAATATTCTTCGTTTGAGGTTATATCACAGAAAACAATAAAAATAATCAAAATTCCTAAACAGGCTTGCCAACGTATTCTCCCGCCAACCTACCTGCTTCTAAGAAATTTTGATTTTATTCGTCTATAGAAAGCATACTTTCATTAACAGTTTCATTGAAGGTGATCATGAATCAATAAATGGCTAATCCATTACTGCATTTCATATCATTGACGATCCAAGGGTTTCCTTCACAAAACTGAATGATACCAGGAGTTGCTTTTCATTCGCCCTTATTCGTAAACAGAATCTGAATTGAATATTATTCAAAGGACATCTAAAACCGGTAAGAAAAAAATTAATCCGGAGAATTTTTAGCTCTCAAATTCGGCCTGTATAATGAAAAAGAAGATAGGGGGTGAATAACCACAAAAGGGTATTGATAGTGTAGTAATCAATCACCATCTAGGAAGCTTTCACGATGCCTTATTCTTCTTTATCCTGGGCCGTCTTTGGAATTGAGAAAACAGGAGATTCAACTTTTTCATTAGATCCGATGACTTTTTTCGAATATTACTGGAAATTTTGTCGAAGAAAATTGCATTCTCCACGGCGAAATATACCCGAAAGATCCTTTGCGAGCTATACAAATTTGGTGGAGTTTCTCAGTGGTATTCATAATGATAGCCTTCTGGATTTTTCGACTTGATAATGAGAAGTTTTAGAAAGTGACTTAACAGTAACCTGATGAACAGAACATCATTGAAATGAAAATAGTAAAGGGTTTTTTACTTTACAAATTACCCAATCTTATCATCGTTATGATTGCCCATGGATAACGATCATAGAGATGGAGATCAGAAAAATAAGACCTTCATAAAGGCCCTTGCTAAATGCAATACAAGAACAGTTGTTGGGTCGAAACCCCTAGAAAAGCACTTTCATGAAGGCAGCAACTTTCGGGCGCATATTCAATGAAGATGACCGCCTTGGCAAACGAAAAACTGGACGAATATCGCCAAGACGGTTTTTTTAGAATTTTATCCTTGCGTGACCTATAGGCGATATTGCGTAATCAATAAAATAACAAGGCAGGATCAATAAATGGGCCAAAAGAAGCGCACTTACCTTGAGACGTCCTGTATAGTGTGGACGAGGGCCCTCTGGAGTGCGTTCAGATGCTTTACCCGGTAGACAAAAATCGCACGGTAGGATTTTTCTTGGTTGTGCTTGGTTGTAGCCGTTGACTAGAAGATTCATCTGAACGATGTGGTATAAATGTCAAATATCATCTTATCTTACTTAACCCCAAAAAAATAATATTTTTGATATCCTCCTTTTTGGCAAGGCAAAAATGCATATACAAGTCTCAGAGGAAGAAATATATATTTCTTCCTCTGAGATACAACCAGTTCGAGAGTTAACAACTATTAAATCTGATTTTGAAATTGTAAACATAACCCAAACTTCTCACTCCTGTCATTATAAACTGCAAAGCGCATGCGGGTCAATTTCTACCCATGTACGGGCTGGGTTGGACGGTTGGACGCCCGGTAAAGTTTCTCCCAAGCATCTGAACGACCTAACCATTGGCCAGATGTAATCATCTGAACGCTTTGGGAAGCGCCCGGAATCACACGGCGTAGCATCTGAACGCACCCCTGAACTGCAAGCTGATGCGATGAGATCTCATTGATAACCAGGAATAACTATCCTTTCAGGCATCACTCAATTCCAAAGATTCAAAATGAGAAGGATATTCGGAAAAATGCGTCGTAAGAAATCAAAAGAGGGATTCGTCATCAACGAATGCGTGAATTCAACTGTCGACTTATCTGACGACTTTTTTCAGTAGTGAACACATGGAGTGCAATTCTGTTTTTTCGCCCTCACTGCCGATAAGATGAAATTCACACACAAATCACGCAATTTGAAAATGAACTAAATTTCAATTCTTGAACTTGAAACAGCCTCTATTAGTGGGAAGACACCTACAGGAAAAACATCGCGGTCGTTAGTTATCAGAGAGCGAGAACACAAAAACAACCTGAGGAAAAGAGACAAATATCGATTAAAGCTTATTTTGGGAGATTTTGCATTATTTTCCAGAGGTTTTCTGGTCTTTCAGTCCCTATATCTGAAACAGAACTATTGAAAATTATATGAAAAATCTTAGTTATAGAAAACGCCCTTGGATTGCGGGAGGCTCAGATTAACGAAAAAATAATTCTGCAAATTTCCCCTTTTGTCTATCGTAAAAATTCCAAATAACAACGAAATTCGCAACATTTTTTTCCTTGTATCTCCGAAAGTATTGGATCGAATTGAAATTCGGAACATTGTTGTTAAATACTGACACTAATGTTTGTACCAAATTCCATTCCAAGATATTTGGACCCCAAACCTAATCTGACAATTTCAAGTCTTTTGCTTCGAAAGTAAGAGCACATGCAAAAGGACAGACAGAATTTAATTTTACCACGGATTCTTCTTCAGGGAGTTCAACCCAATCGAAATTCGAAATTTACAGACATATACGCGCGTAAAAATGAAAAAAACTAATATTTCGAGAACGCCTCTTAGGATTCTTTTGGAATTGTCTATATAAATATAATAGAATAAAATAACTGAAAATTCAAAAAGATTGCCGATGTGCAGTCAAAAACTTTTGCGTGCATGTTCAAATTCGTAGTCACAACGATATCCTGTCCAGTTGATGACCTAGCTGAACAAGGCAATGAAAGGATTCCGCCAAATGTTTCTCACGAAATTTTGTTTGAATCATCAAACTGTTAATATCACCTACATATGAATTTAACGGAAAGGAAACAGATAGGAATCCAGGAACACTGCATCACTTAATGCTTTCGTGAAAATTCAATTAAAAATCTATTAATACACCACCTCACGTAAAACAATAAAATGCATTTGACTGCCATCAAACAATTGTACCGAATCTTCTAAACCTAGTCGGTGCTTTTATTATTTTTTGTCCTAGTGTAGGATTAAAAGCAGATGCTTCGTTGAAATTACACTGAAAAATATATCACGTGGCCTTTCAATAATAAACATGTGACATCCGCTTATGGTGAGGGTTGGTGGGTTTTACAGTAATCGGGGCGTGTTGCCATAGAAAACTTCACCCTGAAGGATGAGGCTCAGGTTACCCATAGTGATACAAGAGTGGAACAAATAATCGGAATTATTGATCATTCGATTCTGACTGAAATTTACCTTGATGGACCAATATGAATCTGTAATTTATCTAAATTCATATTCATCACGTGGCATTATAATGGCCGAAAAGATTACACGAATTCCGTTCAGAATGGAATCCTCCAAAAGACACCCTGTATATAACCGTTGCGATTGCATCTCATAGTCCTGTAGAGCTGGGAACTGACCAAGGATAAAGAATCTGAACCAAATCTGCCAATTCATTCGATATTGTGAAATTGATATATCCTTAAAGTCGATTCGACATTACCGGGATAGTTGTTGAAGTGCTGAAAGTTTCATATAAGTTTAATCGGCGGAAGTGCCCATAAAAAATAAAATCGAAGACTCAATCGTTTTCCATACAATAAAAACCAAAGAAAGGATCGTTAAACTTGAGCTCTAATAGTTTATACTGACTAGTATATCACACCTGAACCAATTTCAAAGAAGGGACATTAAAGTCGTTTTAATTGTTTCTGATTTCAAGTTCGTTAAGTTAATGGAGTATAGAGCCCTTCGAGGAATAGGAACTCGCCTCAAACCATCAGCAGCATTTAATTTTTCGACGGTTTTACAATTCCAGATAAAATCTTGATTTTCCGCAACATCGTTTTTTTGTATATGCCAAGCGAACCTGAGTTCCACAGTGAAATCAACAACCAAATTGATAAATCGCATGGAAATATTCGAAATCATCTTTTCAAAAATTTTCAAACTAACAATGGCTCAACAAAGAAAGTTCTGGAGGAGAACAGGGCAAAGTGTTCCGAAAAATATATCACCCTGTAGATGTGCAATCGAAATTGGCAATTCACATTGTATGCACTCTAATAATATATGTAATATCTATGCCAAGGTCCAGGTAAATATCTCGTGAAATGTAGATACCAGAAGAAAAAACTCGAAAAAAATTCAAATTTTCACACCCTGTATCTCGAAAACGAAACGTCTATTATGAAATGAATGACTTTTGCAGTTCCATGGGACTTTTTCCTTAGATTTATGCGAGAAATTTTCCTACTTCATGTGTACCTACAATTTAGGAACACCTGTATACATGGTGTTCATAGAACCATATTTCCCTGAAAATTAGGGAAATTTGAAATATAAAATTTCGAATCTTCGGAACCATTGGGTGGATTTTACCCATTCACGAATTCAACCTTTTTTATTGAGTTCCAAGTATGCTCTATAAATGTTGAGTTTTCAACTTGTTTCTTTCAGAAGTGATGGAGTTAATTTTTTCTAGTTTATTTCTTATATCATGATATCAAAGAGATCTTTTCAATTTTTTTCTTTCAGGTAAGTTGACTCCCCTCTATGGCCTTCAGAGGTACCAACTATCAATCGACACATACGTAAGTTCGTTCGTATATTTTCATTTGACTCTTGAGTGTTCTATTTCACAAATGTTGCCAATATAAGATGTGAATTCATTCCCAATTCTGTGGAATATTGATTTTGATGGCATAATGCTATCTTATAGGATTGAACCATTTTGTTCGGTCGTATATGACCTATTACCAAGAATATAATAACAATATCGGAGTTTTCTCATTTCGAATTCACATTAAAATCCATACGTAGGATATTTCAAATAAAGGCTACCTTTATTTAGATATCACACCTTTCTAGGCACGTTGAAACATGTTAATAAGGCTCCCATACAGCCTGAGTATGTCACGTATCAATAAACCTGATAATTCTAGTATACGCTGTACTTTTTTATTATTTTTATTACGTCTGCATCGACACTAAAACACAGAACCTCGTTCTTGTCGTGAGAATGAATATTTCATAGACATTTATTATTATCCCACATTTCACCATAGCTATTGGTAAAAACAACAGTGAAATGAAATAATCGAATTAAATATACATTGAGCTTACTGTTTGAATTAGAGGAAATTCGGGAGATGCTCTGAAAAACGAGATCGACAGGAAAATCACGAAATTTCACATATTTTTCGCAATACCTCCGAAACTAATAGCCGTATCGAATTGAAATTTGGTACACTGCTGTGGATTATGAAGCTCAAGGCATGAGCAAAATTGTTTCCGAATTTATCGATAGTTTCTGGAAAAAAAAATTTTTTCTGAAAAAATGTTGAAAAAAAGAATTTTTTCTATTAAGTGACCATACTATCTCAACAAAATTTCGTCTTAAGTTGCGCGTTGTTATGCTCCATATAAATGTCAAGTTTCAATCCAATCGCTTCAGTAGTTTCTGAAATATCAGGGAAATAACTTCAAAATTTCAAATGGCTATAACTCCGAAACCATTCGGCTGATTTGTCCCATCAACGAACTCAACCGTTGCATCCCAATGCGCAACCTAATCTGAAAGTTTCAAGTCGCTAGCTGGGTCCGACAGTTATCGTGTCGTCAGCTGGACTGACGGACGGCCGGCCGGCCGGCCAGACAGACGGTGAGTCAAACCTAGTCTTTCGAGGCCATTTTCGGCTCAAAATTCTAAAATTCCAGACATTTGGACAAAACGATAGCACGCTGTTCCCTAGAACATGCGCACAAAAGAGGTCACGTGTACGGCATTTGTGAGAAGGCTGTCTAATTACCTCCAAAACAAGGTTTTTCTCAGACCCCGTTCCCATTTAAGATTCAGAGGGTTGCTGTCATCACGTTAACATGATTGATACAAATTGATTCAACAAACCAAAACCAACTTTTATTGCTTTTTTTCTAGTTTTGCATGGGAGCCGAGATACTAAGGGTGGTAACTTTTTAAACTGACACACTGTATGTCGAATCAAGTTACAATTCATCTTGCGTATCCTGTATCGAATGAGATAATAAACCTGTGGTCAGAAATATAGTAATTAACTTTCTTTCACCATTCATGAGGGCATATCCCTGGTAATCTTCTCCATTTCACCACATCAGAATTAATTTTTGGGGCGGAATTATCGGGGGGAATACGAGGTCTTTCATACAAGATCTCTGACCTACCGATGATCCCACCTAATTAGCATTAGTGAAAGGCTCATCCTAGTCAAAGTGCACCGCTGGTCTTGACAGAATATGTTCGATTTTCCTCCCATGGGATTTACAACGAAGAGAGACCCATTCAGACCTATAAATAAATACAACATGTCTGTAAAATGCCTTCCCTTCGCTTAAGCTCACGTTACATAACGTTTTGGGCAAATCATTTACCAAGACTAAACAAAACTGCATGCTACACATTCTGTTTTGAATTTTGAGGGATGAATGTAATATCTGAAAGAGTGCTTCGAAAAATTTCAATAAAAATTATTATTTATAGGAAACGCCCTTGAGGATTGCGGCCTTCAATCTATTTGTTTCTAGAAAAATGTTGCCTTCTGAACAAATCGAAATAATGCAAACTATCAACGAAGTGAAATTTCAGTTCGATACGATTATAATTACGATATTGTGAAAAACTCTGTCAAATTTGATGGTTTATTCTCGCCATCGTTGTTTTCACCTGAGAAAAATGTATCATTTATTATTATATTTGTGGATATTGGGTACTAAAGAGTCTCTTAGCTGTTCTTTCCGAGAGTAATTGTGTTCACGAACGGCTTAACGAACGGCAAATCCTCGAAGCGAAACAGACGAATATCAATTTCAAAATATGCGCATGCTCCATCCACGTCGAAAATTTATAGGAACAGAGCCATAAATCTCTTCATAGATTTTGAAATAATTTAATAAACATAAACTCCGAATGAAGAATGATCTATAACCTATATTGATGTATCTTCAATATTCAAATCAGTTGTGCTATTTAGGATTTTCACCTTTGTGTTATCCTAGAAGAATGATAATGTAATTATACGTATACAAATTTCATGAATGATGATTCCCATGTGGTCATTTGGTTTATTGGACTCTCACGTTCCTGGTAATATTTTCGTAGCTGTCAAAAGAATGGGGTTTTTCTAATTCGTTCATGTCTCCTGAACACCTACTCAACTTTTCTCATTATATCCGAAAGATGAATGTGACGACTTGAAACATACATAACTCACATTTCAAAGCAAGCTATGGACAATTCATAAACAATTATGTAGAATCCACAGACAACGGAAAAATATTTTTGTTAAGATGTGTAAATATCAAACATGGTATTACAGTTTGCAGAGCGGGTCGAGTTCAAAGACGATTCAACATACACAAATCTTTTCGACCGTGGGCGTTAACAGCGCTAAATTGGCCAAAATGTAAAGCATACATGAACACTTTGTCAAATACAAACTTTGACGTCGTTCTTATTTCATTCGCAGGCAGATATTTCATTCTATCGCACATATTTGAGGATCAAACAATTTCCTTCGGAGGTCAAGAAGAAGATAACTGATTATTATTGATATTTCACGAATTTTCACATTGATTTCGAATATAATAAATGTTTCGTTAGCTAGTTAAGAAAATTATTCCGTCATCAACCTGTGGTTAAATCGTAGCAACGTCCATTGCCACGAAAACGTGGGAACAGAATGAACTAACGACTTAAATTTATTGAATAGCAGAATCGATCGAACGGTTTCGGAGTTATAGCCATTTGAAGATTTGAGGTTATTTCACTGATATTTCGAGAACTACTGAAGCAATTGATTTAAATTTCACTTGAAAAATATTTTGCTCATACCTTGAGCATGTTCAAATCCGTTGCCAAAGCGGTAATCTCTCTTGAACATGCACGCAAAAGCTGCTGACTTCACGCCAGTGCTTTTCTAGTTTTCATTTACCATTGTTCCAGATTCGGCGATAGAAAATATAGTGAATATCCAAAAAAATCACTATTTTTGCAGCATTGGCGCAATCATTCCCTTTGACATGAATTTTGATTCCAATAAATTGGGGTTAATATTTTGTTGGAAACTCATTATGTTTTTTTTTTTCATATTCAGGGATATAATCATAATATTTTCGTTATTTTTCATCATCGAATTATTCCATTATGGATTACAAAATTGTTGCTTCATTCCTGATGCATATGTCATCAAACGTATTGTTGCATGGCTTCGAAAGTGGCTTTATCGACTCAATAATATTATTTTCAACTAAATATCGACATAACATTATTCATTATCAAATATGGAATATAGTACAGAAATCCATTCAATATGAGCATTGTTTTGTAAATTCCGTCATAATATGCGGGTAATATCGATTGATTAGAATGGAGCTAACAATGTAGATTAATTAATTCATGTTGGTACTGAAACTTTGGAAATTATTCATAAGCCCGAAGGCTTCAGCTACAATGATTGCATACTTGATCTAATTTTTGCATCCATTCATGAACTTGTTCTGACCGTTAAAGTCGTAGAGCTCATTATAAATGTTTGATTCAAGTTGAAATTTGACATGTATATATAAACTGAATGTGATTTCGTCTCTTTCTGACCTACCTGCCTACAGAAGGCACTGCATATACGAAGGAGCCGCGAAAAAATATTGGTCAAAACAAGCAATATTCGGGAAAAAAATTAACTAGTAAGATATTCTGAAGAAGGTAACAATGAAAAAAATTACCCCCAACTTGCTTTAATTAGAAGACAAAAAAGTATTCTATTCAGAACCAAACGAGAACCATTCGACAATTTAGTTACCATGGAGTAGAAAATCAAGGGAGATTTGCTTATTTGTTAACTCTGTAGCAAGTTCATTTTCGGATTAATTTTGTTTGGTCCTGAAAAAAAACACTTATTTTTGTCGCCTAAAAGATTCAACCCTTGTGTAATTTTGTTCATTGTTTCCTCCTGTAAACTACTCCTCCTAATTGACTCTTTTACTCTGCGGAAATAAAATTGTCTAATTATGCTTGATTTACCCAACTTTTTTTCTCAATTTCTCTGCAGTTCCTATGTGTACATATTTCTTTCTTCTTTCCTTTAGAAGCAGGTTGATATCTCGAATTCACACCTGAAAACAAAAAAAATTTCAAAAAGCACTGCCGTGAAGGCAGCAACTTTTGTGCGCATGTTCAATGTGGATGACCGCTTCAGCAACGAATTTGAACATGCACGCAAAAGCTGCTGCCTTCACGACAGTTCTTTTTGAAATTTTTTACTGATAAATTACTGGATTTCAATTCGATCAAATCTGTATTTTTGGAAATATTGGAAAAATAAAATTTTGAATGGGTATATCTACGGAATCATTGGGCTGATTTTACTCATTCACGAATTCGACCTTCGTAATTAAGCCCCAAACCTACTCTACAAATATCGAGTTTCTAAGTCGTTTCTTACGGAAGTTATTGTGCTTACGGTCAGCCTTACGGCCGACTGCGTAAACACAATAACTTCCGAAAGAAACAACTTAGAAACTCGATATTTGTAGAGAAGGTTTGGACCTTAATTAAAAAAAAATCCACCCAATGATTCCGTAGATATATACCCAATCAAAATTTTATTTTTCCAATATTTCCAAAAATTCAGATCAGATCGAATTGAAAACCAGTACTTCATCGAAAAATAACAGTTCGAAGTTTCATACAGAATTTAATGAGGATGATATGATAAGAAAATCATAGAATTTTTTTTTTCAAATTGTTCTAATGACACGATTATCTCGAAATTTCGCATTAAGTTGTCTTTCAGCATCTCAAAACTAGCTGTGAAGTTTTATCAGGACTGAATCAGTACTTTTTGAGTTATACCGAAAAAATCAACGATATCGAGAAGAAAACCTCGAAATTTGACATATTTTTTCCCGATATCTCCAAAGCTTATGATCGTATCGAACTAAAATTTGGAACACTGCTGTGAAATATAAAACTCAAAATGTGAGTTTAATATTTTTTTTGATATGATGAATGGTTTCCGAAAAAAAAATTTTTTGGAAAAATGTTTTGAAAACATTTTTTTTTTTCAAATTTACTGACGATATGATCTTGACGAAATCTGGCTCAAAGTTGCGCGTCATTATACTCCACCTAACTGCTAAGTTTGAATCCAATCGCTCAAGTAGTTTCTGAAATAAAAAATAAATAACTTCAAAATTTCAAGTGCCTATAGCTCCGAAACTATTCGACCGATTTTGCCCATTAACGAACTTTACCGCGGCATTCTGATGCGCAACCTATCCTGAAAGTTTCAAGTTGCTAGCTTGCTTCTGTCGACAGTTAGCGTGTCTACGGCCGGCCGGACAGAATCGATTTTGACACCGAATTCGTCATCAGTGAGTACAACCTAGTCGATTGAGACCATTTTCGGCTCAATCGTCCAAAATTACAGACATTTGGACAAAACGAAAGCACGCTGTTCCCCTAGAACATGCGCGCAAAAATGAATATATCACCACACAAAATGAATATACTCGCGATAAACTTTTGCCCAAATGAAGACTTATAGTTTTGGTCAAGAGCTTATCCTGAAAATTTCTTCGAGCTTACCTAACTTGTTTGTATAGGTAAGCATCGATTGAAAGGTGGTAGAATAGAATTTATTGTGTGGTCCTTCGTATCTTCGAAGTTCTCATCAGTAATGGAAATGATCTGATGGATATATGAATGTGTACAATGCATAAATTAATGGATGTTTAAATATAAACATCGTAATGGAATGGTGTGATTCGAGATGCAAATCATTAACATACATAGATTTTTCGCGTCGAAATACTAAGATGGCTGATTTATGTGAATCCTTCTTCTGAGGAATGTCTGTTGGAATAAAGATAGTTTTAAAGCGGTGGATGCTAACAACTGGAGCTCAATTTAAATGTGCATCGCAGCACAGTATTTTCATCGCATAGTAGTACAGTAATAAACTAAAATTTAAGTGCCTTAGTTCTTCAACTTCATTTGCACCAGGAGATGCATTAGCTAACACATAATATTCTTTTTAATGCTCTAATAAAAACGTGAATGATGGGCCCCGCCAAATTGCGTTCCCTAACCAATCCGCAACGTCTTTATTTTAATGTGCTGAACGTCATAGTTTTCACGTCCAAAAATAAATCATCTTGCATATTGGCTCTATCGTGCTGCGCTTCAAACTTAGCCGCGCCTCTCACAACAATTCGTACCGTTTATGCTTACACGCCCCTGTTTCGATTTTTTCGCGATCATTCACAGTCTGGACAACTGAAACAATGTTCGCCATGAACCAAGTCGAGAGAATAGTTTTGTTTTGGTTCCGAAACTCAGAAATGTCCTAGGATAGTTTTAGAACTGCGCAGAATCGAAGCCCTATTCTGAACTATTCAGGAACAGTTCTAAAAGCGATGAAACCAAAACAAGAATTAAGTTCGAGTTATCATCAGGATCGTGAGACAATCAGGTCGATTCTGTTTGCGTATTGCTATGAACCTTGCTATTCTCGTCATATTGCTTATCTTTATCTTTCTAATTTATAGCAATATGGCCATTATGTTACGTATTCTGTTTCGAGTGTTATAGCAATGTTTGTTATGAATTTTGTCATAACAATATTGCTTTCGTAGACTTCCATAATTGGTGATTTTAGAGCTGACAACACTGTATTTTCTGACTTTAGAACTACAAAGAAGAAGAAAATAACCCTAATTCGTGAGTTTTCTTCATGGTTTCGCAATGTTAGAAAACGAAACGAGTCAAATTGACCAATAACCAATTTCCTGGATACCAATAAAATATTGGTTATCAGAAATCGAATGCAGCAATTTTATTCAGGCGTTAATAATTCGAAATTCGATAAACTTTTTCGTTGGCACTTCAAAGGGATTGCTGTTGTTGAGATGATTAGAATAATCATCTCAGCTGTTGCCTATGCCTGTATCTTAGTCTAAGAATTTTCCTTGAAATTAAATAATATTCTAGAGAACCTTGAACACATTTCCATTAGCATATTTTTTTTTATTCATGTAAACATCGACTTATTCGAAAATGTTATGAAACAGAAAAACCCATTAAAGTCAAATTGACCTACTTCCTGGATACCGATAGAATTTTGGTTTCCAGAAATCAAATGCAGCATTTTTATGCAGGCGATAATATTTCGAAATTCGATGAACTTTTCTGTTGGCAATTCAAAGGGATGGCTGTTGTTGAGATCATTAGAATAATCAGGTCAGCTGTTGCTTACTATGCCGGTGTTTTAGTCTAAGAATCCTTAAAATTGAATATTCTAGAGAACTTTGAACACATTTCAATTAGCACATTATTCCCTATCTTCAATATTTTCGAATTCTTGGAAGAAATAATACTGAAACAAATGGATTTCTGAGAGATTCCTTTTCTAAACTTTCTTGTTATGAAGCATAGCAAGTACTATTTTGAGGTTGCTAAGATAGCAATGTTGATAGCAAGATTCTTGTTAAAGTGACAGACCATATTGCTCAAAATCGTTGATCAGAATACCAATAATTCCAATCTTGTTATGATAGCAATATCTTTTTCCTAGCAATATTGCTATTTGCAAACAGAGTCAACCTGAATGAGACGTGTATAACATTCCTTTATTTTGCCCCAAATTTATTCGTAACTTCTTTATATGCGCAGACGATTAGATACTCATCTAGCCTATTAATACCATTATGTAAAATTTCAACTTGAATCAGCCACCTCATGAAGATGTGTTATTAGCTCTCGAACTGTCAGATCACAGTAGTACTCAACTATTTTGGATATCCAAAGCAAAAAATCTTTGGCAATGAAATCGTATAATATAAGTTTGAAGCAACCTCAACGGGTTCAAGCGAGATCAGAAACTTTGAATGATATGCACGTCGACAAAAATATTTTCTGGATTGCTCCACTTCCTGTTAGATCTCTAGCAACCAACCTACGGCACAATCAACTGATCTCAATATGCAGAGTGCTTAAGCGATTTCTTCTGCATTATGATTTGCATCCTACATCCTGCTCTATGAGATTTTCCATTATTCGATATGGAATTTCCTTGGATCCACTTAAAAAGAGTAAGGTTTTAATGTCTCAAACATGTTCTATTCGATATTCATTGATATATGAAACTTTTCACGAATGCATTATTATTTCCTGTTCGATCATGATATCTATAAAATGCCAGTCGTTTCTTAATAACTTCATGTGTGGTATTCTCATCTCGACTGAATGTACCGGATGTTCTGAAGCTAATTCTACTGTGACTTATATTGTAAATATGATTTGCAAATGCCTTTTCCTCGTGTCACGCTTAAGATGTTCAGAAAAGAATCAGATATCTATTTGTTCGATAAACAAGCATATTTGGTCAGGTAGCGTCCGATGGGATCAGTCAACAAAAGATATTCCGAGATTAAGATACCCAGAAATGTTCGAAGATCCCATATTTTTTTGGCTCATGGCAAATACGCATACAAAACTTTCAATGCGAGCCGAGCTTTGTGAACGGAATAATTTCTGCAAGATTTTGTTGATAATGTAGTGTCAGTTGATTAAAAATCTTATGTGTAACTTCCGGAGGAAACAACTCAGAAACTCGATATATCTGGAGTAGGTTCGAGGCTAGAATTTGTGAATGGGTAAAATCCGCCTAATGATTCCGCAGATGTATCCATTTAAAATATTATTTGTTCAATATTTCTGAAAATCCAGATTGAATCGAATTGAAATCCAGTGCTTGATTGGAAAATGACAGGTTGAAGGTTCATGCAGAATTTCTAGAGGATAATATGATTAGAAGATCACCAAATCTTTTCATTAAGAAGTAGAGGTCCGTTTGGCCGAGGTGAATACGTGAAAACATGAGCGCTTTGGCAACGAATTTGAACATGCACGCAAAGGCTGCCGACTGTAGGTCATTGATTCGCTAAAATTTCCATTTTATTCAACTATCAAACACCAGATACCATTTTTTGTACACCTTGTATCTTCACTGTCTCTTAACCGGCTCTTGTTGATTCGTTGAAAATTTCCATGGTTATCAATGAATTCATGTTTTCAAATTTTGTACAAGAAATGAGAATTATATCTTCTTTCGGAATTCTTCTATGGTGCATGAACAAGATAAATAAGTGATTCCTTGGCTTGGCCACTTTGCTAGCCCATTTCTGATCTGGCATTCAGACAGATTGAAGATAAAGGTGGCCTGTCTCCTGACCGAGAACTAAGTAATATAGTATTCTTTCACCGAGTGATCGTTGTGTAATATTTTGTGGTTTGTTTCGTATTATACGAGCATTTTAATTGAAAAATCTCCGAACTGAGGTGTGAGCTTCGACACCTTAATAGATATACAGAGACAGAGCTCGAGATAATATGAATATAGACACCTCAGTCACCGAACTGATATCATTTTGATTTATTGAATTTATTCATTGAGTATGTTCCCAACAAAATTTATAGGTTTGAAATATTTATTGATATAGCAGTTTATCGAAGTGAAATATTCAGTACCGTTCCAATGACCTTTAACACATTAAATTAAATAATAAAACAGATATCCAGGCGTTATCGAAAAACATTAAACAACACCTACGGCCTCAATAATATGCTATTAAATCCAGATTATAGATAATGGAAATCGAAGTGCTGTTTACACTCGTTGTAAATTTTGTTGTTAGCATTCCAAATCATTTCTTGTCCATCGTCTATGGTGTGTGGTATTTGTTTTACCTTTGACAGATGTTCACCAATAATTTTTGCGCATTCCAAATTCCACATAAATTATTATTTTCTATTAATTCCTAGATTGAATATCGGATCGAGCACAAATTTGGAAGACTCCTGTTGAATATTGGCTCAAAGGTCTATGCCAGATGTCATGGAAATCCGATGAATACATTTAAAAAAAAAAATTTTTAACGAAAATTGGGAAAATTTTCATGAAAAATTTTATTGCTCATGATTCGGTCATCACGAAATTTTGCAGCAACTTGGGTGTCAGTATTCTCCAACCAATCACGAAGAGTCAGACTGATCACATCTATACTAGGGATATTGAGGAAATAAACTTAAAATTTCAAATCGATATCGAAAAAAAAATTATAGAAAAACACTGACGAAAAAAGCATCACGAAATTGTGCACTAAAGTGTGCATCATTATTCACCAACTAGCTACTCAGTTTCATCATGATCTAATCAGTAGTTTTTGAGTCATTCAGTTATTTCGGAGATAACAACGATACCGAGAGGAAATACCAAATCTGACATTTTTCTTCCCAATATCTTCGAAAATTGAAATCGAAACGAACTGAAAATTAGTACACTATATTGAACCATTAGCTTTCGGCTATCTGCAAATTTTCATCGATATTTGAAGATTAGTGCCCGGGAAAAAAATTTGACAAAAGTTTTGAAAATTCTTCTAAATTTTTTTTCATTTCCGGCCATACGAGCGCAAAAAAATTTTGCCACCAGTTGCTTACTCGTTAGTATTCTACAACGAATAACAAAGTGTGAATCCGATCGCGTTGGAAGTTCCTGATAAATTGAGGAAATAACCTACAAAATTCCAACAAGTATAACTTCGAAATCTTCTGACCGATTTGACCTATCAATGAACTCAACCGCCGCATAGAATTGATTTTGTGATCGGATTCGTCATTAGTGAGTTCCCCCACCATATTCGGTTCAAAATTCGAACATTGCAAACATTTTGGCAGAACGAAAGCACGCTGTTCGCGCGCAAAAATGAATGTCATTGAAATTGGATACCTTCTTTGGAATATAATGCATTATACAGTGTGTCCACGGATTGGGTGCCGGTAAGGTGTAAATGACGAAAAATTTTCGAGTTAGACTCTGATATTCTGGGAATCACTCCTGCTTGGTCTTAAATTAAGATGTTGAGAAAATGAGCCAAATCAATTAATATACAGGGTGGTTTAGAACTGATTTAAGAAAAATTGTTAAGAATAAAACACCTTTGTTTCAAAAGACATCGAGAAAGTTTATTGAAAAAAGTTGTTCAGAATCAAAAGACACGGCTCAATCTCGAATTTTAGATATATCGATCAACTTTGATTTTGTAAGTAGGTTATGAAAATATTTGATAATATCCATGGTAACAAATGCCAGACGTGACTTGAAACGTAGATTTTATTCGTCATAAACGAAAATTTTCCTGTTAAAAACATGCTGACCATAGAACAAAGTGTGTTTATTGTGCAGTGCTACGGCTTAGGTGCAGACATCTCGTATCAGGGAGTAATAAGACAATTCCATTGACGCTGGCCAAATGTTGCGGTACCACGTAACCCTGCTAAAAAAATAGATTCAAAATTTGAATTTTTGATCATGACAAAAATCTCACGTATACAAAATGTTCATGACCAACTTATTAAGTCAAGGTAGGCTGATTTATCTGTAACTTGAGTTCCTGCAGCAGCTCGTCATTCCGAACAACTTTTCTCAATAAACTATCTCGATATCTTTTAGAACAAAGGTACTTTATTCTTAACAATTTTCATTGAATCAGTTCTGAACCACCCTGTATATAAATTTATTTGGCTCATTTTCTCAACATCTTAGTTTGAGACCAAGCAGGAGCGATTCCCAAAATATCAGAGTCTAACTTGAAAATTTTTCGTCATTTACACCTTACCGGCACCCAATCCGTAGACACACTGTAGGTACTCGGGAAACAGAGGTGTTAGAAATTGAAAGTACAAGTAATGACTTGAACAAATAATTCGAGATGAACCATAGACCTTCGCTTGTAGTGCAAACCAGTATAGCTTCGGTTCGAATCCGGCAAACATGGGACCCCCTGTATACTATTAGACTTTTCCACACTGTATACGTAAAGATGATTAGGAATCGGTCTTCGAATTCTCATTGAAGGCGTGTGAGGTGCTATCGTCTGATGAGTCTGCTGGCGTGAAAGACCTTATTAGCAGATGTGATCCATCACGATAAGATGCACCTCAGCAGAACTCTGGCTTGCGATAATCTCGAGAAAATTGTGGACTCGAACAATAATACACTCCATAATCAGGAGGAATTTCTATTTTTGTTATCTCCAGATTTAATTATAGATTAATTTCAAACATGTGCCCTTTGGCATCGGTTTAATAAGGATTGGAGGGGGCATATTTTTGCATTATGTTGTACCGTTAAGTCGACTACATATGTTTACAAGTTGTATACTTGGGTACTAATTATAAATTGCAGCTTATTTCGGAATCTTTACTATAAACCAAATCACGTTTATAACGGGGTAATATCGACTGCCGATACAGGGGCGTATTCAACGACGAACGGTGTTTGAAATTTTTCCTTATTCGCCTAGCATGGTCACGCCAATCAAGTGTGTCCGAGACACTGCAGTATCTTGTGAATCTTAATTGATTCAATGTTGTGGGTCTGCGCATTTTTCTGAATAATGATTTATACAGTTGACCTATCAGTCTTTCACCGTACCAGATGTTGTTTGTACGTTCTCTTAACACTGATCAGGAATTCTCCTAATCCTCGACTATCCACAATTATTTTCAACTAGCTCTTGTTATTGGAAATACTGTAAACAGGTCTTTTCCGCTTTAGTGGCATTATGAAGATACATTTAGTTCGTGATGTCAGGAATAATCTGCATTAATTCTAGGAAATGAGGGCGTCATCATTGTCTCAAAATGTCTGTATCTCACTAGTGAAAAAACCGTGGTCAAGATCGATATCTTTTTCGTCCATCTGGCACTATAACTTTAGAAGAAGAAGACCAATAGATACTTGGAATAAGGAATGCGCCAGTTGGGCTATTTGATGGGCAAAATTTTCTCAACAGTTTCAAACTGTACGTGAGAATATTTTCGAACGTAAGTTCTTGGCTGCTGCCATTATAGTTTGAAAACATAAAAAGTTAGTGATTGAAAATTTTGAGTTTCGGCTGCGTATAAAAATGCGTCGGTTCAGTTCGGTAATGGGAGAAATCGGCAGAACCCTCCCATGATTATGCCCATTCGAATTGTTGAGGTTATTTCCACAATATTTCGGGAACTGCTCGTACGATCAGATTGAAACTTGAAAATTAGTTGCAGAATACCGACGCATATCTACTTGTCAAATGGAAAAAAAATTTTTTTGAAAAGTTCTTGTTGAGAACGAAATCTTGCATAGGCCTTGAAGTCAATATTCAAAATAAATGTACCGAATTTCATTCTGACTTGATCTTAGTTTTCGGAGGAATTAGGAAAAAAATATGTCAAATTTCGTGGTTCGTCGTGAGTATGGTGTTATTTTCCGGAATAACTCAAAAAATACTAATCAGATCACGATGAAACTTGGCAACCAGTTGGAAAACGCTGATGTACAATTTCGTGCAAAATTTCGTGATGATGCTGTCACTAGAACAATTTGCAAAAAATTACATGCATGTGCGTAAAAGTTTCTGTGTATCCCAGCTATAGGAAAATTAATTTTTAATTTTTGCTCACTCCTTCTAGGGAATGAGAGCGGCGGTATCATCCATAATTCAAACAGGTATCTATTCATGAAAGGGAGTTAACTAGGAAATATTCCACAGGAACTATTTTGAGATATTCTCAACAGATATCTATAATTACTCGTGGAATGTAACATTGTAGATGGGCACGTCTAGGACAAACATTCGATATGCCCATATTTTCCTTAGTCCTACTTCATAAACATATATCATCAACATAAGCTTCATCATTAGCTGACCTTGTGAGATCATACCTGCATATACAAAGTTAACACGAATATACAGTGATGATTTGTCATCATCGGAGTAATACAAAGCGAAATAAACTTCAGATTTATAATTACATTAAAATTATAGTATTGTTGAATAAATCTAATTTTCGTTGCAGTCATAAAACGATTAGTGTGAGTTATTTTACTATCTTTATGAATGTACGTTTTATAGTTCCATAAAGATTATTTGAAACAATCTTGTAAATTTTATTGAAACTTTATCGTTCATTACCGTCAAAACTAGTTTGCGAACGGTGGAATGCTGCAACATGATCCCACTTCTTGTTCTATAGGACAACATATAATTTTGCTCCAATCAGAATTTTGAGCCAGTAATGGTCTTTAACTATTAGATCGGTCTTCCCTATGTCCTCTAACTTTCGATGGAAAACACGTAGAGTTTGCAATTTTTTAGAGTGTGTTTGAAGTCTGAATATCCCGATTGAGTTCGTTAATGGGCTGAATCTGCTCAATTACACAGTTATAGCCATCTTAAATATTGTTTTCTCAATAACTCAAAAAATACTAATCTGATCTAGGTTGAACTTGGTAGTTAGTTGTTAAATGTCAACCAGCAAACTTATACAAGATAACTCGGGTCATTGAAAAATTTAAAAATATTCCGAGATATAAAGGGTGGTACCTCTTCAAATGGACATAGTGTTAATCTGCAGGGATCCAGTTCTGATCGAAAATAGTAGTTAATTCTAGGGTATTGTCATGAAGACTTATGCGAAGTTTCGTCTAGATTGTACTTGAAAAAAAAAAGAAAATTATGAAATACTATATCTTAGCAACTATCTACAAAATTTGACTGAAATATTTTCCGAAATTTATCGTATTTACAGATGAACGAATAGTACAAAGTCGAACTGAATAATCGTTTGTAGCTTATGCAGAACAGCTTAATATATTTGAGAATAGGAAATATATTTTGATTTTGATTTCGACGAGTATTTTCTTCATGGGGAGCCATAGAAACACATGAAAATAGCAGCAAGTGAATTGGCGATTCTATCTCGGCAGTATTCGCTTCGGACGAGTGTGATAAAATAACAAGGAAGCGTGTTGCGGCTTGGACATTAGGACAATTAGGGATCTCGCAGACTTATTGGAAGGCCGTTCCAGTAAAGAATGTGCAGATATACCAGTGCACTGTCGTAAACAACCTTAACAACGACACAATGTCAGTAATGCATATGCAACGACTCTATCGGCTTATATACCACTTATAGTAGCATGATACTAGATACTAAAGATAGAACTAAGCGTCTCACATCTACTTTTAGCGATAAATTACGTCACTTCGTAAAGATGAACGTTTACTCTCTCGAAATTCAGCCAAGAACGAATTGAACTTATTTTTCAGGTGTATTCCAGGTTTTCGATCCCTTTATCTGAAAGAGAACTATTAAAAATTTGGTAAAATTGCCATCCTCCATTGCGGATTGTAGGCTTGAAACTATTTGTCAAGGGTAGTTTCAGGGAACAAATTTTCCAAATGAACAATAATGGAACAATGCCAACAATCAACAAAGTGACGTTTCAGAGTCTGAATCTGACTCCATCAGACAAAAGTCTCAAGAACGAAAATAATCAAAAAGAAACAATTCTGCCAATATTCTCGTTCGTCTGATAAGGGAGCCAGATTTAGACTCAACAGTTTAGTGTCCTTTTGTATTGTTCCAATATTGTTCATTAGGCAACTCGTTTCCAGGAAAATGCCCTTTACAAAGTGTCAATCCTGCAATCCACAAAGACGTTTTCTATAAGTAACCATTTTATTGAATTTTCGATAGATTTATTTTTATATTGGGGTTGAGAACCTAGCAAACACCTGAAAAATATTGCCACATCCTCTAAAACTAACCTTTAATGGATATTTGAAAGAACTCAGTCTGTAATTACAGGGTTGGGAGATAGTCTTGATATAATTTCATATTTTTTCAAACAATTTCTCAAATGAAATCTCTAGACTATCACTAACATTGAGCCAGCAGCTTTCGCGCATTTGTTCAAATCATTTCACATACCCAAAAGGCAGTATTTTCAGACACTTTGCCTAATATCAGTTTCTTACGATTATAATTCTCGGAGATATTGGGAAATAATATGTGTTTTTTCACGGATTAGTTGTTATATACGAGATATATCAAAAAATAATTTTCCCATCATGATAAAACTTGGTGACCAGTTAGCAAATGATCATCCAAAATTTGGTGCGGATTTTCGTGATGATCGTGTCTTCAGAACAAGAATTAAAATTAGTTTGTCGCTCACATATTCGAATATACGTGCAAAAGCCCCTTTAAAAGGAATATTCCTGTTAATTAGGCTGGGATGGCTCATCCGTTCGGAATTAAGATGATAAATTACCATCGAACGCCGAAATATTTCCCAGTTTAGCAATTACATGAATATGATTATAATCATTCCGACTTAATATTAACCATGTGTTATCTCATTTTCGAATCGGCCAGCTTCTGATGGTATTTTCAAGAAGAGGACTTGCCGTTTTCGTACATCGATTAACCTGGCCATCTAAGGCAATCCAGTTCCTTTTCCAAGAAACAAACTGAGATTTCTCCGATCGCACTAGCCAGTACTGCTAGGGTATCCTTAATGAAATAAACTGATTCAATCAAGTGTTGTCAGCACTTTATGATCCAACAAGGTCAAATGTCATAAGCAGGAAGGTTCGTAAATACAGCGGCTGCGCAATGTCATCAATTTCCCCTCCATGTTGTTACGTCATTGGTGGGCGTGCTATATTCGAATGATGTAAAGACCACTATTCGATTCTGTTTTGGCTGAATTCAATCAAGAATCGAACAAAAACTACTTCTATATATCAGTAATCGCATTGTTGAATAGACTGTATGGCATGTGGCACCGTTCTGTTGAAACAACATACTAGCCACATCATTATCATGAATTTTTGGCAGGAAGATTTGCGTTATACTGTCGTGATATCGCCAGTACAAGACACTGCTGAATCAATCTCATTTCAAAGAAGTCTTTCGGAATTCTTCAATAAATCTCCAAATTGAAACACTATTTAGACCATACACCGCATGAGATTACCCAACTATGAACGCCAAATTTTTTTTTATGATTGAGATATTGTTCAATAATGAAAACACGGTGCTAACGTCTAATGTTTACGAACCTTGAACTGCCAGCTGTCAAATCTTTTTTTCAGGATTGCCAACATTTTACTGCTTATACTTGTCAAATTCAATTCTTGTGTTGATTTTTGGACACTCTGTCTAAGCTTCTATCCCTACTTGTCGAAATCACTCAAAGAAATTCAGTATTTTTCCCTGACTCTCATTGTCTTCAGATTTATTATTTAATTTTGAATTCTTTTCTTTATTTTCGATATTTCATTTTTCCTTGCTGTCTGATATTTTCTAATGTTCTTAAACTTTCGATGAAGAATCCGTCTAATTCAATTCTGTCTGGCCGGTCGTCCGTCTATCGCCATGATAATTTTCGAACGGAAAGACCTAGCAACCTGATTCTTTCAGGGTAGGTTGCATATTGAATTATACTCATTTGAATTTTCAGGTTATATCCCCAGTGTCTTATCCGTCCTGATATGCAAATAGCTTCTGAAATGTTCTAGTCGGAATGTTAGATTGGAGATGATGGATCTTAACCGGACAGTTAACAGAAAATTTGATAATTAATAATGTCCATTGTTAGTTAGGTAATTCCGGAATAGGTTGTGGCGCATGGGCTATGTAATTTAATAACCGTCAAGAAGGGAATAGGTATTTGATGTGATGTGGTAAGGTGCGTCGGCGTGATAATGATACGAGAGGGCGTAGTGGTCAGACAGCGGCTAGAAGCGTTTCTCTGGCATTCAGTTGTCAGTCAAGGCACACCCGGTCTCTGAATGTACGCGTATACATATTCATTTATTCCTTCTCGCTCCAGCCATTGTAACTGGATCTCCCCGGATTCTGCTTTGTCTTTTGTTTTAACTGCCGGGGTTCTAGATCTAAGTGTGGCCGCCTGTCGCTAGTCACACCTTCCGTGATAACCATTAGCACCTCGAGTTTTCCTTCTTTGCACCCCATTCAGAAGCAGTCGTTCCCATCTATCCACATCAACTGCCTAATCACTTGCTAAGATCTACCAGTTCCTGTTATCTTTCCATTATGCATAACACCAATTTAGATCAACAAATGATGGTTTTGCCATTGTTATCATCATTGCAAAGTGCTTCTTTTATATTGCACAGACCCATTATGCACCCAACAAATGAAACTGCAAACCTCATTCATTTATTTCACCTTCTTACAACCAATACACAATACTGGAGGTTAACAACCTACGTGTACAACTTCGAGATGAAATCTCGGTGCCATATTCAGCAAACGAATTCTATTGCACCTTTTGTGGTCAGATGCAGCAGAGATTGCGATGCTCAGAAGGCACAGAAAAAAGAGGAATTGCCAATCGATAGGTAAAGTGCGTTGCATACGTACAAATCAAACCATATTGAACTGTGTAACATAAATCATCTACGAACTGACATTTAATACTATTGCGAATCGATTATGTCTTAGACTCGTGAATCTTCTTCAGGGTGACTTCTCAATAAACCTACTCATAATCGAAATACTCATATTTGTGGTTCCAGTGGATTGTTCATTAATCTCCCTCATGTAAATCCATTCGATATAAAGGAAATTCTAAAGGTCATATAACACTCAGAGATATAGAGTTTTCAGCCAAAAATTCTATAGAAAATCATTGACGTGGACGCATGTTCAGACTGGTTGCCAAGGCATTATTTCCTTAGTAGGTAAGTTAGGAAATAATGACGATAATAAGGAGATAACAATGAAATTTGACATTATTTGTCAGGTGTTCTCTAGGTCTTCACTCCCACTATCTGAAAAACAACTATTGAAAATTAAATGAAAATTGCTATTCATTGAAAAAGCCCTTTCGGATTGCAGGATTGAACCTTTTTGTCACGTGCAGTTTTTGAGAAAAAATTCGCCTAATGAACAAAAATGACCAACAAAGTACACTGTAACATTTGGGACAGTGACTCATCAGATAAACGAGAAAATTTGCAGAAATTTTCTTGTGGTTATTCTCGTTTTTTCATTCTAATTCAACAAGTGTTTTTTCTGATATTGGAAGTGAACACCTTGAAAGCACCTAATAAATAATATGAAATTCTCCCAACATAATCAAATTTGAAATATATTTTTGCTGTATTCCCATAAATAGCAATTGGATTGAGCTGAGATTTGGCACTTTTGAGGAACATCATCAAAATTTCGAATCAAAAACTGTATGACTGTGATTTTGCCCATAAACGAACTTAAACGCACCTATCCCCAGAACGAGCGCATAAAAAAGGTCCACTTATCTTTAAAATGAACTATCCTCCTAACTGTATTACCTACAAGTCGCGGAACATGCCATTGTTCTCTTACTGACTTTATTTCCATCTTGAGATGTGTTGTGTTCACTCTAATTATCGACTAGGAATCCACACGGGCATTTGCCACGTTTTAATTATACCTAGAAGAGTTCAAAATTGTAAAGCTTTCTCTTCATTCTTGACCTTTCCCAAGAATCAGGCTACGGTTAAACTGAGGCTCGAACCATCAAAGAAGTCACAGATCCCGCTACCTGATCATAGACTGCATTTTTTCGTAGTAGTAATAATAGCTTGCCATTGTTAATATGACTATCTTCCGTGTATATTCAGCTGAAAAATGGTTGAAATGGCTTATAACTTTGTTCACGACATATACTCAAAGACATTATACATTCTTACCAGAGGCGAATCAGGAAAAATAGCAAATGAAAAAAGTATTTTATGTGATGAGAGGCGTCTATAGTTGAAATCAATGTACCACTCAACGACTCACCCTGTATAAACGAACATCTGTTTCACGGTAAAACCGCTGCGCCAGTCCATCAACTCTAACGAAGTCTTGAGAGTCTATAGCAAGATGGTAACTGGTAAGACCAAGAAAGATCCTCCGCTTCGAAAGAACAATCGTATTAAATCATTGAGCGTATCGGAGATCCATTTCTAATAAACCATATTCTTTTTTCTGTCCGCCTGGAGCAACTAGCTATACAAGAACAATAGGTAGTGACAAAGTATTGCCATAAAGTACAAAGTATTTGATTGTACGAACACGATTCTCTACAGGCTGTTCCTTAAAACTGATATTGTATCTTGAGTAACATTATTCAGGAAATTATCAGGATCTTGATCAACGAATTAAAAATATTTCTGGATGAAGGTTTCCTCGGAGATAGGTGCGGTTGCTGTCGCTAATCTTTTATTGCCTTGCGTGTTACCAGGTTCTCAAACGTTCGCAATAATCTATCAGACGTTCATTATTTCCAAATGAAGAAAAGGTTTTTCGCATTCCCCTACAACTTTTGCACTCTGATCCATTACCACGAATCATATTGGAGAATTTACTGCTAAGTTTACAAAAATATCCGAAATTTTACAGGACACTATCAATTCCTATTCAAGGATGTAAAATTTGGTTGAATTTTTTTTTTTTCAGAAACAATTCGCACATACTTTGAGGACTATACTTCACAACAGTGTACCAAATTTCAGGTTGATAAGATTTCAGTTTTCGGATATATTGGGAAAATATTCCAAATTTTGTGGTTTTTTAGTCGGTATTATTTCGGAATAACTCAAAAAATGCTAATCCGATCGAGATGGAACTCGGTAACTAATTGGCAAATGCTGGTGCACAGTTTTGTGCCAAATTTCTTCATTCTCGGTTCATCAGAACAATTCAGATAAATCAAACAGTATGAACCGGCAAACAAAAGCTGCTGACTTCAAGCCAGTGCTTCATAGCATTTTGTGTGCGCATGTTCTATGGAACAGCGTGCTGTCGTTTCGTCCAAATGTCTGTAATTTTCCAATTTTTTCCCGATACTACTGCCCATCCATCGTATTCTCCAGATTTGGCTCCGTGCGACTTTTTTTATTTCCAAACTTGAAAAAATGACGAGCCGGACAGAAATCTCAGTCGAATGAGGAAGTGACCGCTCTCATGGAGGCCTACTTTGCAGACCTCGAATAAACATATTTTTCAGACGGGTTGAAAAACTTAAAGAAAGACTGAGTTGTAATATAAATCGCTACTATTCCAAATATTTTGCTTCTTTTTGTATACTGAGTGCTTATTGGACAACCCTCGTATATCGTTGCACACTTAAAAACTGAGGCAGTGATTATTCTAGTAGGGAATCAAATTAACCCTCTGATAAGTCTCATCTTCATATAGAAATGAGTTCTCATGGTATATTCAAATTTGTGATGGGTTCCCGTAGATAGTTTTCAGATCCATTACTCTTTAGTAGGAGCGTATTAAATGTTATTTCCCCTTGAAGAAACGACCGTTTAATAAGCAACTATATCTGATTTAGTTCTGGCATTACTGCAATTTGCTTGCAGCTAGTCTTTCCACTAGGAATTCCATGATTCGAAATTGGAAACCATTATGTTAACAAATTTTCTAGGTAGCTGCGCAACACTTTCAATAGAATGGTCGGTTATGGTTTTTCCATAATAAAAATTCACTATTATCTAATGGTGCCGGACTGGAAGAGCGCACTAAAAACGGTGTAAAATTTAATCTAATGATTAATATCGGCATAAATAAATGTTTGAGTTTTATTATTATTGAATTATGGCTTGTTGAACACAATGCCGTGGAGAATTTCTGTTCCATGGTTATGATTGGATTTACTACTGCTTACAACTTACCCTTGTAATTTATTCTGACAGATGGCGTTTTTATTTATGGACATTAAGAATAGGCAGCATAAAGAGGATCACGAAAGTAGCCGAAATGGATTCGGACTTCGTTTCGTCCATACAAACGAGCTTCACACCAGAGACGGCATACGCTTTTTACCAAAAAACTCAAGAGAAGCACTGATGTGGGATTTGTGCTGAATTTCATAGGAGTCTTATAGATATTCACAGGAAAAATTGGAAAATTTTAGAAATTATTTTCAAATTTCAATAAGGAAATCTGCGAAAAGTTCCTTGTGGTTATTCTTCAACTGATATCACAGCTTCGATCTCATAGCAGCCGCAATTCTCGAGATATAAGGAAATAACCTCAAACATTCAAATGGGAATAACTCCGATAGTATACAGAATAACTCCAGAGAGAAACAATGTAGAAACTCGATAATTGTAGAGTAGGTTTGACCCTCAATAACGAAAGCTGGATTCGTGAATAGGTGAAATCCACCCAATGATTCCGCAGGTATGCCCCATTCAAGAAATTTTATCTTCCCAATATTTTCAAGAACAAAGATATAATCGAATTGAAATCCAGTACTCGAAAAATGACAGCTCAAGATTCGTACTGAACTTCGTGATGATAATATGATCAGAAGATAGTAGAATATTGAATATTTGAAAAAAACATTTTTTTCGGATTGTTCAAATGGCACGATCATCGCACGAAATTTTGCACAAAGCATTTTTCAACTAGTTTTCGAATTTCATCATGATTGAATAAGTTTTTTCGAGGGTTTCCGGAAAAAAGGGCCATACAGAGGAAAAATAACGAAAATTTAAATATTTTTTCCCGATATCTCCAAAACTTCAAATCGCATCAAACTGAAATTTGGTTTGCTGTTGTGAACTATGACTCTTAAGGTATGAGCGAATTTGTTTTCACACTTGGTGAATAGTTTCCGAAAGTTGCATCTCGTTATGCTCCAACTAACTGCCAAGTTTCAATCCAATCGCGCCAGTAGTTCCTGAATTATAAGGGAAATAAACTTAAAATTTCAAATCGCTATAACTCCGGCACCGTTAGGCTGATTTCGCCCATTAACGAACATAATCGGGCCCATGACGGCCGACTGGACAGGTCCATGTTAACCCCGGATTCGTCATCAGTGTGTCCAACCTGGTCGTTTGAGAACTCCCCAGAACATGCGTTGACGAAAATGGTAAAATATTGACGCAGAAAAATCAATGTGCCTTTGAATGGCTCGAAAGTTCGTCAAATTGGATGAGGATCGATTGCAAACAAATATTCGAGCGACGACTCAAGAGCGTCCATTGAACAGTAACTAGTCGAGTTTTTCGTGGGAAGTTGAAGAGGTGTTGTCGATGATTTTCGAGTTGCTACGCCCCTGGGCAGAGTCGAATTCCTGGTTGGCCCATTCAATATGAATATCCCATTTGGTTATCGGTTGGAACTTGAAAATAACAAAGTGTTGTTGATGAAATGCAAGATCATTAACTCACTCAGTGTCGGCTTCAAATGGGGTCTCCGAAACTCTTTTTTTAAGATATTATAACCCATGCACAAGCACTGGCGGTGGGCCATTCATTATTCGATAATCAGCCTGCTGTTAATTATTACCTTAATGAACAAAATGGAAGAAAGGACTCCGAGAGGAATACCTGTTTCTCCCATAATCGTTCCTTGTTTCTCTTCAGTGACACCATGTTTACAAGGCTCGCTAGAATGACAGGTTATTCGTCTTATTCTCGATTCTTCGTCGTTTAGAACATCACCTTACAAACGGAACCCATTCTCAATAAACGAGTAAAGCTGCATTGGGAGGAGTCGGTACGTAAAAAGGTGACCGCATTAGTAACGAATTCGTACAAACCCGAGGAAATTCCTTATTTCACTTCGGTGATTTTCTAGAAAATTTCATATCTTATCCGATGCCTAGCAACTGACACAATGTACCAGTTTCCTTCTCCTTAAATTACGGTTCTATTCCACGAAATACTCAATACAACACGTTCCACATTTCAAAATCAAAATGAAAAGTAGGTACAATCAGAATTTTATTAAATCTCTTGCAGAGATGCGATTAGGATTTCTATACTCGGAATGTCATTATTACTGCGGGAGAAATATTGCAGAATGAACAGGTGAAAATACATAAATCCTTCTGAGACGCCGTTTGAGGCAAATGAGTGTTTGCGAATATATTCATTCTGTGTGACCATACATTTATGTTCAGTTCGATAAATTTTTTTCTATCAAACATGATATACAATGTACGAATTAACAATTATGAATAGGTATATAAAACATAGAAAGGCACTGACGTGGGCCATTTCCTCAAGACATTTTGCATGAACTTTCATGCCTTCATATTTTAAGTGCAGAATTTCGATTCGATCTCATGTGTATTATTGGTAATATTGGCAAAAAAAAATTTCGAAGGGATATGTCATTTCAAGCTTTTTAGGTTATTCGAGTGTTCGTATGATTATTTTTTCATTTTTTACAACTTTCGACGTAGATCAACTCAGCAAAAAACTCGGTAATATAAGGTCTTATGTAAAAAATAAATTTATCGGAATGAAAAATAAATATATCGTTACACAAAGTGAATATATTATTCGCAAACTTCTGTCCCAAACGCCACCTCGTATAGAAGTCACGTGAGGGCTGGTGACGAACAGTCCAAAGACATCCTGTTCAAATATCGAGTTATTGATTGACAAATGAAATGTGAAAGTTGAAAACCGAAAATGTGAGGGGTGGGAAATGCGAAGATATTCGCCAATAATTCGAATATGGGATGGAAAACTGATTTCACGGTCGAATATTCTGCTTGGATAACCTCAACGCGGAAACGGTTTAGATCACAAACGCTATTGGGAATAGCAGTAGCTTGTTATTATTGACAGAGAGCTTATAGAAAACGATATGTTGAGAATTTTCTCATGAACACCACAAAAATCAGGTATATACTCAAACATAAAACTATAATTTTGGCTCATTTTTTAGGTTCTTTCTGGCTTTTACCTCCCAATATCTAAAACTGAACCATTAAGAATTGAATAAAAATTGTTTTTTATGTAAAACGCCCTTGTGGATTGCAGGGTAGAACTATTTGTTAAGGGCACTTCCTTGGAGAAAAGATTGGCTAATGAAAAATACAGGAATAATATAAACGATAAACAAAGCGGACTGTGACGTTTCAGAGTACAAATCCGACTCTTTCATCAGACAAACGATAAAATTTTTGGAATTATTCTATTTTGACAAATAGCTCTTTCCTGCAATCCGCTAGGCCGTATCCATAAAAAAATTATTTAATTTTTGATAGTTCAGTTTCAGAAATTGGGCGTCAAAACCTAAAAAATCATGCAAAATCCCCCCTACAAAAGCTGTCGTGACATAATTGACCTGGAAAGTTTCCTAATGACAGTCTGTATAGCGCGCCCACCAATGACGTCACAACATGGAGGAAACACTTGATGAGATTTCACAACAACACCCTATATATAAAGCCTGTTCCAAATGTGCCGTAATTAGAAACAGCGAGTAGTGAACCAGTCAGTCTCCATGGCATTTACAACGAGCCAGATCAGGCTGGTGACTTGATTAATTTTCGCACACAGTCACAGAGCAGTGCCACTTCACAAGTAGAATTTAAATCGCGGGGCTCACTTTTGCTTTGATTTCCCCTCCATAAAAATTAAATTGTGTCATTTTAAAAGATTCGTGTTCGACTAAGGCAAAAACAGCATTTGCGCCATTTATGGTCCCAGATTCCTCAGCTTTGTTCTAGAGGCTAATTTAAAACTGAAATCGTTTTATTCTGCACCGACACAGGGGCGTAACATGATCTTTTTCACAATCACGAAATTTTCCCTTTTTCAACTCATTCGTTATCATCTTGCCCAAATGCTGTAATCTTCGACTTTTGATCTTGACTGATAAGGCTGGGTCAAATCCAATTTTGTCCACCCATTCCAATCCCAACAATAGCATTTGAACGGAATGAGCTAGCGACTTTGAATATTGAGGTTCGATTGCTGATCTGAATGCGGCGGTTGAGTCTCTTAGATGTTTGGGAGGATTCTGAATTATTTTCCGGGTTTTTTCTGGGTTTTCACCCTCAATATCTAAGAGATTTTTGCACGCGTGTTACGGGGAACAGCGTTTTGTTCAAATGTCTGGTAATTTTCGAATTTTTTCAAGTTCTTTAATGGGCAATTCCGACCAAACAAACGGTTTGAAGTTAGAGCGTTTTGAAACTTTGAATTCATTTTCCTGATGATTCGGAAACTACTGAAACGAATGGATTAAAACTTGGCAGTCCGTTGGAGTACAACGACGCTCAACCAATCGCAGAATTTTGTAATAAGCATACTGTCAGTAAATTAAAAAAAAATTGTTTCTAAATTTTTCTCGAAAATTTTTTTTTCGGGAACTATTCATCATATTCGGGAAAAAGTTTCTCGCAGACCTTGAGCTTCATTTTTCACAGCATTGTATCAAACTCCAGTTCGATAAGATCATAAGTTTTGAGATAATGGAGAGAAATATGTAAAATTTCGTGTTTTTTCCTCGATATCGTTGTTTTTTCCGGAATAACTCGGACAAAACCTAGAAAAGCACTGATGTGAAGTCAGCAACTCATGCACGAATGTTCAAATTCGTTGCCAAAGCGGTCATATCCCTTGAACATGCGCGCAGAACTGCCGATTTCACGTCAGTGTTTTTCTAGGTTTTTTTCGAATATTTTAGTTTTTTGAGACTTTCGACAAAATGGACAAAGATTTTGTGCTTACGACAGGCAAAGTATCCCTTGGTTGTTGCTGAATTGAAGAGAAATATCTGAAAGTGTTCTCCATGATAAAATGATCAGTTTCAACATAAAGCAGGCGAGGCTTGATTTATCGGATACGCCACTGACCACATCATTAACAACTCTAACGAAGAGTATTCGAGACATGCAGATAAAAAGTCTCCAATCTGTCTATAGGACATTTTCGTTGGTCATTTTATTTTTGCAATGTTCGACAACTCCTGATGGTTCCAGTTCGGCTTCTCGAATGTACAATTTAATCCACTCAATTGAATGCGGCGGATGTAGGAATTTTTTGCACCCTTTTGTCAAACAGGCGGGGACATCGAGTCTCAAGGTGGACCCTCTGTGTGAAAAATAGGACGGCCCGTTTGTTAGCTGAAGGAGCGTGGCGTGTCCTTCCGTTTTTTACGCGATGCTGTAATTTGGAAATTTCATTGGGTCTATATGGATGGACGTGCTCACATACATACAAATTAGGCGAACTTATGACACGAGTGTTTGACTCGAGTTGAAATTTTACATGATGGCATATATAGGCTGAATGAGTATTTAATCGAGTGTCTTTTTGACCTACCCGGGTACACCACATGCATTCAAAAAAGTTGCGAAAACATGTTGGGCAAATCAAGAATAATTCGTCAATTCAATTGCCGTCGAGGAAGTCCATTTTGGAGGAGGTAATAGTGAACAAAATATCCCCAAAGATGAGACCAGAATAGTTGGTTGGTTCACCCATTCGCGAACTAGAACTTCGGAATTAAACCCCAAACCTACTTTACAAATATCTAGTTTCTAAGAAGTGTCTTCCGGTACCTTGATTCAGAAGGCCACATTCGTGAATGGAGAAAAATCCACCCAATGATTCCGCAGATATTATGTAATAATAATTAATTCCATTTTTTCCATATACACATAATAATATAGGACCTATAGGGGGCGATACTGCCCGTACATAGGATGGCCCTTACAAACCAAAATAAACTAAAATACAATCTTCCTTTGTTACTTATTATACCCATTAATGTGATCCTGGTTTCTGTATTAATTTCATTCTCTTCCCACATTTTTATTTCAATTAGGTCTTCAGGCCTTTCTATCACAAAAACATCATTTCTGTATCTTGTGTGCTCCAAAAACGTTAATTGACACAGTAATTCCTATTGAAATATTTTCAAATCAACAATGAACCAAGCTTGAGGATCCAAAGAAGTTGCTCATTTCACGTACGAAAATTTTGTAGATACATCCCTCCCTGAACAATTCCGCCACTGGCATGGCCATACGACCTGATGCAAACATTAGATAAATCCCAAAAAATCCTCAGTACCTGCGGCGCAAAATTTAATTGAATATATCAAATCTATAATTAAGGAAGCGATAGAATCAGTTTTATTAATTATAATCAAATAAATAAATTCAAGTTCAGTATCGGCGAATTGCCTGCTAAATACTTGGACCTGTGGGCGTGCTTTGAAAAAAAATCGCCAAATAATTCATGTTCAAATGATGGGTTATAAGGAATCAGATTCGGGAACTTGGAAGGGCTTATGACTGATCTGAAATTTGCTTGCAGGATCGAAAATTCGTAACTGAATCCCTTAAAAATATTTCGACGAGATTATACAGAAAGAGCCATGCAAATAATGATGAGGCTTAAAAGTTCGTAGGCTATCGTAGAAAAATTAATTCCTCGTGGGCTATACAACGATTATAGCGGTCATACAATTTTTTGACTCCATTTTTGCGCGCATGTTCTAGGGGAACAGCGTGCTATCGTTTTGTCCAAATGTCTGTAATTTTGGATGATTGAGCCGAAAATGGTCTCAATCGACTAGGTTGGACTCACTGATGACGAATCCGGTGTCAAAATTGATTCTGTCCAGCCAGCCGGCCGGCCGGCCGTCCGTAGACACGATAACTGTCGACAGAAGCAAGCTAGCTACTTGAAACTTTCAGGATAGGTTGCGCATCAGAATGCCGCGGTTAAGTTCGTTAATGGGCCAAATCGGTCGAATAGTTTCGGAGTTATAGGCACTTGAAGTTTATGTCAAATTTCGAGGTTTTCTTCTCGATATCGATTATTTTTTCGGTATAACTCTAGAAATACGGATTCAGTCCTGATGAAATTTCACAGCTAGTTTTGAGATGCTGAAAGACAACCTCATGCGAAATTTCGTGAGAATCGTGTCATCAGAACAATTTGAAAAAAAAAATTTCTATGATTTTTCTTATCATATCATCCTCATCAAATTCTGTATGAAACTTCGAACTGTTATTTTTCGATGAAGTACTGGATTTCAATTCGATCTGATCTGTATTTTTGGAAATATTGAAAAAATAAAATTTTGATTGGGTATATCTACGGAATCATTGGGTGGATTTTACCCATTCACGAATTTGGCCTTCGTAATTTAGGTCCAAACCTTCTCTACAAATATCGAGTCCCTAAGTTGTTTCTTTCGGAAGTTATTGTGTTTACGCAGTCGGCCGTTAGGCTGACCGTAAACACAATAACTTCCGGAAGAAACGACTTAGAAACTCGATATTTGTAGAGAAGGTTTGGGGCTTAATTACGAAGGTAGAATTCGTGAATGGGTAAAATCCGCCTAATGATTCCGTAGATATACCCATTCAAAATTTTATTTTTCCAATATTTCCAAAAATACAGATTTGATCGAATTGAAATCCAGTAATTTATCAATAAAAATTTCAAAAAGTACTACCGTGAAGGCAGCAGCTTTTGCGTGCATATTCAAATTCGTTGTTGAAGCGGTCATCTACATTGAACATGCGCGCAAAAGTTGCTGCCTTCACGGCAGTGCTTTTTGAAATTTTTATAGTACGGTTTGTCTTCAGCCTCGAAATAGGTTCTACTTTCAGTGATAACCTCTGCATCGGCGCTTCAAAGCATCCTCTTGAGTTCGAACACAGCGAAAAAAGGCTAGTAAAATGCTATTTTTTACCTATGATTCTGGTTGTTTAGGGCCGTGCAAAGTTTTTAAACTCAGCCGGAAGCTATGAAAACTCCACGTGTTTAAATTGAAGTTAAATATTTGTGTGAATCCTACTGAACACTAAAGTTCTAACTGTGAAGCCTTCTTTGGGTTACTTTGAGTGATTTCAGGAAGCTGTGTTATTGAAACAACATTCAGGGAAATCATGTTCCAGAAAAAATCTGCAAAATACCTACTACATAAAAGGACATGAAGTATTGAAACCTCGCTGGCATAATAAATTGAAAAAACACAAAAATAGTTATAAATCGAAAACTACAAAAAATCGCGTAACATACATGGGGTATTTTTGGATACCCCCAGGTGTGAGGAATCTAAAAAAAAATTATTGACGTCACTACTTGGATCACCCTGTATGTTAATTCGATCCATCACTGTTGGGGGAATTGTCAAAAACATTACAGAGTATAGGGTAAAATTAAAATATCGTGTTTCCTTGAACAAAAGCGTAAAATATTCGTGAATGATTAATGCATTTTCTCAATATTTGTAGAAAATTTCCCACTTTGATAATCATGAAAAGTTACGTATATGAATATTGTTCAACCTAAACTTTTCCTGTTAGTCAATTTGTCGAATTCGACAGACAAGTTTTCCGGTAGCCAGTAAAATAAACAAAAGTAAACTTATTTTACAATCAGATGGAGTAGGAGCATCGTCGGAATTTCTAGTAGCTCTGAACGTTTCCGGCTTTCTAAATACACGTAATATAATAGATTTTGACTAGGCCGAACTGTGTGTAGGCGTCGAAAATAAAAAGATGAAATTACTCGAATGTCACGAATGGCTATGCAAAATGCCCAGCAATTGAAATGTCCCAGTACATGATGTTTAAGTGGATTCAGGTGTCCCTCCGAATTTCAGATAACCCGACGTTCAATTCATGGAGGTTTGGCTCCGAATAAATTTTGAATACGAAACTTATAAATTTTCGCTTTATCTTCGATTGAAGACCAGTCCGAAGTATCTATCTTTTGCGTGAGCAAATATATAAATATAATAATGACTTCAGATCGATTCGACTATAATTCTTTCGATCAATCGCGATAAACGAGAGTGTTAAATAAGCAGAAAGCTTTTAGTTTGATTGTTTATTGGTGCCAAATCAATTTTAGGTGTTATTGCGCGCATGTTATGGGGAACAGCGTGCTACCGTTTGGTCCAAATGTCTGTAATTTTCAATTTTTTTCGAAAATTGTCTCGAACGACTAGGTTGGACTGATGAATGCGGTTTCAAAATCGGTCTGGCTGACCGGCCGTAGGCACTTCACGGCCGAAATCGGCTCGTTGGTTCCTGAGTTATAGCCATTTGCAATTTTGAGTTTATTCATCGATAAAAGCTTATTTTTGGAGGATTTCGCATCATTTTTCAGGTTTTTTCTGGGTTTTCACTCAATCGTAATGAAACTTAGGGACTAGTTTGACAGTGGTGATGGTTTTTTTTGGGCGCAATTTCGTGATGATCGTGTTATTAGAACATTTTGAAGAAATAACTTCAGTTTTTTCTTGAATATTCAATATTCTGCGATCTTCGGATAATATTTTCCTCATGAAATCAACCTTCAAACTGCCATTTTTCCATCGAGTAGTTGATTTCAATTCGATCTTATCAGTATTTTTGAATATTTGGAAAATTTGTGTCTATCTGCGGAATCTTTAGATGAATTTTAATCATTCACGATATCGGCCTTCGTAATAAAGGTCCAAACCTACTCTACAAATATCGAGTTTCATTCGGAAGTTATCTTTTTAACAATCGGCCGATTATTCCGTAGAAAGACTTCCCACAAAATTTTATATGAACCTTTACACATTTCATTATTCTTCTGTCGAATACATTTCAACTAGATAGAGTCTGTATTCCCATCAATTTTCAAAATATGTCTCTCCGTTTGAATTGAAACACATAACTTGATTGGAAAATTACGACATGAAAGTGGACGCTAAATTTCGTGAGGAAATGGCTCTGTATTTGAAGGAGTACTTAAAAACTAAAGACTTTATTGCATTTCTAGAACTTTTTCATGTCTTGATTATCCACATGTAACTTCGAATAGTGAAAAAGGTACTATTCAACTCAAGACTGGTATAATAGCAGTCTGTCCCGCACCAGAGGGGAATGTACCAAGCCCCAATAATGAACTAGAAGTGCCTTTGTCGTTGCAACCATTCATGACAATTATTAACCCCTTTCCACTAGAGATTAGTAATAGAACGAATACCTGAAGGGTTGACCCCTCGTAGTATCACAAATCTATAAATTCAAAAGTGACATTCACATTTCAAATAGAACAGCACTGTATACATATTCATCTGCAACCAATTTATATTTATCGATTGACACAATGGGTTATTTCAATTTTATAGCCATGTTTGAATCACTTCAGTGAATCACCGCACCGATATGAGGTCAGAACATACTTTACTGTTCATCCGCCTATACTTTATAAGTATTTATAAGATAGGCATCTCATACCGGCAAATTTATGTTTATGAATATATGAAACCACGTATATCTTCATATTTTCTATAGTGGTTTTTCGTTTTCGGTCTCCGTTAGTTATTACTGGATTGTTCATATGGATCAGTTCATGACAATAACACTGAATATACTTTACATGTAATCTCAGAGTAACAAACAACATATAGGTAGCATACGTAATATTTAGAAAGCGATTGCTGTCTGCAACATGTGATATAAAATTTGACATTACGACTTTTGACAAAAAAAACTTGGTTACAAAGAAATTACCAACCAGTGATACGATATTTCACTAAATTCACCGGATTCTCCACAAACAACAACACTTCTTTATGTCCCATAGTGCACTGAAGTATTGCAATAATCCAAATATTTTTTTTCTCGAATACTGTTTATTAGATTTGGAAATGATGTTGGTCATAGCTTGAACTATATATTTCACAGCAGTGTGCCAAATTTCAGTTTGATACGATCATGAGTTTTGAAGATATGGTGGAAAAAATATCATCATCATAGACATCTGTTTCCCTAGAACATGCTTGCAAAAAAGGTATCATTCAATCCCCCCTTCCTTTTAAGATTGTAGGATTTGATGTCATCCCGCTCAGAGGGTTGATACAGATTGCTTGGAACCAAGTTTACAAATTTCGAAGGCATGTATCTGATTGTATAGTATACTAGCTAAGTCAACCTATGGGAAAATCTGCCCTCAGTTATGATCATTAGAAAAATTCAGAAACGCCATGTATGTGTAAATTTTCTATCCTCACCTGAAGCTATGAATTCTCACACATTGTATCTGAATTAATACATAATAAAACATAGTGTTTCATGTATATGGTGGGTGTATTCAACCATACGGTTTGACTAGGGACGCACTGTGTTAAAGAGGTAGAAGCAGGTAGAATAAGCCGATATCAGTAGCGTAGATATTTCAAAGCTTCAAGATAACGCATTTATATACAGAAGAATTCTAGCAGTACAATGACGTGAGGTCAGGAGCTTCTATGTGCCTGTTTAAATTTGTCGTCAAATATTAGAAATATTTTCAAAAAACAATTTGGGCAATTTTGCAACAAATCTTTTTAAAGAATTTCTAAACAAAAAAACCTCACTAATCTTGCACGAAGCTGTACGTCGGTGCTCTACAACCTAACAGGAAGTGTCAATTCGATAGCATCAGATCTTCTTGAGGTATTGAGGAAATAATTTTTATATAACAGCGAAACCGTTTGGCCGATTTTGTTTTGTTTGATACGTTTTATTTCAAATATCCTTTATCAAGTAAACTCCTTCCTACAGTGTGTCCACGGATTGGGTGCCGGTAAGGTGTAAATAACGAAAAATTTTCGAGTTAGACTCTGATATTTTGGGAATCGCTCCTGCTTGGTCTCAAATTAAGATGTTGAGAAAATGAGCCAAATCAATTAATATACAGGGTGGTTTAGAACTGATTTAAGGAAAATTTTTAGGAATAAAACACCTTTATTTCAAAAGATATCGAGAAAGTTTATTGAGAAAAGTTGTTTAGAATCAGAAGACACGGCTAAATCTCGAATTTCAGATAAATCGATCAACTTTGATTTTGTAAGTAGGTGATGAAAATATTTGATAATATCCATGGTTACAAATGCCAGACGTGACTTGAAACGTAAATTTTATTCGTCATAAACGAAAATTTTCTTGTTAAAAACATGCTGACCATAGAACAAAGTGTGTTTATTGTGCAGTGCTACGGCTTAGGTGCAGACATTTCGTATCAGGGAGTAATAAGACAATTCCATTGACGCTGGCCAAATGTTGCGGTACCACGTAACCCTGCTGAAAAACTAGTTTCAAAATTTAAATTTTTGATCATGACAAAAATCTCACGTATACAAAATGTTCATGACCAACTTATTAAGTCAAGGTAGGCTGGTTTATCTGTAACTTGAGTTCCTGCAGCAGCTCGTCATTCCGAACAACTTTTCTCAATAAACTATCTCGATATCTTTTAGAACAAATAAGGTACTTTATTCTTAACAATTTTCAATGAATCAGTTCTGAACCACCCTGTATATAAATTTATTTGGCTCATTTTCTCAACATCTTAATTTGAGACCAAGCAGGGGCGATTCCCAAAATATCAGAGTCTAACTCGAAAATTTTTCGTCATTTACACCTTACCGGCACCAAATCCGTGGACACACTGTATATAATGTTTGAAATGTAACAAATAGTTTTATAGAGTCACTATCAACTGTCATATAATTTTCCAAAGTGTTATTTACATTTCATTTCCAAGGGAAGAAACTTGCTGTCAAATTTGTTCTGTGCACAAATATTCGCATTTGTCAAGCTTGCCAGAGGTTCTAAATCAGCTGAGTCCGATTGTAATCAGGTGTAAGTGAATAATATAGAATAGATGCTACTAATAGGGATTATAAATCGAAAGATATAAAATGAAAATCTGTGTCTAGTATTATTTCTGTATCGTATTTTATTATTTTAGCGTTCTCTCAAGTCTTTTACTTCAATAATTATATGTCTATTGATAAAATAATTAAATTTGTCACTCATACGTAGTACGTTGAAGACAATTAAAGTATATCGTAAAATATCAATATCTCAAGATATTATGTATAGGTACTACAGAAAAATAAGTATTTTCAATGGTCTGATGAAAGAGTCAGATATAGTAACCTTACAGTTCACTACGTTGATCTTTTGCATTATTCAAATAGTGTTCATACGTACAGACGGACAGAATTTCTTTCCTCCATGAATTTTGAATAAGAACATAGTGAAGAAATCATTTAGGCTATTCTGGCTCAAAATTCGAACTCTTGAATTATAATCATTCGACTCTGAATGATTGATAAGCAAACAAAGATATCAATATTTTATTATCCCGAAAGATATGACCCTATAATGGTTTACTAATTCAATGGACGAACCTTCAAACTATCAATTACACCTCCGTCACTGGGAACAAGGTGATATAACTATATAGATGAGATAGGATAGTATAGAAGGTAAAGGATTCTGGGTTAAGATCGTCGAGCAAGGGGCATCGACCGTCGACTTGTACTGCTTGGAGTTTGTTGTATTCGGTACAACACAGGCCTCAGGACTGTCGAGGAATTCTTTATACACCGATACTGTTGAGAATTTGGTGCCCTAGACTTAAAACGCCCTTCCCTTTCACCTCACATACGATATGTACCCCACTGGCGAGATCAATTAAAATATCCATACCGTATATCGAAGATGAGATAGATCAATAACCTTTTCCACGTATGGTAGGTTGTTTGGTTTAGTTGTTATTTCATTAACAATTTTTCGCTCTACTGTTAACTCTCGGTTCAGCTATATTCATGCAAATTTTTGCGCGCATGTTCTGGGGAACAGCGTGCTATCATTCTATCCAAATGTCTGATTAGATCGAATTCAAATCCAGTACTTTATCGAAAAACACTCAGAAAAGCACTGACGTGAAGTCATCAGCATGTTCGGAGGACAACAACAAAAGTGAACATGCGTGCAAAAGCTGCTGACTTCATGTCAGTGATTTTCTGGGTTTTTAATGATTGGATTGTTAGCATTTATGAAAAATTCCCAGAATATACACATCAAGAGGTCGATCCCTGCCCCTGCGCCATTTGTCTACACCTGAAAAGTGGCTCTGGCGCGATGTCCTACAATAGGCTTTCTGCACTGAAATCCCAATCGATCGGTCTATCACTAGAATTGAGCGATAGCCGTCACTAGTATTCTTCTGAAAAAAATAATTCAATAGTCGACTAAAGGGATCAATACTAAAAAGCTCACCGAAGTATCCTGTCGAAGCTGGAATCCTGGAATATATTACATGTGGCATCCATGTAAATGCGGATAGATGGTGAAAAGTATGATGATCCAGCTTTAATAGTTATTGACAAACTTCTGTCGACAGAGAAATAACCAGCATGGGCTATATTCGCCTGAATTCTGAAAAATCATGCTATTCCTCTTCATTTACGTTTCTGGGATTTCGTATTGCATATAGTGTTCCAATTTGCGGCGATTACCAAAGCCATGGAAACAAATCGCTAGTGATGTTCGTTTTTGGATCGAACGTATAAACTGTAGATATTTCATGAAACGGTGAAAAGCATTCGAATCGGAACGTTCCATTATTCCATTACGTTCATTATTTATTCAGTCATTTGTACGTATGCACCCAGTCTTCATTTATAAAACAAATTTTCCACTGTAATACTCGTGTAATTAGGGTAAAGCGAAATACTATGCTTGAAAATAGAAGCGGCAACTCCTGTGCTACTAAATCGCTTAGAAATATCGCTTTGATTGGAACTACCGCCTGTATTGAAAGAAGCAGCTGACTTCACGCCAGTGCTTTTCTGGGTCCATCCGAAATTTTATTTTCCCAAAAATTTCAAAAAATACAGATTTGATCGTATTGAAATCCAGTACTTTATCGAAAACTGACAGTTCGAAGGTTCATAGAATATTATAAGGATAATATGATCAGAAGATCACAGAATATTATATATATACAGAGTGTAACAGCCAAATGGAATAAATTCGATATCGAATTAATGTGGGCGTGTTGGGAAAAACTCTCGGACACGTCGATTTGTAATTTTAAATGCGCATATTTTTCAAGAAAATAATATTATATAGGGTGTTCCATGTGACCGTGGCCAATACCAACTTTCTTATTTCAAATGCAACCCCCTGTATATTATTTATTTTTTGGATTCTTCAGAGAATTCTAGATACAATTCATGCACAATGTCCTATACCTATCTTTAACTATTTCGGAAATATCAAGTGTTTTAAGATTTAGTGCAAAAATCAACGTTTTAAATAAAAATTATTTTATTTCACAAATTCGGTACATTACACTTAAAATCTGATAAGTAATACTGATTATTTCCTAATAATTAAAAAAAAAAAAAACCTTAATGTCAATGTAGGAAATGTGCAAAATGCTCGCCGCGAACGTCTTGGCAACATGCTAATCTGGTGTAGAATTGTCTTCTAACGTTACTCAACATTTTTGAAAACACTAAATATTTCCGAAAAAGTTGAATATAGGTATAGGACATTGTACAGGGTGATTCATTAAGGATGGCCACCGGCCGTATCTCGGGAACCGTTCATCCTATAACTTCCGGAAAAAAATTCTAATGACAAAATCGGCCCCTAGAAAATGATTAAAGATATTTTCAAGTTCGTAGTTCCCCACTAGAGGGCGCAATCTATCACCTGTAAAATATAATCTCATTTTTTACGGAATATTCTCCAGCTAACAGTGGTAAAGAATAATAAAACAAGAAAATACTCTTCCTATTCAACAACTTTTGTTTCAGTAATTTTTCTATATTTCCTTTTTTTTAGTGGTGGGATGGAAAAACTTTTCTTCACAAAAAAAACACTCTTACTTCTGTATGCGTGAACCGATTTTCACGTAGTTAGATTTCGTTCGAAGGCCATCAAAAGCAGATCACAGAAAAATATGACAACAACATACCGGGTGATCCAATTAAAAACTACAGGCTGTTTTATGTCACTTCACCCTATTTGCGCGTTTTACCGGAGAATTTCAAATGCAATGCTATGATTCTAACCGACTGAGAATAAGCTAAGCATTATTACCTATTGACTTGTTAAAACCGCAGACAGATATCTCCGGTCGTTCCGAAGATATTAACATTTTTGCAGATTTCGATAAGTGTTGATCAACTCTGTGAAATTCAGGAGGAATTGAGTTATTTCATCAGCTAAACAATCAAATGAAAGAAAAAACTTATCAAAAATGTATGCCACTCACAAAACAAGCTGATCTAGATCCAGTGAGCTTTGGCGTTATTGTTTATTCTCGGTTTCTATAGCTGTAAAATTTATTTAGGTCGATTGCAAACTACTAGTGTATGAGCCCTCATTATTCAAACGGAGAAGCATATGATATGCTTAATGTTTATGCTGAATGTTTAGAAAATGCAGTAGCTGAAAGGGAATACCCGATGCGATATCCTGAAAGACGTCGTCATTCTAGAAAAGTATTCAAAAGATTGACACGAAGAGTGCGACAAACTTGGAAGGTTCAATATGTTGGAAGAAAAAATAGGAAACGTAGAAGCCGTAATGAGGATATTATCATAAAAGTTTTGGCTTGTGTTTATGCTGAATCACATTCAAGCATCCGAAAAACTGCAAGTGATTTGGGATCGAATTATTCGCTAGTTCAAAGGATACTAAAGGACCATAAACGGCATCCGTATCATGTTGTCTTGCACCAAGAATTGAAAGAGACGAGAGGACTTTTGCAATTGGTTGAAACGAATGCTGAACGGCGAACCTAACTTACTTCATAGAATATTATGGACTGACGAGCCTACTTTTTCTAGCAATGGTAAAGTAAATTTACACGACAGCCACTACTGATCATCCAACGACCCATATTGACAAAAATAAGTCAATAATCAGAATCGCTGTAGTGTTTACGTGTGGTGCGGAATTTTTGATGGAACAGTTGTCGGACCATTTTTCTTCGATAGTATCTTAACGGGACAAAGGTGCTTGAAATTTTAACGGAAAATTTTCGAATTCTTTTAGATGATATTGCTATTCAAGACAGAATAGATATGTGGTATCAACAAGATGGTTGCCCGGCGCATTATGCTGCTAATGTTAGAGAATATTCATATAACGTCTTCTCAAAGACGTATATTGGACGAGGGAGTATTTTTCCATGGCCAGAAAGATCACCCGACCTCACAGTATTAGATTTTATTTTTGGGGGAGAATGAAGACTTAGTTTTCCAAACACCACGAACTACAAGTGAGGATATGAAAAATATATTACGACAGGCAGCTGAAACTTTTTCTCATACTGAAATTGTGACCAGTATCAACTATAGAAAGACTAAATTTATGTATAGAAAAAAATGGTAGACATTTTGAATATTTGAAATGATTATGTATAAGGGTTGTTTTTTGTTCAAATATTTTCGTTGTTGCTAATTTTTATTTCATTTTATCGTATTATTGTTATCTCATGTGTGTTTAGTATTTTGCTGCGTTGTCATGACGAATAAAGTCACTTCCTTGTTTTTTCAAGCTCGCAGGGTTGATCAACACTTATCAAAATTTACAAAAATGTTAATATCTTCGGAGTGACCGGAGATATCTGTCTGCGGTTTTAACAAGTCAATAGGTGATAATGCTAAGCTTATTTTCAGTCGGTTAGAATCATAGCATTGCATTTGAAATTCTCCAGTAAAACGCGCAAATAGGGTGAAGTGACATAAAACAGCCTGTAGTTTTTAATTGGATCACCCGGTATGTTGTTGTCATATTTTTCTGTGATCTGCTTTTAATGGCCTCCGAATGAAATCAAATTTCGTAAAAATCGGTTCACGCATACAGAAGTAAGAGTGTTTTATTTGTGAAGAAAAGTTTTTCCATCCCATCACTAAAAAAAAGGAAATATAGAAAAATTACTGAAACAAAAGTTGTTGAATAGGAAGAGCATTTTCTTATTTTATTATTTTTTACCACTGTTAGCTGGAGAATATTTCGTAAAAAATGAGATTATATTTTATAAGTGATAGATTGCGCCCTCTAGTGGGGAACTACAAACTTGAAAATATTTTTAATCATTTTCTGGGAGCCGATTTTGTCATTAGAATTTTTTTCCGGAAGTAATAGGATGAACGGTTTCCGAGATACGGCCGGTGGCCACCCTTAATGAATCACCCTGTACATGAATTGTGTCTAGAATTTTCTGAAGAATCCAAAGAATAAATAATATACAGCGGGTTACATTTAAAATAAGAAAGTTGGTATTGGCCACGGTCGCATGGAACACCCTATATAATTTTATTTTCTTGAAAACTATGCGCATTTAAAATTACAAATCGACGTGTCCGAGCGTTTTTCCTAACACCCCTTTATTTATAAGTTATCGAATTTATTCCATTTGGCTGTTACACTCTGTATATATATTCTTTTGAGATGAGCAGTACATTTTTTTATATCAAACAATTTGTGTCATAACAGTATTAGCAGAGGAAATGTACACGGGGTACCATACATTTTTACGTATGATACAAGAGCACAGATAAAAACCTCAGGAAAAACTCTGTCTCCCCGTATAAGTGTGATGAAATTGTTGTTTTTTATTGAAGGGCTTCTTTTTCATCGACAAAATTTCTTCTTTCCTATGCGATGCAGGTTGAAATCTTGGAATCACACCTGAAAATAAAAAAGGAGACGAAAAAAAACTAATATGAACTAGTAAGTAGTAGTACTCATTAAATTAATTCGAAGTTCGCAATCCATCTCAAAAAAGAATCAGACACCGAATGAATTGCCTCGAAACCATCGTCAAATTTATATATTGGACAACTATTAACTAAAAGTTCTATTGTTTCCTCTTCTTCTCCGCACTCGCACCGTGAACTTTCGACCGAATTCCATTTGAAGAGGAAACTATTATAGCGACCATGACAGGTTCTTAGTCGATTCAAAATGCACCAAATTTTCCTAGGAAGATTGAAACCATGAACTTTTTCTGAAGGATCGCTGATCAAATATTATTGAATATTTGAAAAAAAAATTTGAATTTGAATTTCCAATATTTTCGAATTTTTGGAAGAAATGATAATGATACGAATGGTTCCCTGTATTACCTTTCTATCTCATTTTGTTATCAAACATAGTAAGTAGTATTTTGAATTTTCTAAAGAAGCAATATTGACAGCAAGACGCTAGTTAAATTGACAGATCATATTGCTCACAATGTGAATACCATTATTTCTGAACTTGTATTAGTAGCCTGTTGCCTGATTGTTCAGCTAAATGCCATAAATATCAAGAAGAAATGTCACTGTAGGTCAACGAAATGGAATGAACCTACCAGAGAAATAGATACATATCTGTGCATCAAAATGAGGTGGACATATTCACGAAACAGGCTTCAACGATGAGTCATCTAATAGAAACCTCAGTGTCGGTAGAAATAATAAAAATCAACCCACTATCAGGGCGATTTTTCAGTCGAAGACTAAATTTTTATTAGCATGAAAATTGTAGCGCGAATGAGTAGGTATACTCGAGCCACAATATAGACGTCAATCGATTATTGAACGTCTTAATTGCAACATAATGCACCTTAATTGATGGTAAATGCTTCCCACATCGGATGGTAAAAAATCTGAGTACATAAACGGTTTCCACACTGTGGTATTTTTAATAATGTAAGAGTTCCTCAGTGATGCTGTGAGTAATAGCAGGCCTAGTCTCATTAATAATATAGTTATCGTTCTCTTATCCCACGAACTTGCACACTACTAGATAATAAAGACGCAACGAGAAACAATATACCTTTCGAATGTGTACGCTAATGGCAAACACTTGGGTAATACGTTAATAACATGTCAATTCGTCGGCTGGTTTCTCAAGAATTTACATCTCAGACTTGGCTCTTGGTAACGCCCATCTACGGCTAACAATGCCTTATCTCTATCTGTTTTCTAATAATAAGTCAAAAATGTACTCTTCAAGATATATGGAACTTCCAGGTGGATATTCAAGACTACAACGATGTTTCCATTTTGAACCTCCTAATTTCATTTATTATTCCTCGATATATTTCTATTTTTGCATGCGTTACCAATTCGCCCAAATGTCTGTTATTCTCGAATTTATCCCTGACAATTGTCTCATTTATTGTCGATCAGACCATTTTCGGGAAAAAATTTAAAATTACAGACATTTTGGCAAGACGGTAGCTGTTCTCTAGACATACGACAATGTAACGTGAAAATTAAAAATATAGCGTGCAAAAATATCAAAGCTACGGCATCCAAGAATTATTTCTTTGTGCGTTAAGATTCTTCTACTTCGAATTCCACATTTGTTAACTTTTCACGTCAATCTAGGCGGAGTTTTCATGCCAGAAGTCACGTCAGACTGATGATGTATTCTAACAAACCCTGGTCTCGAAGAATGTCTCCTTATTTATAGAGCAACTTCTGAGAAATCTGGCTTGAAAATCCAGACCTCACAGTGTTGAATTAACAAACAACAAGTTTATTATTCCTTGTTTTAGTATTTATCTTTACACCTTCTACACTGAACAAACATATTATATAATTGTGACCCAGTCCCTTTTCACGCGTCTATTCTAGAGCGCAAGATCGTTCTCACATTGCTAAATGTCTGTAATTTCTGAATTCTGAAGCAATTCTGTCCGTCCAATCTGCATTTTCTTGAGAATCGTAGCGTCAGGGTAGGTTTCGGAGTTATAGCCGTTTGAAATGTTGAGCTTATTTTTCCTGTTAATTCAGAGACAACTGGAGCTCAAACCTGAAGCTCTATATTTCACAGCAGTGTACCAAATTTCAGATTGATTCCATTATAATTTCCGGAGATTTTGGGACAAAACTATGTCATATTTCGAGGTTTTACCTTTTGTATCGTTGTTTTTTCCGTGATAACCCAAAAAAAACTAGTTGTCTGGAGCTTGTGTGCGCATGTTCAAATTCGTTGCCGAAGCGGTCATCTCCTTTGAACATGCGCTCAAAAGCTGCTGGCTTCGCGTCAGTGCTTTTCTAGGTTTTTCCTATGAATCACATTAATTACTAAATGATAGGAATTTTAATCAAGTCTGTCGCCAAACCTTGTATATGTATTACAGTAAATCAATCGACTATTAAAATACGAGTGCACAAAAACTTGTGGAGTCTCGAACCTTTCCCTCATTTTTCCAGCTCCCAGACTCCGGGGTATTCAGTATTTGAGTGGAGATGAAAGATATTTAATCGAATTAGGCATTACATTTAGATAAAAACGAGATTTTTTCCTACCGATCGAGCATCAACCGGGATGGCTCCGGTTGTTCATTCATTTTTCAAGATCTCGCTTTGAATCAGTGCACATCCCATAATTTGGAATATCTCACGTATTTTTCAGTGCTACCAAGCTGACGATAACGTGTTTTAGGGCTGCCATCTTATATCAAGGGCTCTCGGCTTTCTTTTTACGAATATACTCGAGAGTAAAGAAGCAATTAGGACGAAAATGAAAGTGTTTCACTTAATTCAACGAATACGGGATATTTCACATCAAAGGATCTCGGATATTCGATGGAATATGAAGCTGCTCTTGCAGTCGGCACTATGATATCGACCAAAAACGAAATTAATTGTGAATGAACGGCAGTGGTGTACATTTCTCGAAGATGGGAGAAAAATTTTTGTCAAGAAACAAAAGTGAAGATTTCGAATATTGGGTGTTGTGTTTTCGATTGAATATTGAAAAAAAAAACTGGAAAAACACTGGAGCGAAGTCTGTAGCTTTAGCCGGACGAACAGAATCGATTTTGACACCGGATTCGTCATCAGTGAGTCCAACCTAGTCGTTTGAGACCATTTTCGGCTAAAATTCGAGAATTGCAGACATGGCACGCTGTTTCCTTAAAAAAAAATCGTGCAAAAATGACGACTTCAATGTTTGTGAAATTGTCTGAGGATAATATGATCAGAAGACAGCCGAATTTTTTTCAAACTTTTTTAATGACACGATCATCACAAAATTTTCCGAAGTCATAAAAGATTTTGACTCACTTATGAAATATTCTTGGTCCAATTCAATGTTGTCTGTCCGCCCGGCAGAAAGCACACTAACTCTCAAAGTAAGGCTGAAAGGCAGAATCCTATTGATGAAGTAATGCCCCTATCAAGTCCTCAATAACTCAAATGACACTGATCCTACCGGACATTAATCACGATGGGCCGTTGGAACGACCGTAAACACAACAATTTCTGAATGAGATGACTCAAAAACTATTCATAGTGTAGGTTTGGGCTTGATTACTCAGATACACTAATCTGAAAATTCATCTTCCTGATAGCCACAAAAATGGAATTATGACCAAATTGAAATCTACTACTTGGTTTATATTTGACGCTTTTCGCAAGATTTCGTGAGGATCGCCAAAAGTTTCATCAAGAAGTTAAGCTGCATTGGGCAAGATCAGCGCTAAAGCTTCTTAACCTCAAATCACTGTTTTTGCGCGCATGTTCTATGGGAACAGCGTGCTATCGTTTCGTCCAAACGTCTGTAATTTTGGATGATTGAGCCGATAATGGTCTCAAGGTTGGACTCACTGATGATGAATACGGTGTCAAAATCGATTCTATCCGGCCGGCCGGCCGTCCGTCCGACGACGACACGATAACTGTCGACAAGAGCAAGCTAGCAACTTGAAACTTTCAGAATAGGTCGCGCATCAGAATGCCGCGGTTAAGTTCGTAAATGGGCCAAATCGGTCAAATAGTTTCGGAGTTATAGGTACTTGAAATTTTCAAGTTATTTATTTTTTATTTCAGAAACTACTTGAGCGATTGGATTCAAACTTGGCAGTTAGGTGGAGTATAACGACGCGCAACTTTGAGCCGAATTTCGTCAGGATCATATTGTCATTAAATTCAAAAAAGAAATTTTTCGGAATTTTTCTCCAAAAAATTTTTTTTTCGGAAACTATTCATCATATCCACTCGGATTTTGAGCTCCATATTTCACAGCAGTGTACCAAATTTCAGTTGGATACGAGCATAAGTTTTGGAGATATCGGGAAAAAATATGTCAAATTTCGAGGTTTTCTTCTCGATATTGTTGTTTTTTTCGGTATGAATCGAGAAATACTTACTCAGTCCTGATAAAACTTCGCAGCTAGTTTGCAGATGCTGAAAGACAACTTTATGCAAAATTTCGTGATAATCGTGTCATTAGAACAATCTGAAAAAAAAAATTTCTGTGATTTTCTTATCATATCATCCTCATTAAATTCTGTATGAACCTTCAAACTGTAATATTTCGATAAAGTACTGGATTTCAATTCGATCTGATCTGTATTTTTGAAAATATTGGAAAAATAAAATTTTGAATGGGTATATCTGCGAAATCATTGGGCGGATTTTACATTACATTTAGCGGTCATCTACATTGAACATGCGCGCAAAAGTTGCTGCCTTCACGGCAGTGCTTTTTGAAATTTTTTCGGTATAACTCGAGAAATACTGATTCAGTCCTGATGAAATTTCACAGCTAGTTTTGAGATGCTGAAAGACCACTTCATGCGAAATTTCGTGATAATCGTATCATCAGAACAATTTGAAAAAAAAAATTTCTATGATTTTTCTCATCATATCATCCTCATCAAATTCTGTATGAAACTTCGAACTGTTATTTTCCGATGAAGTACTGGATTTCAATTCGATCTGATCTGTATTTTTGGAAATATTAAAAAAATAAAATTTTGATTGGGTATATCTACGGAATCATTGGGTGGATTTTACCCATTCACGAATTCGGCCTTCGTAATTAAGGTCCAAACCTTCTCTACAAATATCGAGTTTCTAAGTGGTTTCTTCGGAAGTTATTGTGTTTACGCAGACGGCCGTTAGGCTGACTGTAAACACAATAACTTCCGGAAGACACGACTTAGGAACTCGATATTTGTAGAGTAGGTTTGGGGCTTAATTACGAAGGTCGAATTCGTGAATGGGTAAAATCCGCCCAATGATTCCGTAGATATACTCATTCAAAATTTTATTTTTCCAATATTTCCAACAATACAGATTTGATAGAATTGAATTCCAGTAATTTATCAGTAGAAAATTTCGAAAAGCACTGCCGTGAAGGCAGGAGCTTTTTCGTGCATGTTCAAATGCGTTGCTGAAGCGGTCATCTACATTGAACATGCGCGCAAAAGTTGCTGCCTTCACGGCAGTGCTTTTTGAAATTTTTTCAATTTTTGTTCGGTCCATCGTCACTTCGATTAATTTTGTAATTACAAGATTATTATGTTTTCTTAAATTTCCAAATGTCATTTATCAGAAAATCTTTTTTTTTCAGGTAAGTCCAACTGCAGGCAGGGATGGAATGTGGGTAAACATTTAAAGCAGGTAACAAACTATAATAAACATAGAAAATGGGATTGTCATCGACACTGATCAGACATAAATCAAAATCACTCCACATTCGACTACACTTACTCTTCCCTGATTAAAATATACTCTCTCTCCGACATTTCGAAGGAAAAACAAAGGGGCACTATACGCCATTAAGGTTATCTTAAGACAAAAACGCTTCGAAGGGGAATCCACTCCGATGATCTGTCCATGTGTTTCCAAGTCGAGATAAACGCACCTTGAGCCGACGGAGTAGTGGCGATGCCTACTTTTTGGTACACACCTCCTGATTTATTCGGTCACTTATGTTGAGTCTTTTGCTAGTCATTCTTTGTGTGACATACACTTTGAAGACCGTAGCGCTAATTGCTCTAATGTATTCGTCTGAATCCATTCCGAACTATACGCTAGAAATATCTTAATTGTTCACATGTTTACGTGTATTTCGAATGACTGGGGTTGTTTCAGAGGGTTGTTACATCTCAAAAAAACGTCGGTAATGGATGTCGGTAATTCCTCGGAAATAATAAAACACCAGATGCCAGATGTTTCTGTTTGTACTTCCAAGAAGACACGCATTTAATTTTATACATCGGCCTGAACAATTATCCGCTTTTTCTTCGTTTTTATAAGTAACAGCCGAAGAATTTCAGCAATTATAGCGATTTTGTTCGTACCTAAATCCTACAATTTCGAATGATCGCCACTATAGTATACAGAGTGTCAATTTGGAGAGGTATCACCTATACAAAATCAGAATATATGCCAAAAAAGGTGAACTTTGATTGGTTCGTAAGGGGAAAATTTAAAAATTTAAAACGAATGATCTTCCACAAGAAATTCCAGAATCTGTAATTGCAGTATTTTATGATTATTGATGAAGCATCAAATTTTCTAGTTAGCTTTTCCCCATTCATATATTTATCGAAATTAAATTTGTTTGTCCCTTGATTATTGCTCCCTGCCACGATCTGTTTAAATGGTTTTGTATTGTTGAGCAGGTATTGATTCCTCATTGGGAATCCCGCAGAGGACAAAAAAAGTGAAAAAACCTAATTAATGGGGATTCATTTGCCTACCAATCATGGCAACTAAAGAAGAGATATCCATTAATATTCATCTTTTTATTTCTAGTATTTCATCAATTGTTTCGCTTTTGACGTATACCATTCACGATATCTCAGCAATTATTCTCTGAAAGAGTTTTATAATTATTAGTGCCTGTTCGATCTATAGAGAAAGGAATATGTTCGTCGCTTTGAATTTTCTGCTTATCATGTTGACAGCAGGGGACCAGTTAAGCAATCATTAAAAGTATAACTTTCGTACAGCCCAATCTCATTAACACCTCAGTCACTTATCAGACTTCTTTCGGTTTTCCATACGTACGCACGAATAGTCAACACGCACAATATATTAATATACTTCCACATTCACTCCTCCTACTTTTGCTGTTACCTGTCTTCGCATACATGTCGGGGATAGTTTTTTACGCGCTTGCTCCAGGGATGAGCGGTACAGAAAATCCTATCGACTTAAAACTTTCAATTCAGGATGCATTTCGCATACGACGTTTAAGTTCGGTAATTGATAAGATTGGTTGACGCTTTCGAGTAAAAGAGACATTTGAAAATTTAATTTTATTTCTCTGACATTCACGAACGTCGAATTCGTGAATGGGTCAAATCCGCCCAATAATTCCGTAGATATACCCATTCGGAATTTAATTTCCCTAATACATAAGATAATACAGATTGGATAGAATTAAAATCCTGTGCTTGATTGAAAATGACAGCTTGAAGATTCTTGCAGAATCTCGTGAGGGTTATATGATTAGAGGATAACCAAAACTTTCTATAAAAATTTCAAAAAGCACTGCCGTGAATTCAGCAACGAATTTGAACGTGCGCGCAAAAGCTACTGCCTTCACGGCAGTGCTTTCCGAAATTTTTTTCTGATAAATTACTGAATTTCAATTCGATCATATCTGTATTTTTGGACATATTGTAAAAATAAAATTTTGAATGGGTATATCTACGGAATCATTGGGCGGATTTTACCCATTCACGAATTCGACCTCCGTTATTAAGCCCCAAACCTACTCTACAAATATCGAGTTTCTAAGTCGTTTCTTTCGGAAGTTATTGTGTTTACGGTCAGCCTAACGGCCACCCAATGATTCCGTAGATACCCAATCAAAATTTTATTTTACCAATATTTCCAAAAATACAGATCAGATCGAATTGAAATCCAGTACTTCATCGAAAATAACAGTTCGAAGTTTCATACAGAATTTGATGAGGATGATATGATGAGAAAATCATAGAAATTTTTTTTTCGAATTGTTCTAATAACACGATTATCACGAAATTTCGCATAAAGTTGTCTTTCAGCATCTTAAAACTAGCTGTGAAGTTTAATCAGGACTGAATCAGTATTTCTCGAGTAATACCGAAAAAATCAACGATATCGAGAAGAAAACCTCGAAATTTTACATATTTTTTCCCGATATCTCCAAAACTTATGATCGTATCGAACTGAAATTTAGTACACAGCTGTGAAATTAGAGGGTCAAAGTGTGAGTATAAATTTTTTTGGATATGATGGATGGTTCCCGAAAAAAAAAATTTTTTTGTAAAAAAATTTGGAAAAAATTTTTTTTCAAAATTTATTGACAATATGATCTTGATGAAATTTGGTTCAAAGTTGCGCGTCGTTATACTCCACCAAACTGCTAAGCTTGAATTCAATCGCTTGAGTAGTTTCTGAAATAAAAAATAAATAACTTCAAAATTTCAAGTGCCTATAACTCCGAAACTATTCGACCGATTTGGCCCATTAACGAACTTAACTGCGGCATTCTGATGCGCAACCTATCCTGAAAGTTTCAAGTAGCTAGCTTGCTTCTGTCGACAGTTATCGTGTCTACGGACGGCCGGCCGGACATAATCAATTTTGACACCGGATTCGTCATCAGTGAGTCCAACCTAGTCGATTGAGACCATTTTCGGCTCAATCATCCAAAATTACAGACATTTGGACAAAACGATAGCACGCTGTTCCCCTAGAACATGCGCGCAAAAATCAACGATATCGAGAAGAAAACCTCGAAATTTGACATATTTTTTCCCGATATCTCCAAAACTTTTGATCGCATCGAACTGAAATTTGGAACACTGCTGTGAAATATAAGGCTCAAAGTGTGAGTGGAATTTTTTTGGGATATGATGAATGGTTTACGGAAAAAAAATTTTTGAAAAAAATTTCGAAAAAAAATTTTTTTTCAATTTACTGACAACATGATCCTGACGGAATTTGGCTCAAAGTTGCGCGTCGATATACTCCACCTAACTACCAAGTTCGAATCCAATCGCTCAAATAGTTTCTGAAATAAAAAATAAATAACTTCAAAACTTCGAATGCCTATAACTCCGAAACTATTAGACTGATTTGGCCCATTAACGAACTTAACTGCGGCATTCTGATGCGCAACCTATCCTGAAAGTTTAAAGATGCTAGCTTGTTTCTGTCGAGAGTTATCGTGTCTACGGCCGGACGGACGGACGGACGGACAGAATCGATTTTGACACCGGATTCGTCATCAGTGAGTCCAACCTAGTCGATTGAGACCATTTTCGGCTCAATCATCCAAAATTACAGACATTTGGACAAAACGATAGCACGCTGTTCCCCTAGAACATGCGCGCAAAAAGTTTTAAAGTGCGTTTGGTAGGGTCATAATACGTGAAAAGATGACCACTTTGGCAACGAATTTGAACATGTGCGCAAAAGCTGCTGACTCCACATCAGTTCTCTTCTGAAAATTTCTCTTTCCACCCTTTTAATAATGAATTGCTGTGTTCGAATATACAATAGTCAACTTTTCACAGTGAATGAAGCATCAAGGTTTTCAATAAATCCTGCGTAATCCGATGAAAAGAGGCTTCTTCAATCGATGAAATCATAATTGTTTGTTCGTCCAGGCATCGCAGATTATTTTCTCTCAGTATCGAGTTTATATTCCTGTTCGAGATTGAAGGATTGCCCAGAACGAAGTTGAAAAGTTGTTTCAAATAACGCCTGGTATATTTGTGAATGATTTTAGAGCTCCCGCTCTTTGAAACGGTATAGCACAGAATATTTTTATAATGAGTTTGGAGTGACAAACGACCGTTGAAACGAAAATAAAACTATAGTTTTCTTTCATCTCGTTTTGATATATTTTTGTCAGATTTATTTAACGCGAAACAACATGACAGCGCTCAGGTCACGTGTTTAAATATACACGGTAATTGGCTCTTTATTCTTTAGTGGAAATATATACAAATATTGTGTCTTTTGCATAACTGTTTATTATTCCATGCAATATATCGCTCGGAAATCGCGAAAATAACTGGTATGATTGGTAATTTTTTTTTCAATATTTGCTCTATATGTTCTGGGACACTCGTATACTGGGTGTAAATGAGTAGTTGCGAAAAATCGATACACGATATACCGATATAATATTGAATAAAGTATAACTTGTGTCGATCATGTTTTCATTCAATTTCCTTATTTCGTGTTATTTTCACATCAGTGATTTTCATTTTGCTTTTCTTGTTATTGATTTTTTTGATACTCTTTTGGTATCTAAGTGTTTTTTGCGCGCATGTTCTAGGGAAACAGCGCGATATCGTTTTGTCCAAATGTCTGTAATTTTGGATCATTGAACCGAAAATGGTCTCAATCGACTAGGTTGGACTCACTGATGACGAATCCGATGTCAAAATCGATTCTGTCCGGCCGGCCAGCCGTTCGTCCGTCCGAGGACACGATAACTGTCGACAGAAGCAAGCTAGCAACTTGAAACTTTCAGGATAGGTCGCGCATCAGAATGCCACGGTTAAGTTCGTTAATGGGTCAAATCGGTCGAAAAGTTTCGGAGTTATAGGCACTTGAAATTTTGAAGTTATTTATTTTTTATTTCAGAAACTACTTGAGCGATTGGATTCAAACTCGGCAGTTAGGTGGAGTAAAACGACGCGCTACTTTGAGCTGAATTTCGTCAGGATCTTGTTGTCAGTATATTTTAAAATAATTTTTTTTCCAAATTTTTTTCCAAAAAATTTCATCATATTCAAAAAAAAAATCCGCTCACACTTTGAGCTTCATATTTCACAGCAGTGTACCCAATTTCAGTTTGATACGATTATAAGTTTAGGAGATATCGGAAAAAAATATGTCAAATTTCGATGTTTTCTTCTCGATATCGTTGTTTTTTTCGGTATAACTCGAGAAATACTGATTCAGTCCTGATAAAACTTCGCAGCTAGTTTGAAGATGCTGAAAGACAACTTCATGCAAAATTTCGTGATAACCTTGTCATTAGAACAATTTGAAAAAAAATTTCTGTGATTTTCTTATCATATCATCCTCAATAAATTCTGTATGAACCTTCGAACTGTAATTTTTCGATGAAGTACTGGATTTCAATTCGATCTGATCTGTATTTTTGGAAATATTGGAAAAATAAAATTTTGATTGGGTATATCTACGGAATCATTGGGTGGATTTTACCCATTCACGAATTCGTCCTTCGTTATTAAGGTCCAAACCTACTCTACAAATATCGAGTTTCTAAGTTGTTTCTTTCGGAAGTTATTGTGTTTACGCAGTCGGCTGTTAGGCTGACCGTAAACACAATAACTTCCGGAAGAAACGACTTAGAAACTCGATATTTGTAGAGTAGGTTTTGGGCTTAATTACGAAGGTCGAATTCGTGAATGGGTAGAATCCGCCCAATGATTCCGTAGATATACCCATTCAAAATTTTATTTTTTCCAATATTTCCAAAAATACAGATTTGATCGAATTGAATGAAATCCAGTAATTTATCAGTAGAAAATTTCAAAAAGCACTGCCGTGAAGGCAGCAGCTTTTGCGTGCATGTTCAAATTCTTTGCTGAAGCGGTCATCTACATTGAACATGCGCGCAAAAGCTGCTGCCTTCACGACAGTGCTTTTCTAATTATTTTATATTCATGTTATACGTTTTTTTTAACTTTTGGGGGCTTCGTTTTTTGCAGACTTGATGCCTGATTTTTCTTTCCAGAATTATCTTGTGATCTTGTGTTCCTTTTTGGACTCTCCTTCCCGGGCCATTTCTTCATCTGATGACATTCATACAGCATCGGATTACATTCAATTCAACTGACAAGCACGATCAATTTTGATCAATATCCAAACTGTCTTCGTGTGAAGCTAAGGGTCCATTAGGCGGACGGATCGCAGGCGGAAAAATCCGCCTGCTTATGCTTATATTTCAATGCAACTACACTACCTCTTCGTAGTGCCGAGGCTCGGCGGAGTAAATACTAGAATGTAGTTAATACTTCGAAGTTAAGCAACTACTACAAGAACCGAGTAGATGCTTTGTGATAGAATCAATACTTAGAAAGAGATCCTGAAATGTTTGGCATTAGCATTCTCTTCGATTTTCTTCATTCCACCCATTAAAACATAAAAGTGCTTAACGTAGTTTACAACCTGTTTGAATGGCCCACCTGATTCCTTTATCATTGGAACACATGGTCCAGCAGGCAAGTGGTGCCTGACTACAAAAGAAAGGAAAAATCACAAGTCCAAAATCGCAAATGAAAGAGTGTTAGGCGCATTTAAAGACTTAATAACCGCCTCCAGACAGCAACCTGTTACAAGAGAATGAAATTTCGTTCACCCTCTAAATTAAAATGCAAATCAGGCACGTCGCAAATTGTTCGCGCTTTTTTCCGGTACCACCAAAAGGAAGACCATCATGGGTGAAGAGTGTTAGATCCAATCTACGAAAAGGTTGATTTATGGAATTGCCGAAAACATTTGCCATTTCAAATTAGTTTTCGTTCGAGGAACACGATGGCCCAGAGGGTACGATCTAAGGAGATTTGGCTTCCTGTAGGATGAACATCAGACAGGGGGAGTGAAATTTAAACATAACTACTGATTTAAGTGAGGTGAAGACTAAAACATGTCAAGCAAGCTTCTACACGCTTGTTCAAATGATATATAAAAGCGGTATTTCTTGATGTATACAGGGTGAGTCTTTGACATTGCAGAATATTTTAATAGAAGATTCTTGAAGCTGAAAGAAACACATTTGTCCTCTACCATTTTTTCAGATTTGGCCTAGATAAAAAGACATAGGCATTATAAATTTTGATAATAGGCTAGCCGCCCCTGGAAACCTGAACACTGAAGTTTTTCAAAGCCTAAGATATACCATTCAAATATTCGAAATAAGCAACTTTGTTATGAAAACAAGCGTCAACTTACTTTCTACATTCCAGTTGCTGAAAAAAGTTGTATTTATAGTACAATAAACAAGTCAGGTATTCCAAATTTCAAGGGCGATAAAAGTTGAATATTCTTCTCTTGGTTTCATTTTCGATAATGAGGAATTCATCTAGCTATCACTCATATTAGCTTTGCGATTCATCTTCAATTTGTAATTATTAATTTTTTTTGTTTATTTCATTTTCTCCAAGAATTATCAGATTCAGACATAATCCATTCAAACTTTCATTTTCATAAATAAATAAAACAGATGTACCTAATTTATCTATGAACGTACAAACGTTGCCAAATTGACGAACAGAAAGAAAGAACTCTTCGAAATCAAATAACACACAATATGCTAATTCTATGTATACACTTGTGTAGTCTATGATTCTGAACTGAACTATAAATCTGTGGCTCCGTGGTTTTAAGGTTATGTCATGGTGTTTTTCTTCCACCATGGGTTGTTATGTTATGAAAGCGCATTGCGCATTTGAAGAATACCTCAAAATAAATACTATCAAAGTTCTGTACATAATTTCAAGAAATTTGGGTCAGCAGAAAGATTGCATTCAAACCAGTAAGAATCCCCATTATCATGGAAAAGTGAGAAGTTAATCAATTATACTACACAAATTAGCTCGAAATTGAGAAGGAAGCTTCATGAATGGATTCAGGAACGAATCACCACTGTATAACACAGATATAGTTTTGGGAAAAGTTGAACCTATTGTGAAGATTTTGGTACTTATGAATTTTGTAGTTTCCTCTTTGATTTTTACGCACGAGTTGCGGGATTCTTACGGTTACGTCCATTGTGAATTGGCCAAAGTCGGCTACTCCGCTTACAAATCATTCCAAATAAAAAATGCTAGGATTCCATTCTAAACTTTTAGACGTGGCAACGCGGAAAAATTGAATTCTGTGAATTTTTTGAACAGAGTTGCATTCAGCCAAATTACCCAATTCTCGGAATTTCACAGATATTTTTTATTTTTGAATTTCAGATTACTCGAAAACGGCGCATCATACGAAAAAAAATAAGGAATACTTTTACTTTCCAAAATGGTAAAAAATTCGTTGAATATCATTCAAATTATTTTTAAAAGTTGGATTCTTTGAATTTCTGGTATTTTTATGAAATGTTATGGTCATATTAAAGAAACTGGAGGATGTGGATGAAATTTTGTAATCCAGGAACATTCATTGTATCAATAAAAAACTATATTCCAAAAATCATCTCATTCGATGAGATCGTTCGCGAGATATAATCGAAAATTAAATTTTTTATGGATTTTCAACAGTCTGTATCTTACGAACCAAGCCGAATCGGAAAAAATGTTAAGGGAAAAAAGTGTTTCTTTTGGCTTCAGGAATCTTCTGTTAAAATATTTTGCAAGGTCAAAGACTCACCCTGTATAGTAAATAGCACTGATACTAAGGAAATAACAAGGAAATTTAAAATAAAACAGGTATAAAAGTCTTAATTTCTTTAATTCTTTATGGGAACTCTTGTAGGTTCTGCCAGATTTTTTCCTATATCTCCGGAGATGAGATTGAACTCTTAATTAAAAAACCGTAGTTAAACATCGACTTCAATGTTTGTGTCGAATTTCATAGGAATCTGATGAATAGTTTCTGAAATATTGTGAACTTTTTTTTATTTCTTTGTAATAGGATTTTCAACAAATGCGTCTATTCTAATCTACACTGCCATCATCTGAAGATATCCTTTATCTAGTTGCTTGAGTATGTGCTCATTACGTCATTCATATTACATGAGTTAATAAAGTTTTGAACTTCTCTCAACAAATAACGTTACATGAAACTGTGTCCCCCTTAGAATGTAAGTTGAATAAAAATGAGTCTACCAATGAAATCCATCCATGCTAAAACTTCATTCATATATTAATTTGTATTCAGTATCAGCCATTATGTGCAGTATAAACTTTTCATTCCAAATTAAATGATTCATGTTGGATAATATCCTAATGCAGAAGTCAATAAAATGCATCTCATTTAGGATATTCTCCCTGGATTCAGAGAAGATTCCAGCATACATTTCTAATGGACTTTTCGGATGTGTTGATTATAAACTTCATTAAATGATTCAATTCATTGGAAGATCGTGAGTTTTTCGATTTTCTGACGAATAACAAAGAATTGTTTGAAATGTTTTGTTCGGAAATACGATAAAATTGCAACATGTAAAAAATTTAGGAGGAAAACAATAATCGTGGAATATTTTCACGCACCCCTTTTAGGGTTCACTGAGCTTTTTTTCAGTGTTGACTAAAATTTGTTTTCAAATATTACGCACTCGTTCTGGGGAACAGTGTATTATCATTTTTCCGGATTATCTGTAATTTTCGAATTTGAACGACTAGGTTGAACTCACTGAAGGAGAATCTCAGGTCGAATTCAATTATGTCTGGATGGCTTCCCCCGCGATATTTTCCGAACATTAGCACCTAGCGACTTCGGAACTCCCGGAGTAGGTTTGGTATGGAAAAGCGACTGATAAGTTTATTTATGATTTTTACTCTAACGTCTTACGATTTTCAACTGGATGATAGAAGAACAACCCTTATATTTTCGATCGGATCTATTAGCAATTTAGCACAATTTCTTGATAATTTTTGACGACTCTGCATTTGTAATAATTAATGACGTGTCAAAGAATTCTTTTTCCATTTCAATGTTCAGTCCGAGATTGTTGACTTTCAGAAAGTTGTAGTTTTTTTTTAACAGGAAACAAGTATCTAGGTAACGAGATTGAAAAAAATTCCGAGTCGAACAAAGGACATTCGATGTCTGGAATCAATTATTTGCTACCTGTGTGACAACGTACAGGCACAATTAACAGGGAGAAGTGGTGGAAAAACAAAGAAAGGGAACAACTTGATAATGACCTCATTACGATAGTGGGCTCAAGAGATCCCTATAAAAGCTTCGACATTTCATTGTACTTCACATCAATTTAAGACAAATTGTATTTCGAGATTCGTAAAAAAAATAATGAAATATTTTAAATTGAATCGAGATGTCTACAGCAGAATAAACTGCTGACGCTCTTATCTGAAATGGGAACACTACTCAAATCACTGTTTTCATTTGTGAACAGAATTTTAAATCACACTTACATTACTTAGTTCCTCACTTCCCATACTGTTCATTCCTTTTTTCACAGGAACTATCCGGTGTCTCTCGGATTCTCCGAAAATTTCACGCATTTTGATCATGCTTCAAGAACACAACCTTGACGTCTGTTTTTTCGTGTATGCTGTAACTTAAGAGAGAACAGGCCTAGAATTTTGAAATCACCAAGATATGTTTGGAGTCTGAATATATCGGTTGGTTTAGTTTATGAGCCATCAGCCCACCTATTCCGGAGTTTTTCCATCGAAAATTTTGTTTTCTCAATAACTCGAAAAATATCTTTTTTTTTATTTCCTCAATATCTCAAAGAATATCAGTTTCATCTAATTCAAACACACGCGGATAAGTTTGTGACCCTACGTGTGTGCTCTTCCAGAATTTATTCTTTACAATTTTGATTTATTATTTGATCAAATCAAATAATAAACCTTAGTGATCGACCAAAAAAAAAAAAAATTTTAACACCCCCTGAAAATTTCACAGTTTACGTTTTGGAGTATGTAGATTTGAATAAACTAATAAAAATAAATCCGTCCGTCCGCCGTCCCCCGTCCGCTGTCCGGGGCTTTTCTCAGAAAGTACTAGACCGAAATCAGTGAAACTTGGTAGAAAAATCGTGTGTCGCTCAGGATTGATCCTCCAAGCTTTTCAGCAGAATCAGTGTACCCTAAGGGCTCAAAATCGGGGGTTGGGGGGAAAAAAAATTATTTCTCGAAAACTTACCACCGAATTTTCATAAAACTCTGAACATTGATTACTGCTGCAAAACTAAACCAAAAAAATTTCACCCGGATGATTTCCGACCAGTGGTTCCTGAGTTATAAGAAAAAACGCTGCAAATTTCCAATAATGTCGAAAATAACATCATCGCATTCGTTCTAAGATTGGAATTCACTGGAATAATCGGTTTATTTTTCATCCAGAATCATACATCTAAAAGGAGATGAAAATATTGATTACCAAATTCTCAACACATATCGAAAAATTTTTAATGGATGCGTTATTATTTTATAATCACAATTCGCAAATGCCCCATTGATGTTCTTGACAATTTCATAATCGTAAGTAGTTCAGATTAAACATTTTTGGGTTTTCTCTCCCAATATCTTAAACATAACTACTGAAAATTGGATCAAATTATTATTTATAGAAATCACCCTGCGGACTACGGGATTTGAGATTAAATTTCTTCATGAAGCTCATTTATATCTTGAATAAAACTTTTATTTTATTCATAAATCATTGGTTTTTCAGAACACAAAAACCAATTCCATGAAAAAATACATTTGAAACATTGAAATCTCAATAAATACTCTTTTATAACTGAATAACACTTTTACATGCAGAACGCGAATTAAGTAGCGCAATTTAAAATAATGCAGAATTCCAAAAAATTCGGTTGATCGGAGGTTTCCATTAATTTCGGTTTGCGTAATACGATTATCGTCAACCTGTGGATATCCGTTACTGGTTTCAATCGAAATCCAAAATCTTTCGTACTGATAGTTTGAAATAAGCGTGAATATAAAAAATAATGAGCATTTATATGATAAATCAAATTGGAGGATATAATATGCAAAAAATCAATAACAAACCGCAAATCTCATCAATTGTCGATTGTCGAGAATCTAATACTGAGGGTTGGAGCCTTAGACTAAAATTAGGAGCCGATGATCTATCTGCCGGGTCGTGATCTAAGACAAGGGATAGAGCGTAGACAAAAATATACCGCATGTATCCATCATCTGGTTGTCGACAAACTACTTGTTTGAATTTCACGTCTTTACATCAAACAGACTTTCGGATTTGACACCCTCTTGGTTGAGTGTATCTGACAACGATAACAACGAACGAAATTTATAATCTAGAATTATTCTTTCGAATTCAACCTGATGAGGTTCACGATATATTTAATTGTTACAGAAATGTTATTGAAAATAACTTTAGTTTTTCAGTTTGTGTGGTGAATACTTTGTGAATCAAGTGAATCGGATATCTGCTGTGGAAAAAATTTTTTTTCAAATCAATTGCACCGGAAGGTTGAGTTTTTTTCATTTTATTAATATTTTTCAGAACAAAGTTGAATCCTAGTAGAAATCACATCTACACATTTGATATTAGCGAAAAGTCTTGAATTTGGTTTTACCTATTGGTGCTAGTTTGAAAGATTGAGTTTATTTCCTCAGTGTCAAGAAAAACGAACGCGTTCGGGTTGAAGAATCATGACTAATTGTGAAATATAGACACTCGATTTAATGCAAAATTTCGTGAGAATTGTATAGTGGAAAAATCGAATTTTTTTCAAACATTTTTTTTTCGAATACATATTAATCAAAGTTCAATGAAATTTGGTACAGGTTTCAGAGTCAACATTTAGAAACAGTGTTTCAAATTTCAGTTTTGACCGATATTCATTTGTGCAGATATTGGCAAACAATTTCGTGACCATTTTGAATATTGAGGTTATTTCCTTAATATCTCAAAATGGGCAAACCTTATCTGATTTGAAGTTCATTTTCAGTTGTAGAATACCGACTCGAAATTCAATAATTGTGGAAAATAGTCAGATTTTCAAAGAGGTAAAACGACTGTGGAACGTCTCTTCTCATTCAAAATATTTTAAATTTTGCTACTCAGTTAGAGTTCTGCATGTGGAAATGTTATTCAATTATACTAGTGTATTTATTAAGATTTCTATGTTCGCATGAATTATTTCATGGAATTGGTTTCTGTGTTGTGAGAAACCAATGATTTATGCATAATATATAAGGTTTTTAAGATATCAATGGTATATTGGGTTATTTAACTGAGAAAATAATAACCCTTGTGTAAAATTTGCAGCGTTTTTAATTGAATGCAAGGGTGTTTGCATTCATCATTTCATTGACCTGTAATTTTTCATAGATAAGAGGTGAATTCGGAGATTGTTCATAATCGAATACGAATTTTTTAGGAGTAAAATCTAAAGAACAGTAAATTTAGTCAAATTATTCCAGAAATCTGTCATGAACAAGTCACCGCAGTACACTCACGACTGGGTTTTCCATTTTCTAAAGGCAGAATTCAACTGTTCATCAAGAAATTCTATTGCAGTCATAATGTTCGTATTTCCAAGAAAATTCATTGGTGTGAAAACTCGTCAACCTAGTTAATATTTCAATGTGACAGTTCTTGCCTTTCTTTTTCAGACTATTTAACAGTTGACACATTACTCATTATTAAATAAGAGAATGGGGCAAGTGTCAACGAAATACTCTAATTGCTTTTCCTAATCCCATCATTCCCTTACAGATACTGAAAAATTCAAATGTATGAAATCATGCGAAAAACAGGCATTAGGTTTTCTATTTATGAGTTTTTCAGAAAAAACTTGACGTGAGATCAGGATCTTTTAGGAGCGATTCGAGTTGCCAAAGCGAAATTTGATAAATTTATTCCCCAATATTTCCGAAAATTAATATCAGGACGAGCGAAAACTAGGTTTTAAATATTAATTTCTGTGTCAAATTTCTTGATATCTCGTCACCATGCAAAACCAGGAAATATGCAAAAAGAGGTAATCTAGTCGTAAAGGGACATTTTATATGGTTGGTTTCGATCAATTCATATCAACCCTATGAACCTGATGACAGCAACCCCTGAAGTCTTAAATGGGAAGTGGGGTTGTGTCAAAGGTGATTTGACACAAAAAAATTATAACTCGAAAAGGTATTTTGGATACTCCTAGGTCTGGGGAATCTGAAAAAAATTATTGACGTCACTACTTGGACCACCCTGAATAATTCCATTATCATTGGAATTGATTGACCACAACCGTAAAAAATGTCCTCGTACGAACCAAAGTTTACGTCAGGTTGCATTTTTTTTGCGCGCATGTTCTAGGGGAACAGCGTGCTATCGTTTTGTCCAAATGTCTGTAATTTTGGATGATTGAGCCGAAAATGGTCTCAATCGACTAGGTTGGACTCACTGATGACGAATCCGGTGTCAAAATCGATTCTGTCCGGCCGGCCGTAGACACGCTAATTGTCGACAGAAGCAAGCTAGCAACTTGAAACTTTCAGGATAGGTTGCGCATCAGAATGCCGCGGTTAAGTTCGTTAATGGACCAAATCGGTCGAATAGTTTCGGAGTTATAGGCACTTGAAGTTATTTATTTTTTATTTCAGAAACTACTTGAGCGATTGTATTCAAATTTGGCAGTTAGGTGGAGTATAACAAAGCGCAACTTTGAGCCAAATTTCGTCAGAATCATGCTGTCGGTAAATTCAACAAAAATTTTTTTTCGACATTTTTTTCCTAAAAAATTTTTTTTCCGGAAACCATTCATCATATCCAAAAATATAATCCGTTCACACTTTGAGCTTTATATTCCACAGCAGTGTACTAAATTTCAGTTCGATACGATCATAAGTTTTGGAGATATCGGGAAAAAATATGTAAAATTTCGAGGTTTTCTTCTCGATATCGTTGATTTCTTCGGTATAACTCGAAAAATACTGATTCAGTCATGATAAAACTTCACAGCTAGTTTTGAGATCATGAAAGACAACTTTTTGCGAAATTTCGTGATAATCGTGTCATTAGAACAATTCGAAAAAATAAATTTCTATGATTTTCTTATCATATCATCCTCATTAAATTCTGTAAGAAACTTCGAACTGTTATTTTTCGATGAAGTACTGGATTTCAATTCGATCTGATCTGTATTTTTGGAAATATTGGAAAAATAAAATTTTGATTGGGTATATCTACGGAATCATTGGGTGGATTTTACCCATTCACGAATTCGGCCTTCGTAATTGAGGTCCAAACCTTCTCTACAAATATCGAGTTCCTAAGTTGTTTCTTTCGGAAGTTATTGTGTTTACGCAGTCGGCCGTTAGGCTGACCGTGAACACAATAACTTCCGGAAGAAACGACTTAGAAACTCGATATTTGTAGAGTAGGTTTGGGGCTTAATTACGAAGGTCGAATTCGTGAATGGGTAAAATCCGCCCAATGATTTCGTAGATATACCCATTCAAAATTTTATTTTTCCAATATTTCCAAAAATACAGATTTGATCGAATTGAAATCTAGTATTTTATCAGAAAAAAATTTCAAAAAGCACTGCCGTGAAGGCAGCAGCTTTTGAGTGCATGTTCAAATTCGTTGCTGAAGCGGTCATCTACATTGAACATGCGCGCAAAAGTTGCTGCCTTCACGGCAGTGCTTTTTTAATTTTGCATGGGGCAGAGATATTATGGGTGATATCTTTTCAAATTGACACACTGTATACAAAGTGACTTGTGTATAGGAACATCGAACCATTTCATTTCGCTTGAAGTATTTCACGAGTTCTATCCATCTTTTCAACAGTCCTGTAAACCCCTCTCCTCGAAATTCATGAATTATAGCTGGGAGTCTTAAATACAAGATTTTGGCCAAAGGCTAGAGCTCTGCCAATTTGCAATTTTTCCCCTTCAGTAGGGCCGTCACAATTGGTTACTGCGGACCGCTTTGTTTGCTAAACCCCTGAGAAAAAAATCGTCAAAATGGCACGGTGACATCGATGCCTTCCTTCTTCCTGAAAAGGGGTTGTGCCCTTCTCGACTTGTACAAGTTCTTGAAGAATGAAGCGGTATGTTCCGGTCAGTGGAGTGCTGGCCGGACTAATCTATGGAAGGGTCACTGAAAACACTCGAAATATCGCATTTTTTAATGATAGCTGACAACGGCCGTCGCATAGCAACTCCCCGGTTCGAGGGAGACTCTTAATACCAAGATTTGTAATTCAAAAACTACCGAGCCGATTCGCAGTCATACAGTTCACGTATTGAATCTTGTCCGCAGCACTAGAGAGAACCCCTTGATTCGACGTTGAACTTGGAAAATCGCCAGAGCGGTAAACTCCCGGAAAAATCAGCGGCGTAACTCAACATGGGATTACTCTTTCAAAGCCACAATAAAATACCAACGATACGAATGAATTGTTTCATTCAAAACGAGAAAATTAATGATATTTGTTCACAAGTTATTTCCGTTCTACGAGATATTCGAGTTCAGTGTGGATAGAAAAGGAACTGATTCGAAAAAGTGGCTAGCTACTCTCTTATCCACGTATACTCTTGACTAAGAACGCAGGAGCTAGAAACAGTGATCAATGAAATGAACAAACTATTGTGAGTTGATGTATCGATTAAAGCTTATTTTGGTAGGGTTTCGCATTAATTTCCAGATTTCCTTCTCCCAACATCTGAAACAGAACTATTAAGAATTGAATCAGAATTCTATTTCAAGAAAATGCCCTTGCGGATTGTAGTATTATAAGTTTTTGGCAGGGGCAGTTTGTAGGAGAAAAATTGAACAATATTGGAACAATGCAAACTATAGACGAAGTGAGCTGTTACGTTTCGGAGTTTAAATCTGACTCCTTCATCAGACAAAGGAGAAAATTTGCAGAATTATTTTTGTGCGCATGTTCTAGGGAAATAGCGTGCTATCGTTTTGTCCAAATGTCTGTAATTTTCGACTTTCGAGCCAAAAATTCTCTCAAACGACTAGGTTGACTTTTAGGGTATAGGTTGCATTTCAAAATGTTAGAGTTAAGTTCGTTAATGGGCGAAATCAGCCAAACGGTTTCGGAGTTAAAGGACTTTTAAATTTTGAGGTTATTTCCGTGATAACTCGGAAACTACTGAAACGATTAGATTGAAACTTGGCAGTTAATTGGAGTATAACAACTTGCAACTTTTTGCAAAATTTGTTTGGAAAGAACTTTTTTATGGAAACTAATCATTATATTCAGAAAAAAAAAGTTTGCTGGGGCCTAAAGCTTCATATTTCGCAGTAGTGTACCAAATTTCAGTTTGATCCGAAAACAAGTTCTGGTGATATTTCGAGAAAATATGTCAAATTTCATATTTTTTCCTGGATATCGTTGTTTTTTGATGAATAACTTGAAAATTCCTAATTCAATCATGATGAAACTTGGCAGCTAGTTTAAAAATGTTGATTGACAACTTTGTGCACAATTTCGTGATGATCTTTTCTTGTCTCCAGAACATTGTCTCAGTCTTTCGACAGTTGACACAATTGAGGTTGCATAAAATTCATGGTCTCTTTTCAGAATAACAATGCGAAGACCTTTTTTTTCATTTTTCATCAGAAAAGATCAAATTTGTATGGCTACCCTGGAGTGAAACCTCTGAAACATAACGAGTTTCAACTGTTGTTGGACAGGAAGTTGTTATCGTGAAAATTCAATTCCTGTTGAAGACAGGGGGCCTACATATGATGGTGAAATCATTTAGGGAACGAAAAATTGAATAAAAACCAATCGAGCAAATTTATATCTGTTTCTTTGTTGTTACCAAATATAACTGATAGTTCCTGAAGTAGAAGAGTTGAAATCATTTTTCTTTAATTTGAATTTTTTTTTTGTGAAACAATTCTCACAAAAATTCCAGCATTTTTCAACTGATATCGACTTGATAATTATAATCTAATTATCCAAGTAGAGTTCTGACAAATTCGAGCAGCAAAATAAAGAAACATGAAAAACTTGATATTTAATATTATTTTATTCGATTTTATATGGATCGAGATATTGTTCAATTGAAATTCAGATGTGTCCATGTTTTATATGGAACTCCCGAGTTGACCACGAAACAACTGGCTCCAACCAATTAATCTAATAGATCTCGAACATAATTAGAATTATCTGAGAGTAGGTAGAAAAGCAACAAAAAGTTTTTGATGAAGTAGTGTTCCCTTAAAGTGTTCCATCGATTTCACTAATTGGTCCAGCATGTCGGAGTGTCGCTTACTTAACAAATGGCATTCGGGAACCCTTGTTCTTATCTGAATATATTAAGGAATCGTCCTTGCTTTGTTCCAGTTTTCCGGAATAATGATATTCCCAAATTGTGAAGGCACTTTATATTCCATTAGGATAGAAACCTGAAAATATTGACAATATTGCGCTGTCCAAATAAAAATGAGACGAAATATTTCATAAAGTTCAAGGTCATTGCTATTCTTTTGGAATATATATTCTATCGAAGTTCAGATCTTGAATATTCGTGGATTATTTCTCAACTCGGAGCTGTATAGAGCATACTAAACATAAAATGCACACTCCAATTGACACTTATCATTTATTGTAGACAGTTATACTGTTAACGGTCTGCCTATGATGGTTATCACAAAAACTTTCGAAAGAAAGAGAAAAAAGTAAAATATGATTAGAAGATCGCAGAATATAGTCTTCGAAAACAAAAATTGAAAGTTTTTGTCAATTTTTTCCACTAGCATCATCATCACGAAGCTTTTCACAAAGTAGGCCATCAACATTTTCAAACTATTTACCAAGTTCCATTATGATTGATTCAGTATTTTTTGAGTATTTCCGGAAATCACAACAATACCAAGGAATGAAACAAGAAATTTCACATATTTTCCCCTATATGCCCATCGATATTCCATTGTCAATGACCAAGCTTCAATCCGATCGTATAAAAACTCAAATGATTATAACTCCGAAACTGTTTTGCCGATTTGGTCCATTAACGAACTCAATCGATACGCGACATAATCTGTGAGTTTCAAGTCGCCAAATCATTAATTTGGAAAGTGATCGTGGCAAACGCTGTACGGCACAAATAATTCAATTTGTTTCCCTTGAAACCAATTTTTCGCGAAAATTCCGAAAAATACAGACATTTGGGAGCAATGATAACACGTTGTTCTCTAAACCAAGCACGTAAAAAATTCCCTGAATATTCTACAGTATACTGATTAATTTGTTTCCTCATTACCGATCCCAACTAGAGATTAATTGAAAATGATGTCTTGAGACGATTACGGAAAATTTGGAGCGGCAGCATTAACTTGCTCGGGTCCTATAATGTAACATCAGATAGCCCAGAAAACTATTGGGGGCAGGACAAGAAATTCTATACCGTTCCTTAATGCATCTTAATATTAATCTTCTGGAGACTCCAGACTTTCTTGGTCAGAAACGCCCTATACCAGGCCAATTCATGAATATGTATATTAGATCGCAGGTTCGGACTGGAAAACCAGTTTTTGTTTGAAAAAGAAAAGTGCAGATGTTAATCTATCATGAAAATTCCCTTTTCACTTAGAAAATAGTAAGAAAAACATTTCAATTATTGAAACAAAATAGATATCAATCCTCAGATCTATGTGAAACCATTTATTTCCCATATGTCAATAACACATTCACATTTTGTCTATAACCGCGACTCTCGACTGTGCTGCGTTGCTCAAGACCAGTTGATCTGTGATTGAAACACAGAGAGATATTTGGTCTGTTTGTTTCTTCTCCTTTCATCAAACTCCGACAGCTCCTCCACGAGAAATATTCCAACCAATCAGAAACAACTATTTCTTGGCTCGGCGCTGACGTCATGAGTAATGAAACCCGAGAATAAAGCCTCTAGCTAGGGATCTTCTAGGTATATTTATCTCTATAGTCAATTTTCAATATCCTTTCGTACATTTGATACAGGAAGCGTCTTCCTCTTCTCAACAATACTCAACATATATTATACTTTTGATCCCTAACAAAACGCTACAATAAAAACAAGACACATGAAGTCAGTCATCCATGAAGTTAACTTCGAGTTATCTGTCGAGCAATAGTTGTTTCTGATAGCCCAAAACTTGTAGCAAATTTTTTAACCAAAGAAGCTTACTTCATGTATATAGCTAACTTCATACAAACACCTAACTTCATACATATAGCTACCTTCATGTTTATTGTACCATTTGAGGCTTGAATGAATAATGTTGAGGGGAGAATAAATCCCATAACTTATAAAGAGAAGGAGCAGTTAATTGAACCAAAGAGACTGAATTATATAAATATGGGGCGATGAACAGCAGATTATACCAAAGCAAAAATTTAGAAAAACTTAGTTAAAACAAGAAATATGTTTGATTGTGTTTATAGAGTACAGTGAGACCTGATACTCTTCAGGGTGCTTGAACATGTTGTATACAATATCAATGAGTTGAGTTGCCTCGTTAGCGGTTTCGTTAATCGAAATAATCAGAAAGCTCAAAGATTATCGAAAATATTCCAAAACATAAAGCCAAGCAAATCCTCAACCGAAACATAAACGAAAACATAACCTAAGAATGAGCGTTCCCCGAGATTCTGTTCAAAAAGCACAAATGTGTATGAAAACTCAACAGCAACTTCTAATATATGGGGATAGGTTGGATAAGGGGCATCTACAGAAGAATCTCCTAACAACTATCTTCGCGTTTTAACGAACAATCGTGTTAATTATTCCCAATGTATTCCAGCTTTACACAATATCCATATAATCTAGATCTCCTTCGATTTTTATAGAAAAAAATACGTTTAATATCAAATACGTGAATCTCCATTTTCATTGAAAGCACTGGCCACCGCCTCATTCGATTGAAGATATATGAAAAGCTCAACAGAGTACCCTAGATCGGTATCTGCTTAGCCTACTATACATGAATTACCTTCTTTTTCCTACATTTTGGTGTTTTCATTTGCGCTCTGTCCCACGATCAAATCTCATGCAAATTTGGCTGAGCTCCTATGTAGTCGTCCTTTTTTGAATCATGCTCTAATTTGCATGAAGCCGCCATAGGGCATTTTCTTCGGTAGCTATTTCATTGCGGCGGATTAGTCAGATAAAATTGTTTGATTGATGTTCATTTCACGTTGAGTTAGCTGAATTATTAAGAATGAACTTCGGTTCGATGCAGAGGAAAACATTCTTAGCGTAGATTAATTAATTTTTTACATCTTTGATCAATTGAAACTTGTTAATTACATGAAAATTATAAAAACGAAAACATATGGGGATTGTATCATTGGAAACATAAAAAAACCTAGAAAAGCAATGTCGTGAAGTCAGCAGCTTTTGCCCGCATGTTCTTTTTGGTGATATCCTTTGAACATGTTCGCAAAAGCTGCTGACTTCACGTCAGTGCTTTTCTAGGTTTTTGTCGCTAGCTTGCTCCGTTCGACAGTTATCATGTCCACGGCTGGACGGACAGTGAGTCCAACCTAGTTAATTGAGACCATTTTCGGCTCAAAAATCGAAAATTACAGACAAAAGAAAAATCTGACGTGAGGTCTTTAACATTTACGCTTCTTCAAATTCGTGGTATTCTTATAGTTATTTAGGAAATAAAGAGGATACTGAGGAAATAAAAACGAAATTTGACATATTCTTCTCCCAATATTTTTAAGAAAAGATATCGGATCAGGCTGAATTTTGGTAGTTTCACTGTTTGTTGAATAGTGATTTCATGGTATGTGCCAATTTTCATTGGAGTCTGATGGATAGTTTCGGGAAAAAAATGTTTCAGCAAAAATGTGGAGAATTACAGAAACATTTCTGTGAAATGTGTCATAATTACCATTAATTTCCATCTATGTTCAAGATTTCATATCAAATGGATCCGTATTCTCGGAAATTTTGTGAGAATTCAATATTTGCGAAACGATTGGGTGGATTTGACCCATTCACGTAATAAGCCTTCATAATTATGCTCTATATGCAATAATCGGGTCTTGATTCTTCCGGAAGCTATTGTTAGTGTTTGATACCGAATCACTGTATGGTTATTTGTCAAAGAACAAACATGACAGATTGTTGAACGGTGATGAAAGATTGGATCGAGTGGAGCTGTAACGAGTAAAATAGTTTGCTTATTTAGTACGTCGATATCAGTATGCAATAATAACCGATTTTCCTTTTGACTCTGACATATCTCGTATGCCTGCAGATGAGAGATGACTATGTAATTTCGTTGTGCAAACTCTCATTTTCTTAAAAAAAATTGAGACTATGAGGATTTACTATTGAAGGCGTTTTAAAAGCGGTGGAGTCTACGCCTTATATCGGCAAATTGGCGACGGATGTTATACCAAGAAAATGAAGATATCTTTCAACAATAAATAGCAATCTCAATCATTATCTAAATGGTTGCAGCACAAAGAGAACAAGTTTGTCCCATTATCGCACATGCGTAATAGTCAAACGTAAATGGTGCTACCCGTTCAAACGATTACTTATAAATAACCATGGCGAGACAGCATAGAATGAGATTCTTCGTGTCCATATCTGGAAAAGTAATTCGACAGAGTATTAAACTAGCAGAGAATAATATTGTAAGCTGTTTCATACAAGGGATTACCAACCCTTCGTCTGTTTATCGCGACTTAGGCCCATTCAGGACGTATGATACTGCTACCCTTACCGAAGTCGCATTAAATACACTAGACAAGCCAACCGTTTTAATTTCATATCATACTTCGATGTGGTGAACTGTCACAGATCAATTCTGCTGGAAAATTGGGTATAAGAAATGACAGTTGGATGTTGTGATCCTTCTTACGTAGGTTTATCAAATACTCGGAAAGGTTTCACCCTCTGTTCTGCTGTTCTTTCTCGTCAGGATAGTATTTAAGTTATTCATGGGCTCTCTTCATCAAATATGGATTATTACATATTTTTCCAATTTACTTGATTCTGGACTTTATTACGTTTTTTCATATTGTGGATCAATAGGATAGCGATGATTTTCGTTCTGCTATTCTACTGGATATCTGCTTTTACCAACACTGAAATTGAATACAGTTGATTCCCAACAGTGTTCTTATATCGTCCTCTATGTTGTGACGTCATTGGTGGGTGCGCTACAATTGAATGATGTAAACGACACCATTTAGGCAGAAACAGCTCGATCAGGTTAGGATATCATTAATAAAAAGAATCTCAATCCTTCCAATTACTATGGGAAGAAGATGAATATACAAAAATTCAGTCAATAAAACTATATCTTCCATAAATAATCTGCTATATTATTTCAAAAGGATTCGATGAAATGAAACTATTAATCTGGACTTATTCATTGAGCAAAAGTGTTGAATTTTTATTCAGCCCTTTCATCACGCGTTCAATCTAATAGCTTGGAAATATTTTCAGTGGAAAATTGTTTCTTAGAAAATGGGTGCGGAAATGTGTGTGAGTAATGGTGGAAAAATTCTCAATATTTAATCTACAAGGATTTACAGGAAAAAAACTAGAGAAGCACTGACTTCACGTCAGTGCTTTTTTGATAAAGTACTGGATTTCAATTCGATCATTAGTTCGATTAGATATTTTCGGGAATACTGCCGTCCTAAGCAAGAAGGCAGTATCTCCAATTTTTACTATTTTCGAATTTCCTCTTCCTATAGGCTCCTTACACGATTATAAGTATACCTTACAAAGCTAGAGAGCAGTAGGCGTTCATACAATGACTATAAAAATTGCAGTAACTGCTCTCTAGCTTTGTAAGGTAAACTTATAATCGTGTAGGGAGCCCATAGGAAGAGGAAATTCGAAAATAGTAAAAATTGGAGATACTGCCTTCTTGCTTAGGACGGCAGAATACTGAGGGAATAAAATTCTGAATCGATATATTTACGGAATCATTGAGCGGATTGTACCCATTTACGAGTTCGACCTTCGTGATTAAGCTCCAAACCTACTCTACAAATATCGAGTTTCTTTCGGAATTCATTGTGTTCACACGATCATCACGAAATTTTGCATGAAGTTGTCCTTCAGAATCGTCGAACTAGTCAAGTTTCATCATGATTGAATCAGTATCTCTTGAGTTATGCCGAAAAAACCAACGATATCGAGAGAGAATCCACGAAATTTCGATGAAGTTTGCGTCCTTGTGCTTCAACTAACTGCCAAGTTTCCATCCAACCGCTCCAGTAGTTCCTGAAATATCAGGGAAATTACCTTAAAATTTCAAATGGCTATAATTCCGAAACCATTTTGCTGATTTGGCCCATTAACCAACTTAACCCTGGCATTCCGATGCGAGAACTACCCTAAAAATATCAAGTCGCTAACTTGCTCCGTTCGACAGTTATCATGTCCACCGATAGTTGGACAGAATCGATTTTTACACCGGATTTGTAATCAGTCGTTTGAAACCATTTTCAGTTCTTAATTCGAAATTTACACACATTTGGACAAAACATAGAATGCGTTTTCTTCTATGGCATAGATAGAAGAATTTTCCAACTGAAGATATGCAAAAAATAAATTAACCATTCGTACTACTGCATCCTACTGTAAGATGAGGAACAGAAAACCTGCATGATGATTGGAATGCCTTTGGCGCATACCTGAAAAAAAATTCTACAATATAATGAGAATATAATTCCATTCATGTCGTGGCATGGGATTCCATAAAGAAGTATGGTTAACGTGAAAGTTTCAGTTTATTCCATAATTGAGTCAACAATTCAAATTGATGAGGCGAATAGTTTATGAATTCATTTCAATTAAAGTAATTTCATTGTTTTGTTTCTAGCTAGAGGTATATCTTTTTCGTAAATCGTGGAGGACTTTATTTTGACATTTATTACTCGTAATTCATGGTCATGAAGAGAATTGAAGTACATTGATCCTTATCGCGATTATATATCAACAGTTTCTGTTTCCACACAAGGCAGTTTATCAAGCCAAGTGGAAATATATTATTACAAACGATTTGATTACTTAAAGTTGTTAGGAAGCTTATGTAGAAAATGCATTGAAATACATTCTATTCAGAATAGCTTGGAAAAACAAGGAAACAGCTTGAAATTTATATTACTTCTTCGGATTATACTGTGCAAAATAATTTGAGATTTCAATATCGAATTCAAAGAACATTTCTGAAAAGGTCAGGAGCTTTTTCACACTTGCTCGAATTCGATGCTAAAGCGGTATTTCCCACTGTTGGGAAGTTCCTTAAAAAAACAGAAAAAACGAAAAATCCCTGAAATTTTTTTTCTCCAATTTGTAATGATACGATCCTAACAAAATTCTGCATAAAATTGAGCGTTAGGTCCCTATAACTAACTTCAAAGTTTCAAACCGATGGCATCAGTACTCAATGGGATTTTAAGGAAATAACTTCAAAAATTCAAAGCAGTATAACTCAGAGACCCTTTGGCCGATCTTGTCCATTGAAGAATTCCACCGTTGCATTTTGATACAAAATCTACCCTGAGAGTTTGAGGTCGCTAGCTCATTCCGTTTGAAAGAAATCGTGACTGGCACGCTAATTCCTAGAGCTCGCTCGTCATTATATGCGCAAGTTCAATTTCAAGTATCATCTAGTTCGGCGATTCCAGAGAGGCCTTACAAAACAAAAGTTGCTGATGGACATGGCAACAATATCAAAAGAAAGCGAATGCAATGACTTTCAAAAACCAAATTAAAAACGAAATGCTATCATAATAGAGCTTCTTATGTGTGAAGTGTGCCAAAGTTGATGGGAATATTCTTAAGACCAAGCATACATCATGTCATCCTGTATATTTTCGTCAATCATCTTCGTTTTTTGATAAGTCATTTTCGAAAGAACTGATATGGCAATATGGGTAGGTAAATACATTATAGCGGTATTCCTGTGATGGCCACAAAAGAAACGTGAAATGCATATAATATACTGACGCATATGTTAGCCAAATTGAACACCGAATGAAATGCTGACCTTTTGAACTCTATCTCGAAACGAATTTCACCTTAACAAATGACCGAAGCAGTCAGCGAAGCACCTTGGATTCTCATTGTCCAACTATTTATGGTTGCATTCTTTAATATCCGTGCATAATATGAAAGCATATCAGAGAGAACTCCCAAATTTTACATTTGGGTATCTACACATAGTCGGACAGCACTTACATGAACTCAGGAAATTATAGTCCGAGAACTGATGACACATTTTTCATGAAGTGTTTGATTGAAGTTGAAATTTTACATGATGGTATATTTAGGCTATATGAGTATGTAATCGAATGTCTTTCTGACCTACCTTGGAACAGCCACACAATACAACTATACCTAATATAAGAAGTGAAACGCCTTTCAAAACGAGTCCAAATACGCCCTCACCGGGGATGGCACGAACTATCAAGTTGCACGATATTATACAAATAAAAAATTAGGCAATCTGTTTTCCAAGAAACTGCCCTTGATAACTAGTTCAATCCTGCAATCCGCAAGGGCGAAAAAACAATTTTATTCAATTTTACTAGTTCTGTTTCAGATATTGGGAGTGGAAACCCAGATAAAAACTAAAAAGAAGATGCGAAATCCTCTCAAAATAATCTTTAATTGATACTCGAAAATTAAAGTGTCCTCCTGTGTTTGCGTGTTGCGTTGTTGGAAAGAGTAATTCTGCTCATTTCTCTGTATAAATGGATCATATTTGGCTGAATTTACTCAAAAAAAGAGGTAGAATTAAAAAACTTTCAAATGATCTCAAATTGTTGTTCTATAAAATGTATTTCAATCAAACATGAAATGGATTTGAATAATATTGTGGAGAATCTTCGTATTCATCATTATATCAAGAAAAAGTATACAACTGCCATTGATAAAGCTAAAAAAGCTATTTCAAGCTTTTAAGGGATTCAAAGTGGACAAAGGCCTTATTTATTGATGGCATTCTCCCAAAAATGAGCGTGAAAGTAAAAACCCTTTCTTCTTTTCAGTTATAAGATTTCCTGCTAGGTTTCAACACTGAAGAACTTCATTATTGAAGGAGGAATAACTTTCATCTAATTGAAATCACAATAATCTACGTAAAGCCATGCTGGTCGTGTAATTCATCCGGTTCTAAAGATTTTCTTTTGTGCATGAATTTCAAAGGAAAAAGATTTCATGGCGGACATATTTTAATTACGTTCTGTATTGAAAGTCACTCCCACTTATTCCCTTTTTTCTACCCTATCTCTATAAGACCTCCCCTCCCTACAATTATGCTCTTCAGTTACCCTAGCGGTATGTTTACTGTCTGTCAAGCCATACGGGTACGTGTACTCCCTTCTTTGCAGCTTCTAGCTGGATTTTCAAGGGTTTTCTATCATATGTGCACCTCGGATTTTATCAGGAGCAAGCCAGATTGGACCCTACCAGTAATTCCTTCAAATATTCTGAAGGGTCTTCCGATAGGGACTTCAGAACTTTGACAGTTGATGGCCGCCATATTGTTGAAGCCACATCTGTCAAACGAGCCTGTTATATCACCATGGTCAGATACAGCGCGATTGAACACGTGTAAATGATGACATTGTCTCATCAATATGGGTGTTCTTACTTCCTTTATAATATAGAGAACTAGTGTGGTGGATGAATTTGAGTCCAATGGTTTAGTACGCAATGAAACAACATCCGAACGACGACGAAACGCAAGATCTGCCGAAAACATCACCTCTATCCTTAAGAATGTGCAGGAGAAGCTGAGGCAGTAAATTTCGCGTAGCTCACAAGAACGGCACCTTTGGCACACCACAACTTGGTAAATTTTGGGTAGTGCCTTTGGCCTACACCTGTACCAAATTCACCTAACCTATAAGACGCTACCATAGCGACATGTGGTTTCAACAGGAAGCTACCTGCCACGCAGTTCATGCCAGATTTGATTATCAGCATGAGCTATTTGAGGACATGGTCATCTAACTTAGGGACGATAGATCTGGCCATCGAGATCCTGCGATTTAACCCTGTTAGACTTTTTCTTTTGTGGTTATCAGAAGTCGCAGATCTGTGACAATGAGTCACAAAGCACTTGCTCAAAGCAAATCTTACTTTCCTTTCTTATGGCATTAATAGGCTATTCAAACGAATAAAGAATTTCGATTATATCTCGCACAGACTTCATTTTATTCGTATTTAAAAAGATGATACGTTTTATGAAAGACCACATATTATTCCACGAGGAACATCCTAATTGAAGATGATTAGTTATATTGGCCCACTGCTGCCAGAACTTTTCGATTACCCATTTTCATTTGCGTGTAGAGTGTAAACTCCAATTCGCGTACACCACTGAGCAATTGATGTCAAAACGAATTCCCTCAAGATTCTTAAAGATTTTATAGCTATTTCCAGACAACACGGAAGTATAATTAATATTCCTCGTATAAATTTTATAGCAATTCCCTCGGACTTTATTGATAATTAGATTTCGGTATGACTTTCACGGCCTTCGACAGTAAAGAAGATATATTAAATTCTTAAAGCAACATGTTAACGCATACCTATGGGGATACGTCAAAAGCAGTGGAATCTGACTTGTACATACCTTGATTCATCTTCATGAATGGTATTAAACGGTAAACGGTGGGGTGTGGATCTAGGAAAATCTTCTTATGAATTTCCAACAATTATTCTGCGGATATATCGAGTAGAAATTCGAAATTTTCATACAAAATGTCGTGAGAATCATACCTTTGCCATCTTTCCACACGTTTTGTTACTTTCGAAGGGACAGACAGTCTTGATATTTTCAGAATACGTGTGTAGCCTAATATCTCGGTTCAGTTTGTTAATGTGCAAAATCCATTCGGCGGTTTTTTAGTTACTGCAATGTGATATTTCATTTTCTCGATAACTCGAATAATTTTCATTTGATCCAATTGAAAATTAAAATAAAGATGAATTTCATCAGATTGCCATGGTTGAATTCGTTAGTATCCGTATATTCCAAGATATTTAACTGCAATTCGGTATAAATATTATATTTTATATAGGGTCTTTCAATAGGGACGGGTCGATGTTGGCAGCCTGTGGCGGCCATGTTGTTTTAACGTCGTCTTTCTAACCTATATTTTTTTATTCAGTTAGTAATGCCAAATCACCATGGCAATCACCTAACCGCCAAGTTTGAATCCAATCGCTCAGGTAGTTTCTGAAATAAAAAATAAATAACTTCAAAACTTCAAATGCCTATAACTCCGAAACTATTTGATCGATTTGGCCCATTAACGAACTTAACCGCGGCATTCCAATGCGCGACCTACCCTGAAAGTTTCAAGTTGCTAGCTCATTTCGTTCGACAGTTATCGTGTCTACGGCCGGCCAACCGGCCGGCCGGCCGGCCGGGCGGACAGAATCGATTTTGACACCGGATTCGTCATCAGTGAGTCCAACCTAGTCGATTGAGACCATTTTCGGCTCAATCATCCAAAATTACAGACATTTGATTTATTTCATGTCAAAATCGACCCGTCCTTATTGAAAGACCCTATAGTTCACACCATGTGACCTGCCTGATATTGTTTACACTGTGCCCTGTTATCCTCCAGAATTTTTTTTGGTGAGCAACTGTTAGTTTGAAAAGAACTGAAAAATGAACTGAATTCCGTCGAAGGTAAAGCGATTAACATATAGGAAAAATTGTTTTCTAAAATTTTCTTGAACATATACGAACAGAGGAATATCTCCTAGATTCTATGAAACCATGAACCCCGAAATTCCTTGAACCACGATTATATGAAATCCATCACATTAGCCAGTGGCATATCGGCAGGATAACAAGAATTATTCGATTGTTCCCGCTTACATAGAATAGGCAGAACTGTATAAGCGAGATCCAGGAAATTTGTTTCAAATGTAATCCACCAGTTCACTGTGTCGGTGGCGAGTCAATTGATTTGTGTTCGTCATAAAGCATCGTATGTTCTATCATGCCTGATCGTTGACACCCAATACTGGAAATTCACTATAGAACTCTCGAATGAAGAAGTACAGGCTTACTCACTATAAACTACCCTCCCCATATCATCGATATTATTTTGCCCATGGAAGAAAAGTTTCATATAAAATTTTCCGCTTTTTTCATCCCCCTGACTTCAACCCCCTAACATGGTTGAGCACAACCCCTTTAATTTTGATATGGATGATGGGTGTTGCCATAACTAATTTTGAAGATCGTATCGATTACTATTTGACCCTAAACTTTTGTTTCAAAATATCAATCGATAATGAAATATCAGCGAAAATAGTGAAAGAGGCAATGTGGAATTTACCTCGAGATTATTATTCGTATCAGACACATTTCAAACTTATTTATTAGTTATATTGTTAAGCAATTTCAGCAACACAGCCAATTTCAAGTTTCATTAAACCTCGCTAATATCTCAAGGTCATGCGCCTGCCTACGGTCTACATGCTTTAACGTTGCCAATAGCCGCGAGAAATATTAGAATTTCGGAGAAATCTAGACGTTAATTTTCCATTCTTCACTCCATATCAGTTTTATTTTCCCGGAACTTCTTGAATATAAAAGGTGGCAACATTGCACATTCTTACATTTTTTTCAACCATTTGCACCTGAAAAGATCCTCAAAATGAGGTATCCCCATTCAATATCAAAGGGTTGTGCTTACCCCCGTCAGGGGGTTGCACTTACGGGGATTTAAAAAGCAGAAAAATTGTTCCCCCTCGAATCAGAAACGGACGGGTCCGAGCGATTTTCAACATTTTCAGTTTGAAGCCGAAAAATCGAGGTTTTAGGTTCGTTGGACTACACTGTATAAATTCATACAGGAGATGATATCATGCATTTCCCCTGAAATTCTCATGAAATTATCTCTGACATTAAAGATGTCCTTGTAGTACTCAAATATTCCTTGATTCAATTTTCACCACAACAGATTCAATTTCATCGCCACTTTATAATATTGCAGGGTGACATTGAGCTACTCCATTTGGATTTAATTTGATATAATCTGGATTCTGACGCGTGGGACATACACGTATATTTTCTATAAGCACATTCCTGATGCGGATAACCCACACCACATCAAGGGATGTTGAAGCATAAGTTCTCCTTTCTCAAGCTACATCATATTTAAATTTCCAATAAAATTTGACGACCATAACGGTTTGAACTGGAACTCTTGAACTGCTCTCAGACTAGGGCATTCGAATGAAAATTTCTTCATTAAAATTTTAGAAGAGCACTGACGTGAATTCAGTAGATTTTGCGCGCATCTTCAAATTCGTGTTCTAATGATACGATCACAACGAAATTTCGCATAAAACTGTAAACAAACATTTGCTTTCTAGTTACCAAGTTTCATTATTCTCAGATCAGTATTTTCTAGTTATTTTAGAAACGACAACGATACTGAGGTGAAAACGCTGCAAAGTTTACAGAAGGGTTAATTATTTTCTCAGTTAAATAACCAAATACCATTGATATCTTACAATCGACAACAGACGGCGGATCGACGGATTTTTTTCAGTAGTTCATTCAAATCTACATACTTCAAAATGTGAACTGTGAAATTTTCAGGGTTTTTTTTTGATCGATCCTTAAGGTTTATTATTTGATCCTATCAATGTGGGGGTTTTATGTTATACACGTTCATGAAATTTGCAAAAAGGTGCCAAGACTTAAACTCGCAGATCCTTTTTCGAATGAAATTACAGGTAAACTTCCATGATTTGTTGAAAATTTCAAAGAATTATTAGTAGGTGCGTCAAATGTTTCTGAATAAGGTTTGCCAATTTAAAATGGTCTATTGTATCGTGCCCGCCAATGATGTTACAAAATGAAGGACAATATTGATGACATTTTCCTTTTTATACCCTGAGTAATTCTAACTATTTGGTCTGACATATGACATTTGTTTGTAGTTGAATAAATCAACTACAAGTAGAACACTCGCGCAAATAATTTCTCGGTCAGTATGGGCTTTTGAATAGAAATTGTGTCTTTTTGTTTTTTTGTGGTTTATTCGATTCAGCCTTTATAAACATAGCAGACATCGATATGTCATGAAACGGGTATTCATTTCGTAGAAAATAGCAGTCATACTATTTTATCGCTTGTATAGTGCCCATTGAACAAAGCTCAAGTTTTACATGAAAATCAATGCTTTTCGATTTTATAATCAGAGCTTTACCGCTTTTCAGTTCAGTGAACTGAAGAGATGAATTGATAGGCAAAGGGTGAATGAATATTGTGAAGGTTTGTTCATTAAGGGCAACTAATAAACTCGTTAACTGGCCATGGCACCTCATAAATGAAAAATACTTCAATTTTTTACATGAATTGAAATTATTTGCGAACTGGATATGCAATATAACGTGTGATATATTCATTGCTTTCCGCTCCACTGTTTGCAGTTCAACTTGATTTTGGTACGTTATTCCATGGGGGTCCTAACTTTGGAAATTGAAAAAAATCCGAGAATTTCCTGAATATTCGAAAAAAAAACCGGGGATTATATGCATCAGATTTCAATGAAATGAGACACACACTTCGAGGTTAGAATTCAACAACAGTGTGAGAAATTTCAACTCGATCATTCACTTTCAGAAATATTGGGAAAAAATATGTAAAATTTGAATAAGCGCGTATCCATTCCTTATCAGAATGAACTTGAAAATTTCTTGAACAATCAACAGAAAATTCAAATTCTCTCATTGTTCTTAATGACGTTCATATGTATAACAACATATCGCAATGGGGACTTCCAGCAATGGAGGTGCCATATTAAAAGTTATCTGAATATGATTGACGTGGATTACTCATTATACGTCACAGTGGGGTGTTACATATCCATAGCCAACTCATACAAAGAAGGTCCAGGTTCAGGACCCACACTGGGCTCGATTCACTCGCAGGTATTAGAGATGGGAGCAGTATGATGAATTAGGGTGTGGGAACAGCACCTTTCATCGACAAGATATCTATCTGTATATTTAACACATTTTTTACATCATTTCACTAAACTTTTAATATTATTGCTTTCTGGTGAAAATATGACTAGCATGTCCTTATTTTTCAGGTGTTTTTTGGGTTTTCATTCCCAATCAGGTCTATTCTGTTTGCCAATAGCAATATTGTCAGGAAAATGATTTTTCTTTCATAATTTTTTTTAATCCGACTCCAAAAGTGACCCCGTTATATTCAAGGTATTTTTTGCTCTTAAGTCGTACTATACAGTGTTGTCAACAATATTGCTGTAACAAAATTCTTGACAAACATTACTATAATACTCGGAACACCGTACGTATATCATGGCCATATTGCGGTGAATTAGCATGGTAGAAATATGACCTAAACAGCATAGCTTATGGGAATACTTAGAAGAATCTACCTGGAAATTTGAAAAAGAACTATTGAAAATTGAATAAAAACTGTTATTCATAGAAAACGACCTTTCGGTCTGCAAGATTGAAACTATTGGTCAAGGGCAGTTTCTAGGAAAAAAGTTGCGTAATGCAATTTTTCTTTAAAAAACTTTTTGCTTCGAAATCTACACATCAAATTTCAACGATATTTGGCACGAATCTTGAAGTCGATATTCAACAAATGTGTACCAAACTTCACTTTGAACCGATTCTATTTTCGAAGATATTGCGAAAAAACTACGTCAAAATTTACTCAGTATTGTTGTTCTTTCTGGAATATTTCAAAAATTACTGATCTGATCATCTTGAAACTCGATACCTAGTTGGCAAGTTCTTATTCACAAACTTTTGCAAATTTTCGTGATGATTGTCTCATCAGAACAAATAAAAAAAATAAATTTTTCAATACTTCATGCGCGGAAATGCTGTTGACTTCACGTGGTAGTTTTCACTTGTTGTTGACTTTCTGTGAAAAATCCACGCCCATCTCTAACAGTCGCAACCAATTTCGACCAATCTCTCTACCTGGCTTGAGTAGTGGCCTTCGCACCTCACCAAATAACCTCTTTAATCTTGCATTACCACTCCATCCGACACTTCGAACTTATTTGTCAAAACAATTTATTAGCTCATTACTTCAACCTGATTCGTTTCTTCTTCTCGAAAGGTAACTTACACACTGAGATAATATCGCAGACCTTTCAAAACGAACTTATATCGTGGAGCAATCTTCATTGCCAATCTCTTGTGGAGATTGAGCCCATTTGCTCTTTAAAAATAGCCCACACATGTTTTTTGCCAGTCATTATGATCACCATTATTTTACCCCCCTCTAACTACCATCTCTGTTTCATTATGGTGGCCAATTTCCCTAAAGATGCATAAATTTATGACTTTTTGTTCTTTTACATAATTTCTATTCTTTTATGCTTTCGTGGATATTCGTTGTGAGGTCAATGGATACTTGATACTCAGATTTGTCGATATAACTCATTGTTTACTGAATACAATCCAGGACATACTTGCAGCAAATGTCGGTCGTCCTCACGACCGATCTCAAACACAATAATTTCCGAAAGGAACAACCTAGAATCTCAATATTTGTAGGGTAGGTTTGGATACATTCACTTAAAATTTATTCAGTACTTTATTTAAAAATGACAGCTTTGAGGTGACATTTGTTTCAAGTTGTTTTAATTATACACGATCATTACGAAATTTTGCTCAAAGTTGTGCATCAGTCTTCTCAAACTAGACACCAAGTTCCATCATAATTGAATAAGCGATTCTTTAATATTTCCGGAATCAACAACGATACGGAGAAAAATCTACGGAATTGGACATATCTTTTCCCAATATCTCCGCAAATAAAAGGATCTGAATGAAATTCCAAATGGGCATTACTCTGAAACAGTTCGGGCGATTGCACTCATCAATGAACTTCAAGACGCTTAGTTCTCTCCTTCGACAGTAAGAGCACATACGGACGGACAGAACTGAATTTCACCAAGGATTAAACTCGAAAATTACAGATGTTCTGACGAAACTGCTCCCAAGAACAAGCGCGTAAAAATGACGAGGTGGAGGTGCATGAAAAATTCCGTGAGGAAATGGCGTCGAATTAGTAAAAGCTCCTGACTTCACGTCTCGTCTGTACCTTTGCAGATTTTCTTCAAAAATCATAATTTCTATTCACCGGTTTTCTAATCAGGAACAATAAAGCGTTGTTATAGAAGACCTTTCACATCAACTGCCTGCTGACTAGGTTCATTGGACATCGTTCGAGCACACACCATCGATTGATCTAACATGGCCGTACCTAAATTTTAATTATATCTCATTGTTTCAGATTCCGCATCGACAATACAGACCATATTATAGACGTGAACAAAGGCAACGTCCAGTTCGAGTATGACCAAGTCAATATAATATGTCCAGTGTACATGCCAGGGACCTACGATGAGGATGCTGAGAAATACATTATCTACAATGTGACCAAAGAAGAATACGAGACTTGTAGAATAACGAATCCTGATCCTAAAATCATCGCGATATGCGATAAGCCCTACAAGCTTATGTACTTCACAATTACGTTTAGGCCTTTTACTCCTCAACCTGGAGGACTGGAGTTTCAACCAGGAAAGGATTACTATTTTATTTGTGAGTATTTCGGTTTTGCATTTCATTCTTTCAGCGTAGTTTAGAGCAAACACAGTACCTAGACTATAACAGGAAAACATTAGGACGGTACAGTTCGTTTTTGCGCGCATGTTCTAGGGGAACAGCGTGCTATCGTTTTGTCCAAATGTCTGTAATTTTCGATGATTGAGCCGAAAATGGTCTCAATCGACTAGGTTGGACTCACTGATGACGAATCCGGTGTCAAAATCGACAGAAGCATACTAGCAACTTTAAGCTTTCAGGATAGGTTGCGCATCAGAATGCCGCGGTTGAGTTCGTTAATGGGCCAAATCGGTCGAATAGTTTCGGAGTTATAGGCAGTTGAAGTTTTGAAGTTATTTATTTTTATTTAAAAAACTACTTGAGAAATTGGATTCAAACTTGGCAGTTGGGTGGGGTATAACGACGCGCAACTTTGTGCCAAATTTCGTCAGGATCATATTGTCAGTAAATTAGAAAAAAAAATTTTTTCGAAATTTTTTTCCGAAAAATTTTTTTTTTCGAAAATCATTCATCATATCCGAAAACAAAGTCCACTCACACTTTGAGCTTCATATTTCACAGCAGTGTACCAAATTTCAGTTCGATACGATCTTAAGTTTCGGAGATATCGGGAAAAAAAATATGTCAAATTTCGAGGTTTTCTTCTCGATATCGTTTATTTTTTCGGTATAACTCGAGAAATGCTGATTCAGTCCTGACAAAACTTTACAGCTAGTTTTGAGATGCTGAAAGACAACTTCATGCGAAATTTCGTGATAATCGTATCATTAGAACAATTTGAAAAAAAAAAATTCCATGATTTTCTTATCAGATCATCCTCATTAAATTCTGTATGAAACTTCGAACTGTTATTTTTCGATGGAGTACTGGATTTCAATTCGATCTGATCTGTATTTTTGGAAATATTGAAAAAATAAAATTTTTATTGGGTATATCTACGGAATCATTGGGTGGAGTTCACCCATTCACGAATTCGGCCTTCGTAATTTAGGTCCAAACCTTCTCTACAAATATCGAGTTCCTAAGTTGTTTCTTTCGGAAGTTATTGTGTTTACGCAGTCGGCCGTTAGGCTGACGCGCCGATGATTCCGTAGATGTACCCATTCAAAATTTTATTTTTCCTATATTTCCAAAAATACAGATTTGATCGAATTGAAATCCAGTAATTGATCAGTGAAAAATTTCAAAAAGCACTGCCGTGAAGGCAGCAGCTTTTGCGTGCATGTTCAAATTCGTTGCTGAAGCGGTCATCTACATTGAACATGCGCGCAAAAGTTGCTGCCTTCACGGCAGTGCTTTTTGAAATTTTTTCAAAACATTTTTGGGTGCACATGGTTGGAAAAACTTGTAAGAATGCGCAATGTTGCCACTTTACTATTTTCAAGAATTTTTGAGAAACTGGAATTGAGTGATGAATGGAAAAATAAACAATATTGCGCATTCTCACAAAATAGGTAGGTACATGCCAAAAAAAATACAAAAAATAATTACTGAAGCCTGCGAAACTACACACCGTTTTCTCTTATTATTGTCGTGACCTACAAAATTTTAAGCGTTCTAATATTTGCCGCTGTTCTGAGAATGCGCAATGTTAGTTATTTCTCCATTGTTCACATTTCAGTTTTTATTTTCCCTGAAATTCTTGAATATAAAAAAGGCAACATTGCGCATTCTTACGATTTTTTTCAACTATCTGTGCCAATAAAATTTTTTCAGAAAAACGAACTCTGGCCTCCTAAAGTCCCCCTCTTATGTGCGAGGTACTGTTTGCTCTTAAATCTGCTAAAATATCAGTTGAAACTAATAGAATTGTGAGATATTATGTCAAATTGATTATTTTTAATCCTAGTTGGAGACACACTGTATTTATACAAGCCAAAATTCATTTGATAATTAACGATGTTTACATTATGTTAAATATATTGAACACATAGGTGTCCCTACCCCTCAAAATGCCCGAAGTTGTATTTACATAAGGGATTTATAGAGATCTGTAATGTCTACATCGTTTCAGTAAAGCATTAGCAGATGTTTCTTATCCATGATGAATTAAAGAGCTTCAGCAGAGGGTAACCTCATAATTTAACAACTTTCATTAGGAACAGTTGATGTTAATCAAAAAATATACCCTTTTTGATCGCTTCGTCTGGCCCATTCAATCTCAACCCCCTCGTGCGGGTAGAAAGTGAATCTAAAACCCACATGTTCGTGTTAATTTGTGAAAAGGTAGAAAGGGGGAGAAAATGCAAGGATTAACGGATATGAAAACAAAGCTCATATTTTTGCTCGCGTGTTCTCGGGAACGGGAATGTTTTTCTTCAAATATTCACTTTTCTGTGACCTTCTGATCATAATATCCTCATGAATTTCTGTATGAACATTCAAACTGACATTTTTTGATGAAGTACTGGATTTCAATTCGATCTAATCTGTAGGTACTTTTGGAAAAATTGGGAAAATAAAATTTTGAATGGGAATACCTGCGGAATCACTGGGTGGATTTTACCCATTCATGATATCGACCTTCGTGGTTAAGATACAAACCTATTCCACAAATATCGAGTTCCTAAGTTATGTTTACGATTGCCCATCATTAATTACGAAAGTCGATTTCGTGAATGAGTAAAATCCGGTTAACGATTCATTTTTCGAATATTCGCAAAAATATAGATTGTATCGACCTGAACTCAAGTACTTGATTGAAACATAAAAATTTGGGACCTCATGCAAAATCCCATGATACGAAAAGACGATCGACAAACCTTCCATCAGGAAGTAAAGGAGCGTCTGAAGGGGTCAATGCCTGAATGGCTGACCGCTTTGGCATCGAATTCACTGATTGGCGCAAAAGCTGCTGACTTCTCGGAGTCATTCTACGGGAAATCCTCGAAGTTTCTCCTACTTCCAGTTCCGTACATTCTCGTTAAATGTACCTGTAAAATAATTTTCTCTTCGATATCCGCAATCACAATCCTACCTGAATATCGATAAAGCTATCTGTCAAAGGGGAAAAATAATCAGAATACCGTATGGTCTGCTCCAACACAATATGAATTTCTCATATGAAAGCCGACACAGCTCTGGGGGTAACAGAATATTGTTTCGTCTGTTTGTTTCGCATTCTATTCATATTCACCAGTAGAATTTCTCGAATATAAAAAGCAGCATTTCTTCTTTGATAACGAAGAGTCAGATGGTGTATGCTGTCGATGGAAAATTCGATTCTCAATGAGGATCGATTTCCTCGCTTATTGAAAATGCCAACTTACTTACTTTCGAATTATAGGTTCTGTTTGTTTCTCATATATTTGTTAGGTAGCATTGTAGCATTCATATGTGACATGTCAAATGAAAGAAAATATTTCCGTTGTGAGAAAATACCTCCTATTGAAGTTTTAGCCCCCTTACACTCTTTTTTTCTGCGCTGTTGGCATAATTTTGCACTTTTCAATTTTTTCAGTGGAATTTGTTGCCAAATCGTTATCGGGATAATATCAACGAAAACCTAGGAAAACACTGACTCATGTCAGTGTTTTCCGAGGTCTTATGATAAAGTACTGGATTTCAATTCGATTTAATCTGTATTTTTGGAAATATTGGAAAAAAAATTGAATTGAACCATTGGGCGGATTTCACCCATTCACGAATTCGACCTTCGTAATTAAGCCCCAAACCTACTCAACAAATATTGAGTTTCAAAGTTATTTCTTTCGGAAGTTATCGTATTTACGGTCGGCCACTAGGCCCCTTCAAAATTGTATTTTCCCAATACTTCCAAAACTACAGATTGAATTGAAATCCAGTACTTTATCGAATGACAGTTCGAAGTTTCATACAGAATTTCACGAGGATAATATGATCAGAAGATCACAGAATATTGAATATTCGAAAAGGAAAAAATTTAATTTTTTTTTTCAAATTGTTCTAATTGTATTCGTCAACTAATTATGGAGGTTCAGTCCGATATCAGTACTCCTTGAGATGGAAATGAGCTCGGAGTTTCAAATGAGTATAACTCAGAAAATTCGAAAATTACAGACATTTCTTCAGAATGATTACGGGATGTTTCCCAGCAGAAGCGCAACAAAGCCTAATTCAACTAAGTATAATTGGATGAAAATTGTTTTATGAACAGATCAGCATCACTTCCCACTCACATTTCAACAACAAATAAAGTGACACTCCTTTTATGCCGGATATGTGAATATCGAATTCAAGGGACTTATAATCAGCTCAGAAGACCAGTGAAAAAATCAATTTTGCATCCAAAGATAGCTCTGAAGATGGCGTGACCAGAGTCTATATGAAATCAGTGAAATTGTTTTCTATTATACGCACCTTCTGCAAGGCCCTTCATTTAATTTAGAGAAATTTGAATATTCGATTGAGTTATAGCAGTTTGTAGCGCTAACAATAAGCATTCGAGGTTTTTACTACCACAATACCACAACATGCCACATCATACATTTGATTCGTATCGAGAACGGAGTTATCATTCATAAAGATCACAATACTACAAATACATTGCGCACTAAAATTCAAAGAATAAATTTTGCAAATATGTCGAACCTAATACGAGAACACTATTCAAAGCTGAATATGAACTAGAATTCAAAAGCTGGTGATTCCAATTCATTAACATTTTTTTCCTCATATTATAAACTTTCTCTATTGGTTTATAACTTGTCATATATATTTCAGCCACATCTTCTGGGGATGATCTCCATAGACGAGTTGGAGGAAGATGTCTGTCAGACAACATGAAAATAGTATTCAAAGTTTGTTGTTCCGAAAATCAAACATCTACAACTTCAACTACCAGATTCATGATGCCATCCACGCCATTCTTTTGGCCAACGAGACCAACTCCTGGACCAACAACCACGACTACAACGCAGTGGGCTCCTAGAACTGATCCAATACCTTCTAGGAAACCACCGAAAAAGTCAAGTGAGTATTCTTCTCCTCACGTCCTTTTTTTTGCCTTATCCTCTCTCTGTTATACTTAATTGTCCTATTCCTATTCTAACCTGTTGGGCTGGAAATGTAGCCTCGATTGCATTCAGTTACCAGCCTTTGCATCTACCACGTTGATAACCCAATCAGAACCATGCGTTTCAAAGTCGTTATTGGACTCTGTAACTAACAACAATCCCAGAAACTGCTGCCGAAATGACAGAAAAATAACCTTCATCCCCATCTCTTAAATTTTTCTGCACCTCAGAGAGCTAGAGTTCGTGTGGTTCTCCAGTAATGGCGATAGTGAAATTTTGTGCACGAAAGCTACCATCCGCACTTCCTCTTTAAAGCTGATTTGGGCTGTGCACAAGAGGAGGTGGGCTGATTGTTGAGTTATCAATGAATATTCGTCATTGTGGTTATGTTGATTTATTAAACTGGAAGTCAGTCACTTTCGTGAACCTTCTCTTAGATCCCTTGAAAACCCTTGAACGTCTAATGCCGTTATGTGATATGTCTCTAGTCCCCCTCTGGGTTGCCATTGTACAAAGGTTTTTAGTCCAAGCAGAAAATATGAAATTGCTTTTTTTTCCAGATGAATATGACAAGCATCCGAACGAAGTGGTCAAAAATGAGGAATTGACTTACAACACAGGAGTATGGCTTTCTGCAGCACCCTCCAGTATTCTGATCTTAGTCGCATTGATAGCATGTTTGAAGTGGCGGTGAGCAAAACAGAGGGGCCTTGCCCCGCGTACAACAGTAAGACACATTGATACATATTTGTAAAAAAAATTGTAAATTTAAACGTAGAACGCGTGCGAGGAAGTAACGACTAGTAGTCAGGTCCAACCCTGATAAGTGTTCCAAACACTAGTGGTGTTCCAAGATATTGTCCAACAGAAAGAAAACTAAGTGTATATAATTTATTCAAATTAGAGACTTATTTATTCAAGTGAATATTTCGAAATGAACTTATTTTGTGAGAGAATTTGTGATAAATGTTTTAAAAGACTACATAGGAGTGCTCCGATCAACTTTCCACCAGATTTCACATCGAAGGAAATTTTATCTACGAATACGATTAATGAACGCTGTTCTTGTCCTACATAAAATTATCTTTTGTATTTATTCTCGGTTAAATATGTGCAATCGCTCTATAGGAGCTTCGAAAAGTTTCGAAAAATATCAATATGATGTAAAATCCGGTGAAATATTTTTTAATGTTTGTATTGTAAATACATAAAAGTGATATATTTACTACCTTAAAACGCTTGTTAATATTATTTTTCTATTACTCTCACTATTAATTGTACCATTTAGTATCTGTATTTTTTTTCTCTATGCTGCTGCTCCAACCGCGTTAAGGTGAGTGTTATCGACTGCGTTAAGAATAACGCTTTAAAAGCGTGGTTACAATAACACATTCATTTACTATCAACACATTTCCAATTGGAACAAAAGATACCCGAAAATTTAAAGATGATGGTGAATGATTCGAAATATTGCAAATGAAGCAGAATAGATTGAAGTTGGTAAAGAGTATGAAGTAAAAATTCTTAAGATTTAGGACATGGAAACAACCAAGAGAAAAGGAGTTGGCAGAACTGAGCGGAAATATATGAAAATGTAAAACCAACTCCAGAAGATACAGACTATCAACTCAAAACAATAGTTCGTACCTAAAAAAGGCTAAAAAATGCAGTGGTTCCAAAACAGAGATTGTAAAATGCTTTAGCTACCTTATCAAGTACAAGGCTTTAAATCTTTTGGATTAGAAAAGTTCACCAACTGGCTGAAACATAAAATAGAAGCAATATTAAGATTCACTGAACTCGAAGTCTAACACAGCTTCAATTTCATGTTTCAACCAGTTGGTGAACTTTTCTACTCCAAAAGATATAAAGCCTTGTGCTGGATCTTAGTAGCTTAAGCATCTTGAAATCTCTAATTTACTCTTTCAAAAGATTCAAGGCCATGTGCATCTTTCATACTCATAATCAACTTCACTCAATTTTGCTTTATTTTCAGTTTTCCGTGATTTAGTTTTTTCATTTTCATCAATTCTTGAATCTGGCTCTTCATACAAAAAATACATTCATTGTCACGACATAACTTTTATAGCAGAAATCCACAGATGTCACGTTTTTAAGGCGTCAATTTGGACACCACTGCTAACACTAACATAAGTGCAGGTGGAGCATTAGATTCATGCAATCACATAATCGAATAAAATCTGTAGGTTTCATAAGACAAATATTTATACAAAGAATATATGCCATATTTTAAAAGGTCTAGTTTCATCAAATTCTTTTGCATCCTGACATTCTGAAACCACTATCCAATAATTTCAAAGGAACATGCAACCATTCTTTCAAACTTGTTATTCATTGTGTTCATTGAAAATTCTTCCTGATTTTTTTTTTATACTATGATGAATTAGTTACGTATTTCTTACTGATATATTTCAAGAGATTTAAAAATGTCCATGAAATTATCTGATGGAAAATTCAAATGAAATGATTATGACCCTGATCACCCATATATATATAGTTGTGTGTCACTTAGAGAACTCATATGTGAATGATCACGTGACTTTCGAAGTCTCGTGGTTGAATTCAATTGGTAGAGTATTTTGTATGATTGCAGTATATTGTATGCCTACATAAATATCTGGTCAGTTAGCATATAAGGCTCAGGCTACTCTGATCCAATGTGGCAGAGGTAATTTTACTTCTGAAAGTCCTTTTGAACTCTGTTTAATCCAGTAGTTTGTTCCCTAGAAATAAAAGTATTTTTGGAATAAGTTATATTAGTTTTACATCTCTGAAAAAGACGCCATTTTGAACAATAAGTCTGAAGGTGACAATAACACTTTTTGATGTATTATTTCATGTAATATCTTTATGTAAACAATTCCACATGCTTGTTCGTATTATTCAATGATTTTTCATTTTCGAGTTACTCAATAAATGTATCCAAATTATCAGTGTTCAATGTTGAATTCTAGTAACATCTTACTGGATTGTTCGAAATGGCATGCAGCACTTTTTATTCTTCCAAGGCCACAGAAACTGGCATTGTGTATTTTGTACTTAACATTATTTATTTATTTATCACACTTAGTGCTTCGTCCTTATCAAATGCAGATCAATTTCATTTAATAACTTGATGCCAATACTCATTTTTGGGAACCGTCCATTTAATTTCAAACTCGAATTATTTCTGTAATATTTTCAGATCTGCAAATAATTTAGTTTCATGGAAACTTTTAGTTGAACTTCAACAGAGGAATTGAACTGAATGACTCTCAAATCGAAAATGAGTTTGAAATGGTTTTGAATTTCATTCCATATCTCTAATTTTGAAATTAAAGAATTCCGTCACATTCAGATCACTATTTCGGAATCTTTGTTGGAGATTGACTTGAATCAGTTTATTACCACAGTATTATCAATTTTACCATTTTTGACTAATGCAATAAGTTCATTTAACTGAGTGTGTTGTACTACATTGAATGTATTTAGATGTTCAACAAAAATGTATCATTTATGTCAAATATCCAACTTAGATTTAGTAGCACTACCATATGCATAAAACGAATTATCTTCAACTGTCTTATAGATCTGTGAAAACTTTCCAAGAAACGTTTGATTGAACTATAATGGAGAAAATGTCTTTTCATTTCCATGTACAGAGCCAGTAAGACAAGTTTAGCATTTAATGGTGAAAAAAGTTTCTGTTGCCTATTTTTTGTATTCAACATACCTATATGGGCAGTATTCCTTGTCGTATGTTAAAATGTCTCCCATTCCTTTGTAATAGATCAATAAAAATATTTCTTAATGGATTCTCTTTTATTAAACTTTAACCCATGTAGAAATTGCAGACTTATTGTCTTACTACAAAATAATCTTCTCAGTCAATGCATGCTCAGGTGCTAGAATTACTGAGTTTTGTTCATTATTTCCACATAAGGAATCACAGGAAGAACCACTTCATATATTTTGGGGTGAAATTAACATAATTTCTATTCATGCGAAATATCATGAAGATAGCATAGTATTAAAAGTTTGGGAAAAATTGAGGTCTTATACTACCCAAAATTGATAAATTCTTTCTGTATCGTTGATACTCCATGTCGTTGTAATTTCCAAAACTCAAATCTATTGAAATCGATGGAAGTACGAGTCAGGAATTATTTTGCATTTTCTAGCAGTAGAAAAGTGGGTTCTTCCAGAAAACTCTTTCTAGAACTAACTTTTTCAGATCTTGTTTCTAGAGAAGAAGGCCGTCTCTCCGTGATCATGACAAATGTATATTACATTATACGATCTAGAGGCCGTATTTTCGATGTATGCGAACCATTTTCCGATGCTAATGACAGACACAAAACTCTGTCCAAAATCAGTTCAATACATCTTCAAATCGGTACAGGATTTTAAGGTGTACTGAATAACTTTACTGGTTCGATAATACAATCCATTGAATCTTGACCAAATATGATTTGAATTTCGCATGTGATACCAATTCGCATGACTCGAAAATAAGTGAGAGAAATTATATAGTGGAGCCACCTATATGTCCAATTATATTTAAAAGTTCATTCCTTAACGTGGCGATCGCTGTTGAAATAGAAAGTTTCTTTTCCTTACAGAATTCTATCAAAATTCGAATAAAAGTATTCTTCTATACGACAGAAGATACCTATTCATGAAACCTGTATTTGAAATATCTACCAACACACAGATGGCGCTCAAACAATTATTCCATTTTTAATGACTAAATACACCTTTATTCAAAAATATGCATAGTATATTGTCCAGTTAAGTCTAAGTTTATGTTGGAATTCAATTTTAATTTGAAATCAACTGATCAATGACAATTTTAATATGGAAACTAACTTATTCCGTAGTGAAACAAACTATTTTGCCACCTATTCAATAAATATTTTTGAAACATCTTTTGTCAAGACCTATTTCTTGTCACAGGTGAAAATGGATCAAGAAAGTAAATATAAAGTTTACTCTCGGATTAAAAATAATCAGCTATCTCGACAGAAGCTCCAGTTCAAGTAAAACCCACAACCTTTGTGTATGTTGAGACGTTCGCTTGTTTTTGTTTCAAATTTTGAAAAATGGGTGAAGACGTGTGCACCGAAATGCATCATTTACCTCAAATCGAGAGGAAAAAAATCGAAATACATATAAATGGAAATCTGATTATGCTGAAGGTTTCGCTGTTTTTCCTTTACGGAGGTGAGATTAACCATTTGAAATTGTTCTCGATGAAAAATTCAATATCATGAACCTTCTTATAGAAACTATTGAAAAATGAACACACAACTATATAAGTGTCCCAGATTTGCGTTATTCCTGGTATTTTTTGTCACGGATGACTCATGACTATTGGGACATGTCCCAATATTTTTGTTTTTTCAAGTATAAAAAGAAGATAGTATCCTGTGATATTGTGGAATCTTTTAGTGTTCTTTGGTAACAATTTTTCGATAAATCAAAATATTTTGCAGCAACCTCCTCGTTGATGCCATATCTAACCATTCATATGCAGAGTATAGGAATAAAAATGGAGGAAATTGCTTTAATTTATTTAGCCCTTCCTTTCACTACCTTTTTGGCTCCCCCTGTAACTGGTATTCTGGTAGATAAATTCGGAAAGTATAAATCAGTAGTGATCGTGTCATTTATGGCTACTGCTCTCCTTCATCATTCTCTACTGTTGATACCACACCAAGAGACACCCGGATCTGTACCATCAGGATACGTGATAACACATCCTAAAAAACGATATGTTGAAGTTTGGTGGAGTCCTTGTCCCAGTCGGGAATGTCCAGCTGAAGAGGAGCTTGATGTTGTTCTAGATATGTGCGTTGACCATTGCTTACTCAAGAAAAAGACGAAAAAGAATGAAACAATAACATTAAATGATGATACAGAAATGGACGATTTAACATTCCATTTAGCTAAGAAAAATAAACATAATGGGTAAGTCGTATACTTCTTCTCTTACAAAAACCTCATCACTTATATTCGCCCCATAAGGAATGGTACTGTCGCCCAATTCACTCTGGATATGCATGAAAACCTTGGAGATCCAATCGAACAATTTGGTATGTACTTAGATTCTTCAGAAGACGAAAGTGTCATGGAACTAAAGAAGAGATTCACTCCTAACCTTCTCAGAAGGTTTGGGGTAAACGTTCCTGAACTGGATGAGAAAGATTTGAGATGTGGAGGTGTCGTCTTGTCAGCAAACGGCAGTACACAAGTCAGACTTAAGAATTACTCCAATGATTGCATATTGCAGAAATGTAATTTCCGATCAGGTGGCCCTGAGGTCTGCCCACCAGAATTCAACAAGAGTGAACCAAACATATTCTGGCTATATTTCATACTGAGGTTTTTGGCGAATACCATGATGACAGCTGGTGTTACTATAATGGATCCCATAGCATTAAATATGATTGAAAGATATGGCGGTGATTTTGGCAAGGAAAAATTATTCTCAAGTTTGGGAATGGCTCTGTTTTCACCTATAACTGGCATACTCATAGATATGAATAGTCAAAGACTTGGATATACAGATTACTCTCCAGCTTTTTATACCCATGATGCTTTATTGATGATTTCAGCAACAGCTGTCTTCTTCATGCCTCTAGGAGATCAATTGCCTGCCGATAATATCTTCAAAAATCTCAGATTAGTTTTAACCATACCATCAATTGCTGTGTTTATTGTAGCACTCTGCATTCTGGGAAACCTCTGGGGATTCATTGAAAGCTTCCTGTTCTTCTATTTGAGGGATCTAGGTGCTCCAAATTATCTCTTAGGAATCACTGTTACCGTTGGAACTTTGAGCAGTTTGCCATTTTTATATGGTGCGAACAAAATAACGAAGACCATCGGACATATAAATATTGTTATTATGGCCTTTTTCGCACATGCTTTAAGACTTGTAGGTTATTCGATCATTGAGTAAGTATAAAATCACTGAGAAATGAAAAAATTTGACTTTTTTCAATTTCAGGAGTGCTTGGTGGTGTTTTCCATTTGAAGCTCTAGAATCAATATCCGTTCACTTGATGTGGGTAGCTGCAGCAACATACTGCGCCATTATTGCACCAAAGAATCTCTTGGCAACTCTTATAGGAATTCTAGGAATGGCACATTTCAGTATAGGTAGGGGAAGTGGGAGTTTCATTGGAGGTTACATTATTGGAAAGGTTGGCATCCGTCAGGCCTTCAAACTCATGGGGCTAATGTCTGTAGTTTGTGGAATCTTGTACATAATTGCCCACTACGTATGGTTGGTGAAAGTGGATCTTGACTCAGACAGAGATGAAGAGGAAAAATATGGTGAAACTAGTAAAGTGAACATTGAACCGCCTGAACCAAAGTTCAAAGATCAATCCACAATGGTCAGCTACGAAAGACTCAGTTTGATGATAGAGTATAACCAGATAGGGTCTGTATCGTCTCTTGGTAAAAGCAGGGAATACAGCTTGGGGATTTCAAAGAACACATTCCGCAGAGGAAGCTATACTGTTGACACCAGAGCACGTGGGAGTGCTTCTAAAGTTGATTTGCTTCGTTCTGCCGTTGAGATAAACATGAAGAAGTCTTCCAGTAAAAATTTGAGTCGTCAGACAGTTATCACTAATAGTACCAAGGTAATCATCGTTCGAATCAAGTTTTTCAATGGATGTAATAAGAGCTAACATCCGCGCTGTACACGATAAACGCGTCATAATATTTCAATGAGGAATAGAAGAACAGGGTGATGAATGATTAGACTAATTGCAACGGTTCTCGTGTCCCAAAGAATATCTTTCAGATAGCATTTAAATTATGCAGGAAGGAGAGCATCGTATCATGGAATTGCTTATTTCTAAATTGCTCCGTATCCTTGACTCGAGCGATCGTACACCTAGCAATTATATCGACTCTTGCAATTATCCTCAATTTGAATCTACAAAATTTGATCAATATACACACATATTCAATTTTTGAAACGTTTCATTTCAAGTTCGATATAGTTACTTATATTTTCGTTCGAATTTTTTCATTGATATAAAATTTAAGAATTATTCATTCACGAGCATGCTTTAGGGAACTACGTGCTAGCGTTTTTTTTAGGTTTTTTCTGTGATTTCACTCCCAATATCTGAAACAGATCTATTTAAATTAAATAAAATTGGTTTTTGATGGAAAACGCCCTTGTGGATTGTCAGATTAATTTATTTGTCAAGGGCAGTTTCTTGAAAACGATTCTGTCCCACCAAACTTGAGCACGATAACTATAGAACAGAATACCTTAGCGACTTGAAACATTTCGTACGATTTTCTGTTTAATTCCATTTTAATTTTCGGAGATATGTTGATAGAAAAATGTCAAATATTGTGTTTTGTAATTTCTGGATTAAATCTAAAATACTGATCGGATCATGATTCGACTAAGTGACTAGATGGAGAATGCTGATACATAATTTCGTGATGATCGTGTCATTTTGATATTTTTTTTATCATGGCAATTGAAAATTAAACCAGTTATATATGTAGTGGAATGATTGAACTTCTTATTTCTGTACATATCTGAAAAATTTCCTTTTAAAGGTCATACCTGAGGGAATACCAGTACCAGAAGAGGAAACAGAATTTTTTCACGGTAGAATGAAGACACCCTCAATAATAATAAATCAAGATATGGCACAAAGCTGATACCAGAGATCCGAAAATTGGACACATAAATTCGGATATTGACAGAATATTTCAATTACTATTAGAAGAACTGTAGGTTCAATAATAAATATATACGAAAATCATTTCAGGGGCTTTATTCAACATTAAAATCATTCATGGGTCTGCCCGAATTATAAAGTACCTAAATATTGTTGATTATCTTCTCTTTTTTCATATTCGCTCGTCAAAATAACTATTAGTTTTTCAATGCGGAAAGCAAGGGTGAACAATAAGGATTGAGTGTGTTTTATAAACATGTAAATATAGATAACTGAAAATCTTCCATAGTCACTTGAAACTCATCACATATTAGCACCTTTCTGTCTTATATCAAACCAGTGTAGAAGAAATTGCATCTGAAGGTTCGACCTATTTTTGTCAAGCATTCAATAATTGGTTGAATCGATGCATCACATTCCGAAGAAATAGAACAAATATTCAAATAACTCTATGTATATTTCGGATTGTTGAATTAAATTAATTTTGGTGGAAGAACCCACTGGAACTAACAATTTTGGTGGAAGCACTAAACAAACCAGTTATGTTGGAAGTTCGAATTATTCCCATATTCTGCGGTATATCAAAAAAATCTGAACTTGACAATATTGAAATCATAACTGGAGCTGAAATTCGAATTTCACAGGTCGAACTTTGAGATGTTTTCAGTTTATGAAGTCTGATTTCTTCTTTCCAATAATTTGAGAACTTCCGGACTTGCCTTCGCACGCAGGTACAAATTTTCTGATTCCAACTGACTGATTTTAACTAACAATTCGGATATTTTCAGCTTTAAGACATTCACGTCCTGACGAACTGCGTACATCAGGTGGCTCTTCACCAGATCCTGCAATGAAAAATATTCACGAAAATGTCTGATCCCATAGCTTTCGATGTAATTTCACATCAAATTCCTGGTAAGTCAATCGGTAGGCTATGAAGGTTCGACACATCCCACTGTGTATTTTAAAAAATGTGTGAGGTTAGAGTCAGATAACTACGCGACGTTGTTGGTTCAACTTAAATGTCGTAATAACTACGTATGTAACTTGTCTGAACTAAAGAGTCCTTGATGCAAAGATGTTGAAATTGACCTTGCCGACATTTCACGGTTGCCAACTTGACTAGTTACAAAAACTTGATAAATCTCTTCCATATACTACCGATTGACTTCATGAAATTGAATGGAGTACAGGAATACTTTCTAGTTCCTCAATCTTCAAAATGACACCTTCCAGTGTTAATTCGAAGATACTTGTGGGTATGATTGACTGATTAAAAGAAATATTATCTTTATAGTACTGATGGCTGAAACTGTATGAAGTACAAGAAACCAAAACTTGAAACAAAAATATCTAATGATTAAGTAGCACAGAAAATGTGTAAATAAGAATCGTTACAACTGATAAAATATTGTACGATAATGAAAAAAAGTTATATAAAAAACTACGAAATTCTATCTTTAAAAGTTTGAATTCATAGATGAATAAAATTCAAGATATTCTTAAACTATTCAAAATGAACTAAAATCAGCCTTATTTTTTCATTCAGCATTCCTTGAATTACAATTCTATGAAAGGATATCATCACATAAATTTCAAACCACAATCTTTGAATTATTTTTGGAAATTCAAAAGTCAACTTTTTCCAGATATACTCAGTTGAATTTCATTCAGAGTATCTTATTTTAATCAGATAAACATGTAAATGAATTTTTTAGCCTTTAAAAATTGACTCACCATAGCCTGTTCGATTTTGGAGTCAATTGCAACTGGACCTTTTCCACCTGTACTGTAAGCAGAAAATATTATTTTGTTATGCAATACATCCATCTTGAAATCTTCAAAATTTTCTCATGTGTAGAATTTTAATTTATGTACAACATATTCTCGTCAACATGAATGTTTTCACGTCGAATCGAAAATATAGTAGGTCATAGATGAAATTAAAAACACTCCACCTTGTAGTGACCTTGAGAGTTCATGGAATATACAAGGACAGCTCGGAGAAACATCAAAAAAAACAAAATTTTTGTACCCACCTGGTATTTTTTTCTACTTTGGTAGTGGTCAAGAGACTAGCCACTCTTCTGTAAGCATCATCAACTTCGTCCTTATTGAAATTCACTCCGTTCTTATCGAAATGTAGAACGTCCTGAAATTTCTTCTCGAAAAACAATTCGCAACTTTTCAAAGCAGACGAACTCTTCAAATACTGATTGACAAACTTCTCATTGTCAGCAATCTCCATATCGATGAGCTGCTGGGTATTGTCCACGTAATCTAAACACGTCCATCTTCCTCTGCTGAAAGAATTCGAGTTTGGAGAGTCACTGCTGAGGGATCTCGATTTTTCTTCTTTAGATCTTGTCGAGGCTGAAGATATAGGTGCTGTTGTTGTTGCAGCTGTGGACATCTGTCCAAAAGTTGACGTTGTCCCATGGTCCTCAGCATCTCTCGAATCCTCCGAATAACTTGGCGTCTCATTGTCAGTCACTCTCGAGTTATCGTCAGTATGGGATTCATCTAAATCGTCAGCTGATTCATCGCCAAAATCAGGACGAGTCAAACATACGTCAGTTATCTGAAAGGAACTTTGGACCTTTTTTCTTGAGTGGAGCACTGAGGAATTGTTGCGTACTGAAGGAAACGGAGGGGCTATGTGCACAGTTTCATCCAAAATATCAGCTTCACTTAATCTAATGGTTTCACTTGTTGTACGATGGATCACATTGAATTTCTTCTTGCCGATTCCTGATGCCATTGTCACTTAACTTCACTATTTAACTTTGAAAGGTGAATTTTGCGATGTGAAAATTAAAAAAAAAATGTTAACTAGAGTCCTTAAATTTATCAGTATTTAACTGAATAACATTTTAGCCTCACCCGACCTCCATCCTGATTTTTTTTAGAATTCAGCAGGATGCCTGGAATAACCTCACATCTTGGGGTAGTTGAAACCCCAATTTGTTCAAGGCTAGGACGCGCGCATCAGTTTTCCCCTCGGCATTGATGTTTTTCCGCTGCAGCAGAAAGCTTCAATATACAGTACCTGGCCCGAATAGACGCATCGCTTTCCTTGAAAACAATCATTGACAAGCATGGTATCTTTCGAGCAGCATTTACGCGCTTGTTTGAATTCGTTTTCGAAGCGGTATTTCTTGAATTATTGAGGTAGAAACACGAAATTTGAAATATATTTTTTCCATCAATTTATTAGAACCAACTGAAATTCAGTACACTGTTGTCATAAAGTGGCTCCAATATTTGTGCCCACTTCCATAGGAATCTGATTGATAGTTTCAGAAAAAAAATTCTTCGATTTTTACGCGCATGTTCTTGGGAAACAGCGTGCTATCGTTTTGTCCAAATGTCTGTAGTTATTGAATTTTGAGCCGAAAATGGCCTCAAACGACTTGATATATCAGGAAATACTGGAGCGATTGGATTGGAACTTGGCAGTTAGTTGAAGCATAACGACAGGCAACCTCTCGCATTTTGCTGTGATCGTGCAGTCAGTAAATTTTGAAAAAATAATTTTTCAAATTTTTTTCCGAAAACGATTTAATCGCACCTTGAATTCTATATTTCACAGCAGTATTTCAAATTTCAATTCGATATGCTCATTATTTCCGGAGATATCGGAAAAAATAAAATATGTAATAATTCGTGGTTTTTTTTTCTCGATATCGTTGTTATTTTCGGAATAACTCAAAAAATACTGATTTAATCATAATGGAACTTGACAGCCAGTTTAAAAATGCTAATGGGCAACCTTATGCAAAATTTCGTGATGATCGTGTCATTAGAACAATTCGAAAAAAAAATTTCAAATTTTTCTTTTTCAAGTATTCAATATTCTGCGATCATCTGATCATGTTATCCTCATGAAATTCTGTATGAACCTTCGAACTGTCATTTTTTGCTAAGGTACTCGGATTCAATTTGATCTAATCTGTATTTTTTGAATTATTGAAAAAATAAAATTTTGAATGGGTTTATCTACGGAATCATTGGGTGGATATTTGTAGAGTAGGTTTGGGGCTTAATTGGGAAGGTCGAGTTCGTGAATGGGTAGAATCCGCACAATGATTCCGTAGATATACCCATTCAAAATTTTATTTTTTCAATATTTCAAAAAATACAGATTAGATCGAATTGGAATTCTATTTTTTCTTATGATATTTGTAGTTCAGGACAGTGCGAAGTTTTTAAACTCAGCAAGAAGCTATGAACATTCTTTTTTATATTTTGAATTGGACTACTGGAAACTAAAGTTCTAACTTTCAAGCCTTTTGTGAGTCACTTTAATTTCAGGAAGCTGAGTTATTCTTGTTTTCTTGGTACTAAAACAACATTGAGGGAGATCATTTTACCAAAAAAAGTCTGTAAAATACCTACTACATAAAGAGATATGAATCTGTGAAACATCGCTGGGATCATAAATTGAAAAAACAGGAAAAAAATTATAATTCGAAAACTACAAAAACTATCGTAACATAGATGGGGTATTTTTGGAAACACCTAAGTGTGAGGAATTTTATGAAAAATTTATTGACGTCACTTCTTGGATCACCCTGTATAAATTTGGGGGTTTTCAACGAAATTTTTCTCGCTAAGTGACCGAAATGATTTCACGGTACTCTTGCAAGCAGAATTGCCGCGCTTTACCAATTTTTCCAGAGTAAAAAGTGCAGGTAACTTTGACTGGCCATATAAGTGATCCTGAGCCTGTGGGAGGCACCAGCAGTCAAGAACGAAGCCACGGAATTACATGTATAGCTCGCAGAATGAGCATTTTAATTTTCTGGGTGGAGGGTACCATCATCCATAATGGATTGTGGTATAATGGTTACCAGTGGAGTAGCCATGCAAACCAGCAATTGGTTCTTGACTAAGGTCTCGAGAACTAGTGTAAAACTTACACCTACCCATAACACAATAGCTATTATAAATTTCAAGTTCAGTTCGAAGTTGTTCAGTTCTTGTGGTTCTCTCGGAGAGTAGACTTGTGCTTACCGTACTATGCTATCACTTAATACATCGAGGTTCCATGAACTCCGCTTTATACAAGTTGAATGCCCTTGAATACGTTATACCAATAATCTCTTGATCGGTTCAGGAGTTTCATTCGGCATATCACGAAATTCTAATAGGGATTTCATGTCCCATGACGAGTGACCCATTTGTTTCTAGGAATTAATTGGTGAGTTGCCAGCATGATTTTGACATTGTCACCTAACACTAGTTTCAATGTTTTCTTCATACTCACCATAACAAACCAATTATCAATCTTGTGTTTTTGTAATTCGCAATTCGGCTCCTCCTTATTAGCTATGTTTTGGTTTTGCAGTCAGGATATTTCAGCTAGACGGTTAATGACATTGACACTGACATTTCAACATTCGGTATTGTTAATTTATCGTGTGGGAGTTTTGTTTTTCTACTGTTTCAACTTCCCACTTACAACTAAATTTCAATGAGTGATAAACATAGACAAATCTTAACGACAACAATAATGGTTAACAATAATACTTCCGTAATCATAAAAAGTTCAACATTAACCCATAGAAAATAAATTGTTTGAATAATACTCTTTATTCAACAACAGCTGAGAAATTGTCGCTCAAGCTTTATGTTATAGAGTCAGACAGGTGAATCGCAAAAGCGTGTGTTCCTATTTCTTCGAAGAAAGAGAGTACTTCCGTTTTGAAACAGGTGGTCCATTGTGTAGTATTTATACCGTTGGTTTCGGTAATTTTTTTAGATCTGAATCATTTCAACTTCGAAGAAAGGAAATACAAGATAATAGTTAACATTTTCGATTTTAAATAGAACAACGTCATTCCAACCTCCAACTTCTAGAGGGTAAATGACTTTGATGTAATAATAATTTACATAAGTTTCTTTCTATGGCTGTCTGAAATTCAAGAAACAATAACTGTAACATTTATCATTCACCCACTAAACCGATTTGCCGATTGTGTTGTTCTTTGTAACGCCTACTTGTAGAAACTAAATTCGATCTTGAACAATAAAATGCAAATCAGTGTACGTAACGAAGTCGACTGACTTATCGAAAATTAAGCCTGTATACAGTAGACTGTCTCGATCTTTTCGAATCTTTATGTATAACTATAATTTTAAAATGCCCGCCTACTCTATTTATTTTGGGAGGATTTGCATAATTTTTTATGTTTTCACACTCAATATCTGAACAAGAACTATTAAAAATTAATTGAAATTTGAATTCTATTCCTTAGGTTGTTTTTGTGCTCTAGTTTTCTGATATGTATCGGTCTGAACGTTTCCCCTGTATATGTCTTTCCACAAATACAGGGAATAAACACAATTTTTTGATTTTTATTTCTCGTTAATTAGTTTGGTTTTAGTTAGTATGGATCTCAAATAATTTTTTGATTTGAAAACCGTTCATATATTGAACTTAGCACCGATTATTCTGATCTTTTCTGAAAGTCCATGTACCTAAGGAATCTCATTCAATAAATTCGGTTGTTAATGTTAAATCGGATAATTTGAAAAGGAAAAGTGGAGAATCCTCTTGCGTTTTGTTGAATGGAGAGAGTAATTTTGCTCATTGTTCTGTAGAAATAGACCCTATTTGGCTGAATTTGCTTGAAAAAGAGGTATAATTGAAATACTTTCGGACCAAATGAATCCGTGTTGATGTGTTTCCTCAAAAATGTCAATTTGACAATTGCAATTTTTTTCTCAGATATGATGAATTGTTTCCGAAAAAAAAAGTTTGGCAAAAATTCCGAACAGTTTTTTGAAGATACTAACAGTGTGATCTCGACAAAATTCCGCGAAAAGTTGCGCATAAATATGGTCCAACTAACTGCCGAATTTCAATCCAATCGCTCTGGTAGTTCCTGAAATATCAGGGAAGTAAACTCAAAACTTCAAGTGACTATAACTCCAAAACCGTTCAGCAAATTTTACTCAAGTATCTTATTTCGCAAGGCAACCTACCCTGAATGTTTCGAATCTACGCGTAAAAACAAAAAATTTCAAAAAGCACTGCTGTGAAGGCAGCAACTTTTGCGCGCATGTTCAATGTAGATGACCGCTTCAGCAACGAATTTGAACATGCACGCAAGAGCTGCTGCCTTCACGGCAGTGCTTTTCGAAATTTTTTACTGATGAATTACTGGATTTCAATTCGATCAAATATGTATTTTTGGAAATATTGAAAAAATAACATTTTGAATGGGCATATCTACGGAATCATTGGGCGGATTTTACCCACCTTCGTAATTAAGCCCCAAACCTACTCTACAAATATCGAGTTTCTAAGTCGTTTCTTCCGGAAGTTATTGTGTTGATTCCGTAGATATCCAGTACTTTATCGAAAAATAACAGTTCGAAGTTTCATACAGAATTTAATGAGGATGATATGATAAGAAAATCATAAAGATTTTATTTTTCAAATTGTTCTAATGACACGATTATCACGAAATTTCGCATAAAGTAGTCTTTCAGCATCTCAAAACTAGCTGTGAAGTTTTATCAGGACTGAATCAGTATTTCTCGAGTTATACCGAAAGAATCAACGATATCGAGAAGAAAACCTAGAAATTTGACATATTTTTTCCCGATATCTCCAAAACTTATGATCGTATCGAACTGAAATTTGGTACACTGCTGTGAAATATGAAGCTCAAAGTGTGAGTGGATTTTTTTTTGATATGATGAATGTTTTCCGAAAAAAAAAATTTTTTGGAAAAAAATTTCGACAAATTTTTTTTTTTTAATTTACTGACAATATGATCCCGATGAAATTTGGCTCAAAGTTGCGCGTCGTTATACTCCACCTAACTGCCAAGTTTGAATCCAATCGCTCAAGTAGTTTCTGAAATAAAAAATAAATAACTTCAAGTGCCTATAACTCCGAAACTATTCGACCGATTTGGCCCATTAACGAACTTAACTGCGGCATTCTGATGCGCAACCTATCCTGAAAGTTTCAAGTTGCTAGCTTGCTTCTGTCGACAGTTATTGTGTCTACGGCCGGCCGGCCGGACAGAATCGATTTTGACACCGGATTCTTCATCAGTGAGTCCAACCTAGTCGATTGAGACCATTTTCGGCTCAATCATCGAAAATTACATACACTTGGACAAAACGATAGCACGCTTTTCTCCAGAACCTGCGCGTAAAAACAAAAAAATCTAATTACTAGATGCGCAGAAGCGGTAATTGCACCCAAAGCATGTTGAGGCCCCAACTAGCGAGCTTTCTTAATTTAAGAGCATCTTCTGCACCGTTACAATTCCGCCAACATAAATTAATTTGTTCATGAATATGCAGCAGCGGTGGAAAACAAGTTTAATTACTCAATCGAGATACCGATTGATTATTACCTGCTTCTGTCCCATTCCGAATCTGTTTTCGGGGAAAAATGGTCTTCCGGTCAAGATGCTGACATCTATCTTTTAAATTCAGCTAACTAGAACGGTATGATTTCCGTTCTCCACGCCGGAAACTGACTTGGTTTTTCCCATGGCTGAGGTGTGATAATTATTCTCAACCGTGAGACTTGACGCTACACAGAACAGGATTTGGTTGTTAGAGGATTAAATCAGCCATATATCTGAAGATATTCTTCTCAACAGGGTGCTTGCCAACGAATCGTGTTATTGAAAATTGTGGCCACCATAAATACAAATGAAAATACACGGTCTGAACGTCTATAAAAATGTTCCCCATTTTTATCTTCAACAATAATCGGATGTTCTCCCTACCTTTCATATTATTTAATCTGCATACATCATTGGCAGATTATATATTTGAATAAATGGAGAAGAGGATTGCTTCTAATCTCTCTCTTAGGGTCTCTAGCTATTTTACTTCGAAGTTTATCGTGATAACAGACGTAGAAAATTGAAATTGAGAACTAATTCTTAAATAGCCCAAATAAATCCTTCTGAGACTTTTCGGCTAAGATTTCCAAAATGACCTACCATTAGTGAAAAGATACGCTCAAAATAACGCAGACAAAAATACGTGAAAACTTTAAATAGGTTAAGTTATAAGCGTTCATTCAATATCTCATTCAACGTTCGAGTTTAAAATCATAAACTATGAATCCAGTCCGAAAATTGTGGGCTACTTCAATCAAAACTGTACCTGCGGTAAAATGCCAGGGTATGGGAACTATACGGATCTCTTTAATTCGATATACAGAGCCGGACCAAGAGAAATTTCACTTTAGGGAGACGCAAAGAACACACATAGTATTTTAACACGCAAAAACCCACCTATCAGTAACAGTGAATACAAATATCGAGGATATTTTGGAAGGTTTTCACTCCCAATATCCGAAAAAGAACTATCAAAAATTCAGCATTGTTATTTATAGAAAACGTCCTCGCGGATTTGCAGGATTGAAACTATTTATCAAAGATGTTTTCTATAGGAAAGAAGTTGCCTAATGAGTGATACCAACGAACCACGAAGTGAACTATAACGTGTCTAACGAGTCAAAATCTGACTCGTGCATCAAACAAACTAAAAAATTTGAGAAATAACTTCGTTGGATTATTTTCGTTTTTTTAAAATTAACATTTGTTCTAGAAACTTCCTTGACTAATAGTTTGAATTACGTTTTCTATGAATAATATCTTCTATTCAATTTTCAACGTTTTTTTTCAGATTTAGGGAGTCAAACCCAAAAAAACCTGAAAAATAATGCAAAAATAATCGATAAAAACTTCTTGAAATTTCGCCCTAAGTTTTCCTGAGATAGGAAATATTTCGAATCCGTCTCTGATGAGAATTCTCAGGAGAAATATCATACTACACACCCTACGAGCTAATACAAATCGTAATGAGATAATTATAGGTCGAAGGCAGGTAGATTTTCGGTAACAATCATTTATACCTCGCCAGTTACTCATAATCGGCCAAACAGAGATTAGTTTGTGGCAGACATTCTTCGAATTCGAGGTGTTACCGATGTTTAGGATGAAGGACCTTTCCACCTAAATGAAAGAAGGCAGTATCCTCATTTCAGATCACTTCGAGAAAATACGCCAGTTCATTTAAACCATATAAGCTCTATCACGAGAGTTGGTAAAAATTGAAGTTTTGTGATCTTGCACATACCTAGTTTTTATTGCTAGTATGTTCTCGGGGAACACCGTGCTATCTTTTTGTCCAAATGTCTGTAATTCTCCATTTTTTCCGGAAATTTGTCTCAAACGACTAGGTTGGACTCGCTGATGACGAATCCAAAGTCAAAATCGATTATGTCCATCCGGCCGGCCGTAGACACGATAACTGTAGAACAGAGTGAGGCAGCGACTTGAAACCGCGGTATTTCGATGTTATTTATGAAAAACGCCCTAGCGGATTGCTGTGGAAAATCCCAACGTTGCGCCATTCCTTCATAGCTGTCAAAGAAAATACGCTGTGGGAAGAGACAGAGAATGACAGATCACAGAACCCTGCCATATCTATGATCTAATTTAGGAGTCATAGACAAGATATCTTTGTCCCGTCTTGGAAATGACCAAATTTGCGAAGTTTTAGTGCTGTACATGTCCATAGTTATTAATGACATTCGCAAAGTATGATCTCACTGCATCACCATTGGAGAAAATCCATGATTTAAGAGGCTGGAAATGAACACCATCAAACTATGATAGATCTTGTGCATTTTATCATTTTGTTCGTGTCTCTGAACAAAATGACGTCTGGCTTCGAGTTATGCGCTTTCAGGGGCGGAGGCTGAGTCATGAAACATTGGCAAATACTTTAAGGTGTCGTAAATTATATTTCGCCATAAAACTCACCCAAGGTCAGCTTTTGAACTGAGCATTGTGATGTTTTCGAGATGTTGACCCCTCTTGATTCAATTCAGGACTTTTCTGACCGATAAAAATGGTTTCGAAGAACTCTCACGATACTCATTAAGATGCAAAATTTATTTCTTAAGTAACGAGAATCTGATAGTTTGCTGCCATTTACCTTTTTTCAGTTTGAACTCCATATTGGAAATTTTTTCACAGAAGTCTGAACAAAGTGACACAAATCTCACCATAATTTTGATGATTGAAATGCTACCGCTCCTTTTCGTGAATCGTGAATTTAATAACAGGAATATTGAAATGCAATATTTTCTCATATAAAAAAATTACAGGTTCTGGGACAATCCATGGAGTGTTTTTGCACCAGGCCGAGAAATATTTGTTGTAAAATACTACTCTTGGATGGGCAAGAATTTTTTCAGGAGGTGCAGGTGAGTGTCACATTGAAAACATGTACCATGAAAGAAAATCCATGATTTCGTTAGGTGACAGTGTACGCCACTGAACATATACAGTTTCATCCATCCAATTGGTATGATTAAAATATCCTTCGAAAAATTCATGTTGTTATTCTCAGTCTTATCGCAAACATCCAACGTGTATTGTCAATGACAAAGAAATCATTGTTCATAACATTCCACCTTATGTTCGTGTTAGTTATTCTATGCATACCAAATATCCTGAACGACGACTCATCGAATACGTGTTGTCATTCAAAAATTCTAAAGAAAAACCACTTATGTTGGGACGGAAGCTGGTGCGCTCTCGAACTAGCATTCTCAAAAAAACTTTTTGCCTTCTTTTGGAACATTTTTTTTTAGTTGAGAACAGCATGGCTGACGAGTTACTATACCAACAATAATATCTGACGGCAGACCGTAAACACAATAACTTCCGAGAGAAACAACTCAGAAACGATATTTGTAGAGCAGGTTTGGACCTAACGTCTAATAGGTCAGCCACCGTGGGACACCCTGTATTTAATTCATAATATTCAGATGGTTACTGTTGAAACAAGCAATCTGTGTCGTCTTCCAAAAATGGAAAACCAGTCGAACATGAAGAGAATTCTTGTTTCTCTGATTTCACACTCTATAAATATCCTTCATAACATCCTAATGAAGCCATTTCTGTTCAGAAGGAATTCAACTATCTAAATTATCGAAATTCGAAAAAAATCATTGAGGGTGGGGACAGATTACTCCATATGGCGTACAGAGAATTATTTGGTGGTCCTGTACTAGGATGTAACGATTTCTTTCAAATCCCAGAATTTTTCGAAGATAATGAGCATGAATTTATGATCACATTCAATTATGTCATTATTAAGGAAGTATTAGGTATCTGATAACGCTCGGGTATATTTATAACACGCTTGTTTATGGGGACAAATCGTAATTATTGTTCTCAAATATCTGTGTTTTTCCAATTTTAGCTTGGTCTTGAGAGACTCGGTTAACGCACTCACTGATGAAGAATCCGAGGAAAATTCAATTCTGTCCGTCCAAACGTCAGTTTCGCCGCCAAGAGTAAGTCTGATAATAGATAAAATACGCCCAAAAGTTTCAGATTTTTAGACAGCCGTCTGATATTTTGAATTCATCTGAACTCGAAAAATATCAAACGGATATGTTGTATAGTGTCAAATTACGAAGGTTGAGTTCGTTATTGGATGAAATCGACGAAACGAATTTGGAGTTGAACTCATTCGAATTTTCGAGGTCCATTTCCTCATACAGCTTAGAGAGCGGATGCGATGAGATTGATACTCCGGTCTGCGCAGTCGGTTGAAGAATACGGACATGCAACTTTGTGCGAAATTCCGTGAGGATCGTAATGTTAGAAACTTTAAAAAATCAGTTTTGTCTGAACAATTCATCAGATGATGTAATTTGGCACATACCTTAAGAACGAAAAAACTTAGCGACTTCAAACTCACAGGGTCGGTGACGTATCACTGTGCGACGGTTAATTTCGTTAATGGGCAAAATCGGCCAAACGGTTTTGGAGTTATACTCATTGGAAGTTTCGAGGTTATTCCCAGGAACTACTCGAGCGACCGCATTGAAACTCGGTTCTTAGTTTCAGACTACTGACACGTAATCGCTTACAAAATTTTGTTGGTATCTCTTAATTAAGTTATGAGAAAATTCTTGAATCTTATGAATTTTTCTGGAACATTTTTTTATCGGAAACTGTTCATCAGATTCCAATGAAATTCAGAGATTACCTTGAGGTCAATATCCTTCAATATTGTACCGAATTTCCCTTTGGTCTAATTCTCATTCAGGAAAAAATATGGCTTTTCTAGAATGATTTATTACGAAGAAAGGAAAGCTCGGAGCGGTCGTTGAAAAAAGTGTCAGATTAGGTTTTTTCCACTATCCAAGAATGGCCTACAACACGAAAGTGCTCACGGTAAATGTCCCAATGCAACGCCAGCCGAGTCCGTTGCTTTATTTTTATTTAATTATAGGTAGTTGTTCTTCGGTGGTAATAATTTCGAGAGCTCCATCATCCGAGATCTTGGCGTGCAGACAAAATCGTGATAGCCTTAGGGGCCTCCAACACAATTATCAGGTATTCGGTCATTCCAAATATGTAAATTTTTCGTAGCAACGCTGCTGCTGCGTCAAGTATAATTAGCCGTTTACATAATTTTTCTATTCCATTTCTTTCCAGTTATATTTTCAGTGGTAACGACTACCTATCCAGGCCGAGTGCGTATTGTTAAAACTCATTTAATTTGGAAGTGAGATTGCCGGGTGTAATTTGTAATTTTAGGCATTTCGTGTACGTTGTGTAACCACTAGCAGATCGAAATCCGTGCTCTTTAATTACCTCTCGAATGTATTCCAGTATTTCCGAATAAGCATATTGGATTCGGAGCCATCTCATCTTGAACCCAATTAAATTCGATAAATTATAAATACGCTACTGACATTTTAAGACTCACCCGTTGGATAATCCAAATATGAATGATATATGATTCCTCATCTTGACTTCCATAAAAGGATGGTTAAACTTCGGCTCCTTGGAAATCTGATGACGAAAACACTTTAGAAAAGCAATGACTAGAGGTCAGCAGCTTTTACTCCCTTGAATCGGTTTTTCTTGAGTAAATTTCACATTTTTCCCCCATATTTCTGAAAATGAAATAGGATCGACCTGAAATTTTGTAAACTGTTGGTGAATAAGACTTCAAGGTCAGTGCAAATTTGCATAGAAACCTGATGGATAGCTGTACGTCTAAAAAAATTGTGGGACCAAAGTTGTCCTTTGAATAGGAAAAATCCACTCAATGATTCCGCAGATATGTCTTTTAAAAATTTAGTTCCCAAATAATTCCAAAAATACACACACGTCCGATCAGAATGACTTGGCAGAATCGTTTTCATCGTGTTGAGCATTCGAAATTTAAATTCTTATTTTTTTTCGAAATAACATAATTCTGAAAAAACTGATAACGCTCTTGTTTCCTAGAATATAAGCATGTAATAAGTGTGAACACTCAGAAAATCATTTGTGGTTAATCCAAACCTGAATTTCAATTTTATTTTCAGGATTCCTGCACAGGTCAGGTCATACTGGACGCAGTTTTCAGTCACATAAATTTGATAGAGACCCACTATTTTGGTCTTCGATATCTAGATGGATTTGGCCAAACAGTAAGACTTTTCAGCTCACCTTTTCATTTATAGTATATGGCAAAAATTTTATCCCATTTTTTTTTCGGTGTTTTCTTCGTTGCGTATTGTGGGATTCAAAATATTTGTCTAGGACAGTTTCTTGGAAGAAAATGGCCTGATGAACAATATTGGACAATGCAATCAACGAAGTGAACTGTAACGTTTCAAAGTCTATATCTGAATTCTTCATCAGACAATAAGGAAAAAATTTGCAAAATAACTTACATTGAATGATTTCGTATTGTAAGACTCTGGTCAAATTGTCACTATCAAAAAACCACAGCAACGCAGATAAATTTGATATATCCCGTTTCTATACAACAATGGGAGTAAATATTTTCTTCATTTAGCAAAAAACAAGTGGAATCTTAAATTTTTCTTTTTAGATTTTCTGGTTCCTTCATAAGAATGCAAAAAGGAAAATAATTTCGCCCATTTTTCTATAAAAATGGTTCATATTTGGCTGAATTTACTGAAAAACGGAGTAGACTAGAAAGATGTTCATATCGAGTGAATCTGGATTGCTGTAGTTTTAGGAAAATGTCAAATTGACAAAAGTCTTGAAATACAAAGTTATTGAAGGAAAATATTATTATTTGTTTATTGTCTGATGAAGGAGTCAGATATGGATTCTGAAACGTTACAGTTGATCGTTTGCATTATTGAGTTATTGTTCATTAGGCAACACTTTTGCCAGAAACTCTCCTTGGCAAATATTTTGAATCCCGCAATCTGCAGGTGCGTTTATGAATTACACTTTTCATTTTATTTTTAATAATTCTTTTTTTGGTATTGGGAGTTAAAACCCAAAAAAACACCAGAGAAATAATTCAATATCCTCCTCAAATATTCTTCAATCGATATAACAATTAAATCTTGTGTCATCGGGTAATTAAATCTATTCCAGCACTGGTTGGATCCAACGAAAAGATTGAGGAAACAACTCAAATCTTCCGATCCATATACACTTTATTTTGGAGTGAAATTTTACGCAGTTGACCCATGTAAACTTTTAGAAGAAATAACTAGGTGAGTATATCCATCAATAATACGAAACAGCCAATCTAAATTTTACCATTTAAAGGTACCAATTTTTCCTCCAAGTCAAACAAGACATTCTGCAAGGAAGACTACCTGTATCTGCAGAGTTGTCTGCTGAATTAGGAGCATACATTTTACAATGTAAGGAATTCGTCATTGATTCTAAAACGAATTTAACAGAACGTGTGTTTCAGCTGAATTGGGCGACTACGATCCACGTGTACATTTACCTGGATACGTCTCTGAATTCAAATTCGTCTCAAACCAAAGTTTAGAATTAGAAACAAAGATATCAGAACTCCATAAAACCTTAGTGTGAGTTTATTTCATTTTTCAATTCTCTTGAAGGTTGATGCTTTTGCCCCATGACGAAATCAATCAAATAATTCTGAAACAACTCTTCTGTTACCTTCTGTAACTATTTTATGATTGATTGTCCATATTCGCTATTCCTTCAAGAATAAAGCGAGTGCGAACACAACTTATTCGACATCAGTTGATGATTGATTTTCTATCGAAATTGTTAGTTTCACGCATTTGAGTCACGTCAACGACAGTAGTGGAATCACAGCTATTTGCACAGGGAGTGACTCAAGGTTTTTGCACATATCCGCATATTCACATGAATAGAATGAGTGTAGTCAGTTATTCATTTTCTTAATATTTCCAAAAATACAGATAATATAATAAATGAATAAATATAATATATAATGTTCTAGGGGAACAGAGCAAAATCGATCGACCGTTCTCGGAGTTATAGCCATATACAATTTTGAGGATATTTCCTGAAATATCAAGAATTACTCATACTATTAGATTGAAACTTGACAGTGAGTTGGAGCATAACAACGCACAACTTTTCACGAAATTTCGTTGGGATCACACTATCAGTAAATTATGAAAAAAAGTTTTTTCGAAAAAAAATTTTATTCGGAAACTATTCATTGAATCCAAAAAAAACTTCTGCTTGTACCTTGAAAATCATATTTCACAGCACTGTACCAAATTTCATTCTGGCACAAACATAATTTCTGGAGATATTGGGAAAAAATATACATAAAACTTCGTGTTTTTTTCTCGATATCGTTGTTTCTCCGAATTAACTCCAAAAATACTGATTTGATAGGAATCAAACTTGGCAGCTAGTTTGGAAATGCTGATGGCCAACTCTGTGCAAAATTCCGTGATGATCGTGTCATTAGAACAATTTGAAAAGAAAATTTCAAATTTTTTCTCCAAATATTCAATATTCTGAGATCTTCTGATCGTATCATCTTGATATTCTGTATGAACCTTAGAACTGTAATTTTCGATGAAATACTGGATTTCGTATCGATCTAATCTGTATTTTTGGATATTGGAAAAATAAAATTTAGAATAGGTATATCTCCGGAATCATTGGGTGGATTTTACCTATTCAAGAATTCCGCCTTCGTAATTAAGATCCAAATCTACTCTACAAACATCGAGTTTATAAGATGTTTCTTCACAACTTAAAAACTCGAAATTTGTAGATTTGGTCTGGGGCCTAACTACGGAGGTCGAATTCATGAATGGGTAAAATCCTTCCAATGATTCCGTAGATATACCTATTCAAAATTTTATTTTTCCAATATTTTCAACAATACAGATCAGATCGAATCGAAGTCCAGTAGTTAATCGAAAAAAAAACTAGAAAAGCACTGCCGTGAAGGCAACGGCTTTTGCGTGCATGTTCAAATTCGTTGCCAAAGCGGTCACCTCCATTGAACATGCGCGCAAAAGCTGCTGCCTTCACTGCAGTGCTTTTCGAGGTTTTTTCTGTCTTGAATATTTTACATCATTAATGATTAATAATATTCATTATTGTTCGCATTTTCTGGCAAACGGACATAAAAATATAAACATAAACCTCTTTTCTGTTAGGAAAAATGAAGATAATGGATTTAAAATGTTTAATAACATAGGAGTATTGTACTTACAAAATTGTGTAGTACCGGGTAAATTTTTCGGATGCTCTTCATTTCATGGGAAATATCAAGTCTGTAGGATTGTCTGTTTCTTATTCCATCCACCGCTGGAATACTTCATGTTCGTCACTGTTTTCCTATAAAAATTAGGAACATTTCAGTTTTTATCTATTCTTCGCAATGAATTAATTCAATTTAATCTTTTTCCATCGAAAGTTACTTGATTCTCTTGAAATTCATTGCTTAATTTGATTTACCAACGACGAAGATATCATTTCAACTCACATTTCAAAGAATTATCAGGAATTTTTAGCGAAAATCGGTTCATCCTACAAAACTTTCTTAATAATTCAAAATGTCGGCCATTATCAGCGTTATTCTTAGTTTTGTTTCAAATCAAATTGTTTCAGACGAGAAAAACCGATTGCACAATAGTTTAATGCGCAATCGCACATCGTAGCGTAGCTCCAGAGGTATCTATGTTTTGAATTCGACCGTTTTTAAGAAGCGCCGACTTTTCGCTATTTAACGTTAGGATGACAAAATCGAATAGATAATGCATATCACAAATTTTCGCTTGAGATTCAATATGTGTCAGTTTAAGAGAAGGAAAAACCCCTCCGCATTATTCAATAATTTATAAAACAGAGAAGTTTCGATCGGATTGCATTTGTATTTCTTGAGATATTGCGGAAATAACGTTTATATTCCAGATGACAACAGAATTTGGTATATTTTTCTCCTTAATTCTCAGACAGTAAATATCGTATCGAATTGAAATTTCAAATATAGTTGTAAAATTCTGACTCTAGGGTGTGTGCCAAATTTCGTAAAATCTAATCAATATTTTCGAAAAAAAACAAATTTTCAACAAAAATTTGAAAATTTTTTCGAATAAACAAACTTTCCAACAACTGGATCCAAACGAAATTTTGCACAGAGTTTTGCGTTGGTATTCCAAAACTGTCTACAAAGTTTTAATCTGATCGAGACAGTACTTCATAAGATATCGGAGAATCGATATCTCTATATCGTTATTTGAACTCAAAACCTAATCTGACAAGTTCAAGTCGCTAAGTCTCTTCCCTCGAAAGTTGGAGCACATAGGGACGGACGGGCAGAATTGAATCTGACCACAGATTCTCCTTCAGGGTGTTCAACCCAATCTTTTAAGATCTTTTCCGGCATAAAATTCGAAAATTACAGACATGGTGACGAAACGATAACGCGCTGTTCCCCAGAATAAGAGCGTACAAATACAATTATCGCAGCAGTTTTTTTCGCTGCTAGATGCCTTAAAGTTATTCAAAAGATAAAGTTAAAGACGATTTGATTTTTGTTGCAAGAATACGAAAGAAGAAACATAAGAAAATGGTGTGATAGAACAATAACTTTCGATATTAATGTCAACTAAACATTCATATTTATAATATACCGAGAAGCAATGAAACTACATAACTTCTGAGATTAGATCCATTATCCGTACTCCGTCGTAAACGCTAATGGTCTTCTACCTTACCATTAATCACTGCAGGCAAAACTCCATGTTGAAATTAGAAGGTGGGTTTTTCCATCAAGATGATTAATAGAATATGACACCAAACGCTTAACGAAATATTGTTGAACGAACAGTTTCCTTATTTTAGACAGAACTACTTCTAGACAGATAAAATGTGCACTTCGTGAAAGTATTCATTTCTCAATGGCATTACCCCAGTTACACCTAACTACTATTTATTACTTTAAATATCATGTAATAATTGGTTTTAGGGGACAGTTACCGTCTACAGCTGAATATAATTATCTAGATAGAGTCAAATGGCTAGAAATGTATGGCGTAGACCTTCATCCAGTTTTGGTAAAACAAATCACCTCAAGTTTTATACAAAATTAAAACAACGTCTATTTCAGGGAGAAGACAGTGTGGAGTATTTCCTAGGCTTAACCCCTAGTGGAATAATAGTTTTGAGGAACAAAATAACTGTAGGAAATTACTATTGGCCTAGAATAACCAAGATATACTTCAAAGGTCGCTATTTCATGCTCAAAGTTACGGATAAAAATGTAAGCAACGAAAGACGCATGCTCGACCAAACCGAATCATGGTATGGGTCTAAGTTAACGCTTGCGCACTGGTTCTTCCTCATACACGAAACTTATCCATAATAATTGATTGATTTTCAGAATGACGAGAGTACTTATGGGTTCGAGACACCGTCCAAATTAGGTTGTAAGCATCTTTGGAAGTGTTGCGTCGAGCACCACTCTTTCTTTAGGTTAGTTCAAGTTTATCATCCTACCGTACCTGATATATTCGCATTAGGGTCCAGATTTAGGTATGGGTAAGTTTCAAAAGTCAGAAGAATTATTGAATGTGATAACTATGTTGGAATGTTTCGAAAAAAGCATGAGACTATAGAAACAGGAATGCCCACCATTAGATAGCACAGGAATGAGGACGTTGCATGTTTGGTATGAGAATAGACATCGCATCCAAATTTTACACCGAAAATGGGGAGCTCCCTCATTAGCGTCTGAGCTAAAATGGTTTTGGAATAAGATTATATTAAAAGAACGGGTCCCAAAATAATATACAGAATAATTGTCAGGGTCGAAAGGTTTTTGTTTCAATAAAGAGATGACTGGTAAAGCCTGGATGATAATAGAATAATAAATATAGTTAGAGAATTAAATATTCTTCGTCGTTTCATCGTATGTAAGTATGAGTTATCTGCATTAATTCAAGAAATGCAACAACATTGTATCAGGAGCTTTTATGTTTCTGTTCACTGCTGCCCACTCACATCTTGAATCTACCCTGAAACTTCAACTCTCTGAGTTATTCAATAAAATTCAGAATTCAACCGATCAATATCTTGAAGCAGCCCTAGTTCATTCAGATTATGATTAATAGCATGTATTTATGTGTAGCTATGTGACTAAGAGTCTTTATGTTGTTATATTTCGTAAATCTCCGTCACTAATATTAAACATCATTTTTTGGAATTATAGTGGACGGACAGAAAAGAAAACGATTAAAGATTCACAGGTGAAAGAAAGAGTTCCTCCAACATTTTCCAGAAATCCTTCCAGAAGGTTCAGTGAAAGGAATCTAGATGATTTCACAGTCTTAGAGCTTGATGATGTCCTACGAATACCAGATTGTGGAAGCATGAAGCACATTTCGATTCCACAGCCAGCTCAAGGGTATGAAGTCCATATCTATCAGATAGCCATTTTTGTTGAACTATAATCTATTTTGCAGCTATGATCAGAGTTACTCCCATTACACGAAAGAAGATAACAGAAGATCAGATTCACCAAGAAGTACAAGGAGTGCACCATGGACTCAACCTCATTCGAAGGGATTGTATAATATATCGGCACCAGCTAGTCCCAGATCCATCAGATCTGCAGGTCCTAGATACAGATCATCCTCAGTAGACAGTCAGAGTTCTGGCGATTCTAAATCGTGCAAAAGGTACGTTACAAATACTTAATGGAAGCGGGAATTTGAGAAATTTGAATTATTATTTATACGTTATTTTATTTCGACAGAAAGAAGCACTCAGGAAGAGGTACTTCAGATAACGAGAGTGAGTTATCTAAAAGTTCTAGTCGATCTCATCATAGGCATAAAAAGCATCGCTCTAGGAGCAGGAAGGGCTCCAGAGTTGATAGTGATGGTTCCTCAAGTAGAAGAAATAGCAGATCGAGGTTAGTTCAAAACGAAAGTTGATTAACAACTTCAAGATTGATTGAGTCATTTACAAAAATCAACTGCAGCTCTTTTATGTCAATGAACCATTTCTTTGTATTAACAACAATATTTCCTCAGGCGGAGAGAAAGCTCACAACCAGAGCTAGTGGACTCAAACCACCAGTGGAAAGAAGCTAAAAAACGGATATCAGTGGATGGTAATGCAAATAACATACAGCAAGCACACATAATCAGTGGTTCCAGATTGATTGACGAAAAAGATCATAAGAAAACCCCCAATCCTAAATACAAACACAGACATCAACAGAGTCGGCATCAATCGCCGAGCGAATCGAAGCACTTCTTGTCAGATGAAGTAAAAAAGCATCTGGAATTCGATCTCATCGACACGACTGGCATGTCTGAGAACCAACTGAAGGAAATTCCTTATACCGTTGTAGAAACGAATAATAATTTCAAGCAACCGAAGAGCAAAGTCAGTCAAGCTAGGTGAGCATTTTTTGGTGGGTTTCTACAGTGGTCGACCATAAAACTATACGCTTCTCTAGATGATATATTCTAGAGAAGCACTGACGTGAGGTCACATATAGTTTTTGCAACTTTTTGCCGAATTTTGTTGAAATTTTCCAAAGAAATGATCATCAAGAAAAATTGCACGTGGGTACTCTCCGACTAATAACGAAGTTTCAATCTGACAACATCAGTACTTCTTGAGATATTGAGTAAATAACCTAAATATTGTGAATACGTATAACTCCAAAACAGTTCGACTGATTCTTCCCGTAAACGACCTTAACCGAGATATTTCATATATGAGATAAGTGTATGTGCTCTCATTTCAGAAAGAACAGACCTACAGTTTTGAAATGTTCAGGTTATCTGTAAAGCATAAATTACCTCAGACTAATTGGTTTTTTTCCTCCTAGGATGTTAGACACCCTAACAATGCTGGAATATGCCGACAACATAACACATCATAAGAAGAATAGAACAAAAAATATGGCACCATACGAATCATCTTCTAACCTCATGGACAATTATGCAACTAGAAAAGATCTCACGGAAAACATTTTGAAAATCAATCATGACCATTCAGACTCAGGTCTTGTTACAGATCAAGAAACTCACAATAATGACAGGTATAACCGAAAAATATATCTGTATTGAATTGGGTCATACTTGGTATTTCAAAATGTTCTCACCTAAATCTCTTTCCAGGCTGTTGTCGAGAAAAGAGGAGATGATGAGTGGTAGGTCATGAACGCGTTTCGGAATACAAAGGAAAATGTCTTCAGTGTGAATGATTTTTGAATTATTGAGTGAATATATATTTTCGAAATAACCTATTTATTTTTTCAAGTTTTCTGAAATAAATTATTGAAATCAACTTTTGTTTTCATGAGATCTATTCGGATCTTGCATTTTGTTTTCAATAAAGAGCAAAATAAGAAAATTACATTGTGTGATTCCCCTATATTACCTAGTAAATAATTATACATAGGTACCTTTACTCATCCTTCGAAGAATATGTCATAAAGAATCATAACTATATAACTAGGCACCCCACATTTCTTCATATGACCAGTGAGCATTTAATTATTTGAATGATTAAATTTAGACAAAAGATTAATTTTAGATCTCTTTATTGTCTATGGGTTGAGATGAAAACCTGAGCAAAAATGCTGCATTTCACATAGGTATATTAAACTCTGGTATCCGTCTTTTTGCGCGCATGTTCTAGGGGAACAGCGTGCTATCGTTTTGATCAAATGTCTGTAATTTTGGATGATTGAGCCGAAAATGGTCTCAATCGACTAGGTTGGACTCACTGATGACGAATCCGGTGTCAAAATCGATTCTGTCCGGCCGGCCGGCCGTAGACACGATAACTGTCGAACGAAGTGAGCTAGCGACTTGAAACTTTCAGGGTAGGTCGCGCATTGGAATGCCGCGGTTAAGTTCGTTAATGGGCCAAATCGATCGAATAGTTTCGGAGTTATAGGCATTTGAAGTTTTGAACTTATTTATTTTTTATTTCAGAAACTGCTTGAGCGATTAAATTCAAACTTGGCAGTTTGGTGGAGTATAACGACGCGCAACTTTGAGCCAAATTTCGTCAAGATCATATTGTCAATAAATTTTAAAAAAAATTTTTTTCGAAATTTTTTTACAAAAAAATTTTTTTTTCGGAAACCATTCATCATATCCAAAAAAAATTATACTCACACTTTGACCTTCTAATTTCACAGCAGTGTACTAAATTTCAGCTCGATACGATCATAAGTTTTGGAGATATCGGGAAAAAATATGTCAAATTTCGAGGTTTTCTTCTCGATATCGTTGATTTTTTTGGTATTACTCGAGAAATACTGATTCAGTCCTGATTAAACTTCACAGCTAGTTTTAAGATGCTGAAAGACAACTTTGTGCAAAATTTCGTGATAATCGGGTTATTGGAACAATTTGAAAAAAAAAATTTATATGATTTTTTCATCATATTATCCTCATTAAATTCTGTATGAAACTTCGAACTGTTATTTTCGATGAAGTACTGGATTTCAATTCGATCTGGTCTGTATTTTTGGAAATATTGGAAAAATAAAATTTTGATTGGGTATATCTACGGAATCATTGGGTGGATTTTACCCATTCACGAATTCGGCCTTCGTAATTAAGGTCCAAACCTTCTCTACAAATATCGAGTTTCTAAGTTGTTTCTTTCGGAAGTTATTGTGTTTACGCAGTCGGCCGTTAGGCTGACCGTAAACACAATAACTTCCGGAAGAAACGACTTAGAAACTCGATATTTGTAGAGTAGGTTTGGGGCTTAATTACGAAGGTCGAATTCGTGAATGGGTAAAATCCGCCCAATGATTCCGTAGATATACCCAATCAAAATTTTATTTTTCCAATGTTTCCAAAAATACAGATCAGATCGAATTGAAATTCAGTACTTCATCGAAAATAACAGTTCGAAGTTTCATACAGAATTTAATGAGGATGATATGATGAGAAAATCATATAAATTTTTTTTTTCAAATTGTTCTAATAACACGATTATCACGAAATTTTGCATAAAGTTGTCTTTTAGCATCTTAAAACTAGCTGTGAAGTTTAATCAGGACTGAATCAGTATTTCTCGAGTAATACCGAAAAAATCAACGATATCGAGAAGAAAACCTCGAAATTTGACATATTTTTTCCCGATATCTCCAGAACTTATGATCCTATCGAACTGAAATTTGGTACGCGCGCACGTTCAAATTCGTTGCTGAAGCGGTCATCTACATTGAACATGCGCGCAAAAGTTGCTGCCTTCACGGCAGTGCTTTTTGAAATTTTTTTTGAGCCTATTTGTGTGTCTGACTGTGGCAGTACAGCAGACAAAAAAATATTGAAATGTACAATTGGATTTGTTTGGAGAATTAACTGAAATATTTATATCGAGGGACATCTCCTTCATGGAAACGAATTTTCCTCATTTGTTTCATTCTAGATCCAAAGATAAAAAGCTGGAGAAGGAAGCAGTAAATGAAAATAAACCTAACCTAACAACCACAGAATACAAATAGTCCGATTGGGAACTTCTGCCTGCGAAGATGCCAGCGCATCTAACTAACTAAAATTAATAAATAAATAACTTCATGAGAAGTAAAATAGGTTTCTACCTTGAATCATTAAAGCATTTAAGAAAATAGAGTTGAATATTCTTGTGGGAAGCTTAGAATAACAATAATATGAAGATGATTCGTCCTGCCTTATTTTTCCCTATCTAGCATATTTTCTCATACTTTAATCGTCAATTGGAATTCTTCACGCTAATTACTCAGGAATGGAATTTTCCTCATGAAAATAATCTTACTAGCGCCATCTATTGATGACATTGACATTGAATACGATGAATTAGTTATAATGATAGAATTCTCAATTCTCTCAGGTTTTTGCGCGCATGTTCTAGGGGAACAGCGTGCTATCGTTTTGTCCAAATGTCTGTAATTTTGGATGATTGAGCCGAAAATGGTCTCAATCGACTAGGTTGGACTCACTGATGACGAATCCGGTGTCAAAATTGATTCTGTCCGGCCGGCCGGCCGGCCGGCCGTAGACACGATAACTGTCGACAGAAGCAAGCTAGCTATTTGAAACTTTCAGGATAGGTTGCGCATCAGAATGCCGCGGCTAAGTTCGTTAATGGGCCAAATCGGTCGAATAGTTTCGGAGTTATAGGCACTTGAAGTTTTCAAGTTAGTTATTTTTTATTTCAGAAACTATTCGAGCGATTGGATTCAAACTTGGCAGTTTGGTGGAGTATAACGACGCGCAACTTTGACCCAGATTTCGTCAAGATCATATTGTCAGTAAATTCAAAAAAAAATTTTTTTCGAAATTTTTTTACAAAAAAATTTTTTTTTCGGAAACCATTCATCATATCCAAAAAAAATCATACTCACACTTTGACCTTCTAATTTCACAGCAGTGTACTAAATTTCAGTTCGATACGATCATAAGTTTTGGAGATATCGGGAAAAAATATGTCAAATTTCGAGGTTTTCTTCTAGATATCGTTGATTTTTTCGGTATTACTCGAGAAATATTGATTCAGTCCTGATTAAACTTCACAGCTAGTTTTAAGATGCTGAAAGACAACTTTATGCAAAATTTCGTGATAATCGTGTTATTAGAACAATTTGAAAAAAAATTGCTATGATTTTCTCATCATATCATCCTCATTAAATTCTGTATGAAACTTCGAACTGTTATTTTCGATGAAGTACTGGATTTCAATTCGATCTGATCTGTATTTGTGGAAATATTGGAAAAATAAAATTTTGATTGGGTATATCTACGGAATCATTGGGTGGATTTTACCCATTCACGAATTTGGCCTTCGTAATTAAGGTCCAAACCTTCTCTACAAATATCGAGTTTCTAAGTTGTTTCTGTCGGAAGTTATTGTGTTTACGCAGTCGGCCGTTAGGCTGACCGTAAACACAATAACTTCCGGAAGAAACGACTTAGAAACTCGATATTTGTAGAGTAGGTTTGGGGCTTAATTACGAAGGTCGAATTCGTGAATGGGTAAAATCCGCCCAATGATTCCGTAGATATACCCATTCAAAATTTTATTTTTACAATATGTCCAAAAATACAGATATGATCGAATTGAAATCCAGTAATTTATCAGAAAAAAAATTCAAAAAGCACTGCCGTGAAGGCAGCAGCTTTTGCGCGCACGTTCAAATTCGTTGCTGAAGCGGTCATCTACATTGAACATGCGCGCAAAAGTTGCTGCCTTCACGGCAGTGCTTTTTGAAATTTTTCATTTGCATATTTTGTATTATCATCATTGCATACAGAATTCAAATAGTTAATTCCTCATCCTCAAGCAATTTTTTGTCATAGGTTACTAAGAACATATTTTCATTCGACTGTATGTATATTGTGGGGATTCTACTTATACTCCATTCACTTTTATAATGTAGCCCGGTTGGCCATGACATCGTGACAGATTTCACCGTGTATATTTTGAAAATGTTAGGTTATAGTCATTTTCCTGTCAGATAACTATGCAACGTTGTCCTCTCTACATAGAGGTCGTAGTAATTACTTATTTTTCAAATGTCAATCTACATTGATAAAGTAATGAATTTAAGAAAATTTTATTTGAATTCGATAATTCCAAAGACCTGGCGAATGTTGAAAAACTTTTGACTCTGTTAATACTGGAAATATTTTACGTATATAAACATGGTTGGAAGATTCAGTTATGCTTTTTTCTCGTACGGAAATCAAGAATCGAGTTTTTCGAAATAAAGTCTGTAATCAGTGTCATTTTGGGTGCTCCAATAGAAGGATATTCTTTGTCGTCTCTTTCACTTAAAATCTTCCTTATTGTGTTGATGTGCAGCTAAAAAATAAAGATCTATTCATATAAAATATAATTCCTTGGTTTTCACTCAAATACGTAGAAAATGTTGGATAGCTTGTGTTGAATTATTGATTCCGAATTATCAGGGTTACTATCAGAAAAAGCCGATTTCAATTCTACATAGCACTTCCTAATACTTTGCCTCTGCTTCTTCAAAACTACCTTCGGCATTTTTATTAGTTTGCAAGCGTTATTATGCTGAGATTTAGAAATCTAGAATCGATTGATATTGATAATAGTAGAAATTGAAATTTGGCAACGTCTTTTGACATTGCCGATATTTCATGAGTGCCAACCTGCGTCAGTTTTAAGGGAAAAAACTTGATAAACCTAAATCATGGCCAACCGGGCTACATTATAAAAGTGAATGGAGTATATGCCTATTTATTCATGTACTCCTCCTTCGTTATACAGTTCAAAACTTATTCTGCTCTGCAAATATTGAGTCCACAAGTTCTTTTATTCTTCATTTTATGTTTTCGAAAATACAGTTCTGATCGAATGCAAATCACTTGGATGAATTATAAAGGTTTGAAAACTCACCTTAAATTTCGTGACTATCATATGATTAAAAGATCTAAACATCTTTTTCTTCAGGAAATCAAGCAGCAATGAAGGGGATTAAAAGCTGGAGGGTGACCTATCTGGCGCAAAAGCTAGTGATCTAATGTCAGTACTTTTCTGTTCGAATAGTACATTGAAATTATTTCTAACTCTACTAGACCAATTTTATATTCTTCCACCATTTTTTAACTCCTTAAACAAGTCTTCTACGTTCCATTGAAAGTTTTCTTATTAGAAAAAAGAATTATTTTCTACCGTGTATTTCTATGTTACGGTCTCACGGTCTATACAGCTGAGTTGCTTGGCCATAGAAAGGAAGGAGTCATATCAGTTTAATAAAAATAGACAAAATTGACGTTCATTCTCAACGCCTGAATTGGAATACAATCGTTAAATAAAATAGTGCCAAACATTCTAAAACTCATTGTTGTAATTGCGGAATCATATTTAATTATATCACTCATGGAGCTATAGAAGTGAGTATATTTTCGAGAACTATGAGATTTTCATCCGTAGTAAGCCATGTTACTTATTTTGCCTATCTTCAATATGGCCGTATCTTTATGTATACCCAAATTCGTCTTATCATTATCGTAATTTTGATACTGCGTTTCACCCCTATATTGTTCTCATAATTATGTGAATATACTTGTTGTTTACGAATTTGTATATATTAATTTATGTCAATTCAACTTTTCAGTATTGTCATGTTTATATAGCTGTCTTAGGTTAATAAGTGAGTTATTGAATTAAAAAAACAATAGTTTGTATCTACGATTCTTTCGAATGATAAGATTTATATTTATTTTTCATTGCAAAGTTTGTATTTTGTTTCAGGTAGAAATAATGATTTCACTGAAACAATTTGTTTTTGTTACTTGAGTATAAGAAAAGGAAGAAGTCAAGATGAAAGTTGACAGAGCCAGGCTCAAGAAGTTTTCTTCTGAGGTGCCTGCTGAGTGTTTCCAAATAATAGAGCATCTTCAAACATGCACAAGACATGAATTATTGGACGAATTATCGAAAATTCATACGTGGACTTTCGGTAAATGTGAGCTCTATCATTGGGCACCAGTCCTAGATATTTTCGATAGAATTCTGGAAGAAGCATGTGAACCTGAAGAGGAAAATAAGTGGATGTTATTTTGTGATATACATTACTCACCAGAAGTAAGTACTATCACGTTTTATCATAATCTCGGTGAATGTTATGTATCTGAATCTAAACTTTTTCTCGGAATAGTTTCTGTGCTTTTGGTATGAAATCTTTATGAAACAAATGACAAGCGTTCAGTTGATTTACCTCATTTCAGAAAATTTTTCGCCAACGGAATGAGTATTAAAAATTATTGTTTCTTTGATCAACTGTCATATTGTGACTGTTCTAATAGCTTGGGTTGATTTGTGATTGTAATTTTGAAGATATTTCCTTAGAATTATTAAAATTGTGAAATATAATTAAATTTTTTTTACATGGATCACTTAAAATAAAATCCATTTTGTATTAGTTTTATAGGTCAATGGTTGTGAATTTGTTTCACAGAAAATATTATATTGCGATTTGTTTTATCCTAAATGAGCCTTATCTCCAGATAACTGGTCTTATCTGTAGTTTCATACCTTATAAAACAGGCATTGTTATTGAACAGTTCTTTGTTTCTATAAATTCTATTTATAGTCCCTATGTTTTTTGTTTACTATATGCTGGCAGGTTTCAAATGATTCAATCATGAAAGTTAAGAATAATGAGGGATAAATGTGTTGATAAAATCGATTTTTTTTGTTTATTCTCTCTGCGATATCCATAGGCAGGTGGAATTTGTCGTGATGGGAAATGCAGAGAGTTCAATTTGTAAGAGGAGAAAACTCTGTATAAAAATACCATGGCACAGATGTTCGGATTCTTTTATTTATTGAGCCCCACTCCTCCCCATTTCTATTATTTCGGATTACCGATTTTTGAATTATGAAAGACACTCAGTATTTTCTTATTTTCCAAATTAAACATGAGATACAATTTTATAGTCGCATTAATCAATAATTGTTGAAAGATTTTCTATATAGTTCCAGTTCAGATAAGGTGATAGTGCATCTCTCAATGAGCGGAAGAAATTTTTAACTTCAAATGAAAAAGATTACTATTATTTTCCACGAAACTCCTTCTGCTTTCTATGTACCAATTACAAAAAAAAATTATTCTGTACAAACTAGACCCATTTTTTTAAGTTTGACAACAATCCACAAAGCCTTCAAATGTGAGTTTGAAAAATGAAAAAAAATTATTTATTACCTAGCCAAAGTTTTTTCACAGCCTTCAGCTGAACACCTTATAATGTTGAACGTTTGTAGGATCGAAATTTGCTACTATGGATTTTGCACTTCTCAACTCTACTAATAGAACACTCATTCTCACGCCATTTGTACAACTCTATGGGGCACCTTTTGGCACTTCTGCAGGCTAATGATATGTCCATTGTGTTAGGTGTTTTGAATTTGTTGTATATGTTCTCTAAGAGAAGTAACTTCATTACGAGACTCAAGACGGAAGAAAAGGTTTTTCTTACATCAAGATTATACAATCTGGCTGAGGTAAGTCAAGGTTTCAGTTTTTGCAAGCTTGTCCTCCATTTTGCAAGAATTCATTTCAGAACTGGGGAGGTAAAGAAAATGGTTTTGGACTAGCAGAATGTTGTGACGAAGATAAACCGATTGCCCCGTCAGCAACAACATTACACGTAGAATTTCACAAGGATGATATTGAAATTAAAGATCCAAAAGATACTAGATATACCACAAATATAATTCACGTTGAGCATGTTGATAAATTGCATAAGACACCCGCTGAAATTATGAAGTATTTAGTTTCTATGTACAATATTCCAGAAGATAAAGAGGTGAGAATTGTTTGCTTGCAAAAAATCACAAAATGCTCAATTTGGACAGTTGCTTCCATAATATGACTCGAACCTTGAAAAGTTTCTCCTGAAGGGTCAGTAATAGTTGAATAAATTTCCCTGTTTACATAACACTAGTTAAAGATGAATAAATTATCCGAATTACATGTGGATAATACTTTACTTTTCTATAAATGTGAAAGAAGATGAATAATGTTAATATTGTTTTTAAATTTTGATAACATCGTTTACTTAACCATTATCAACTTCGATTCAGAATAAATTCAGGAAAAGTACTCATACAGAGTGTTTTTCAATCTTTAATAGAAGGTGTTAGATGATCATGGAAGGAACTGTCTTCACATATTTTCCATACCCATGACATTCATTTGATTCTTTCAGATGTGGCTGTACTGCCATGTTCGATTGGCTCATCAATTTTCGGAATATAAAAGTCGCTTACTGCTTGTTCAAGCCAGATTACAAGCATTGTCAATTCTAATCTACTCGAATGCTTTGCAAGATTCCCCGCAGAATCTTCTTTATCCGGGAATTTTGGAAGAGCTTGTCGAGCTCATTGAGCTACCAAAACCTCATTTAGTTGAGATCAGGTCGGCTGCGTTAAGAACACTGACTGCTATAATACATTTGGATAGAAGCCCACATATTGCCAAGTATGTAGACTTAATGTACGTACTGTTTTTTTTTTTTTTTTTTTCAAAATTATTGAAGTCTGGTAGGTAGTTTTATTTATTGGTGTCTAAATGTTCATTACATTCAGTTCGTTCTGGTGTTGCAATTGAAATTGTTGAATGAGAAAGATTTGACGATTATTTCAAATGAATTGTTGCTTTAAAAATTGAACACTGTAAAGCTGTCACTAGAAAATTTAACGACCGTAAAATTCATGTGAATTGTTTTCCTCCACAAAAGGAAACCGGGTTCCCGTCTTCACAACATCATAGATGTAACAGGAGCCAGTCAGTACCACGGTTTCTTACCTGTTATGGTGAGGACTTGTATATCGATCCTAACCAATCAGAATGACGAAAGAATTCTAACGCAAGCTGAAGGAATTTTTCCACGTGCTGACGTTGATGGAGCTACCGAACCTGTGGATTTCCACACCGATGGAATCTTGAGTATCGCTATGCTGCATAACAACAAATCCAAGTTTCCTTTAGCTTTGGCTACTGCTCTCTTCTCGTTTCTTTATCACCTGGCCAGCTATGAGGCAGGTGGCGAAGCTTTGGTTACTTGTGGCATGATGGAGTCCCTATTACAAGTTATAAATTGGCATGGGACGGAATTGGAACATATCACGGTAAGAAAATTGATTATTACAAGATGAAATGGCTCGGAAATGGTTTGATTTGTGGGCACTAATGTTTTAGCTCTTTTGTTGTGGATTCCAATTCAGTAGTTTACAGGAATGATGAATTCATTAAGTTAATTCTATCACTGTTTTTCATTGAAATGTCCTTATCAAGGACATTTTTATTTCAAAGAAGGGAATCAGGTCTGTTTATATCGAATATTGCCTCTATGAAAATATAGGGCCACACATACTCTCTTGGGGAACTCCATATGCTGTAGATTTTTACTTGCTAAAAGAGCCTTTTCAAAATCGTTTTCATCTTCGAATAATTCCTGTTTCAATATGAACTATTGAAATATGCAATTCGATTTATTATTTCAGTTTGTGACCCGGGCTGTAAGGGTAATTGATCTGATCACAAACATTGATATGCAAGCCTTCCAAACCCATGAAGGTCTCCAAAGTTTTATCAATCGATTGAGTGTAAGTTTATAACAAGTCATTTCAGGTTCATATGAAAAATGAAAATATTTTCAGGCTGAAGTTAATTTATGTAGAAAAGATCAACTTGTCGAGGTCAAAACAAGAGCCCCAGACGATGACGTTGAAGAAGGAACTGAAATGGACACAGGAGAATCTGTGGTACAAATGATAAATCATCCAAAAAATCAGGGTAAAACCTGTTTGCCACAACGGGCGGCTCTGTTGAAATCGATGTTGAATTTTCTCAAAAAGGCGTTTCAAGACACTACGTTTTATGATAATGTTCGTCATCTGATGGAAGGACCTTTACCTGATGCTTTGAAAAATATTATCGCGAATGCTGAGTATTATGGTCCTTCCTTATTCCTTTTAGCGACAGATGTGGTGACTGTTTACGTGTACCAAGAACCTGCATTACTAAGTACAATCCAGGACAATGGATTAACAGATGTTGTTCTTTATGCATTATTGACCAAGGAAGTTCCTCCAACTAGGGAAGTTTTGGGATCTTTGCCAAATATATTCAGCGCCCTTTGTTTGAACCACAGGGGTTTAACGCAATTTACAAAGTTCAAGCCTTTTGAAACTTTCTTCAAAATTCTAATTTCGCCTACATATTTAGCAGCAATGAGAAGAAGGCGTAGCTCCGAGCCAATGTCTGATACCGCTTGCAATTTGGGAAATGCTATGGATGAATTAATGCGTCATCAACCAAGTCTAAAAGCTGATGCTATAGCTGCATTAGTTAAATTGCTACAAGAGTTAGTTAACTTGGGCACGGATCCTAAGTATATATGCTGGAGACCTAGCAGCAAAACTGAAGTTTCTCCTTCCATAAACTGTAGGGTTATAAACAATACTGAAGGTTTGTTTGAACGAATACATTAATGTACCAGGATGTGTAAAATATTTTCTTATAGGCTCTTCAGATGAAGATGACGATGAAGAAGAAGAAACCTCAACCTCATCTCAAAACGCTGAAGCTCATACTCAAAACAGTGAAAGACAACCCATTGCTCTTATCGACTACATCCTAAATGTCATGAAATTCGTAGATGCGATTTTGAGCAATAATTCAACTGATGATCATTGCAAAGAGTTCATCAATCAAGGTGGTCTACCATACTTACTGCGACTTTTGAGACTACCAAATTTACCGGTAGATTATCCTGCGACCAATACAGCTCAAGCGGTCGCAACTGTCTGTAAGAGTATACTCAATTTAGCTCATGATTGTTCGTTATTCAAAGAAGGCCTACACCAGCTGGCTGAGGTTCTACTTCTAATGAAACCGCTGTTCTCGAAGACGGAGGTGCCAGGAGGATCAAAATTACTTATGGAGTTAGCTAGTGCTCCAAATACAGATAACGCTTTTAGCACTGCTACTGACACTCCACTTCTTCACGGGATGAGTGCCGCACATGGATATGTTATTATGTTTGTTCACATCTGTCGGACTGGTGAGTAATACTATAAAATATTGCTCTGCACATCATTATTATAACATATCCCAGAAACTTGCATGGTAGTGTGAACGGAAAAAGACATGCCTGCTAAAGCCCTTGATTCGCTCTAGTGCTTTTCTCAAATGTGGTCTACATGACTAGATTTTCCAATTTTCTTCCAGGTCAAAACGACATACGAAGCTTGTCGTTACAACAATGGGGTACTCAAGACGGAATCAGAGTCTTGAGAGGATTATCAGAATTGTACACTTCTCTTGTATGGGAAAGCACTCTTCTTCTGGCATATTGCAGTGAGGATTTAATGCCTTCTGATTGCAACATACCAAGAGAAGACATGGAGAAGTTGCACAACTTCTTTGCTATGGTAACTTGAATATTACAATGACTAACGAAAAAATAATCAATTTTCCAATGTATTGCAGTGCGATAATGCTAATCCTGAAGAAGGTCCTTCTACCTCAACGATAGAAACTTTAACAAAAAGCAATGGACCGGCAACAGCGGATTCCGGATCAGAAGCTGGCTCTGGAAAACCTAATCCTAATGTTAAACTTATCAAACCTCTTCTCGGTTCTTCATCGAGATTGGGAAGGGCTCTGGCAGAGTTGTTTGGCATACTTGTTAAGCTTTGTGTCGGCAGCCCAGTTCGTCAACGAAGGGGTCAAAATGTTGTCGCTTCTCCACCAAGCCCATCACCATTTGCCAGAAATGTAGCGACTGCTTTGGGTTTACTTCTTTGCGATGGATTAGATTGGGAAAAACTACTTCAGTGTCCCACGCCTAAATGTAGGCTCACTTTCTTGATATGTAGTGTCGGTTTTACCAGTCCAATGCTCTTTGACGAGAAGAGATATCCTTACCATCTACTTCTTAAAAAGTTTGTTGAATGTGGTGGACTAGATGCTTTCTTCAAAACCTTCAGGTGGGCCTTGAGTGCCGGAGGTACAATCCCACTTGAACAAGGACTTGAAGATCCCAACTTACCAGAAGGCAAGTCTAAACTTTTTTACCTAGGATCAAAATTATTTTCTGTAAAGTTCAATTTTTTTAGTATCAAGAACATTTTCGATAAATTCTGAAGGTTTCAACCCAGGATCAAAAATATATTCTGATAGTCTAAATGTTTTTAACCTAAGATCCAGAATATTTTCTGTATAGTCTTAATTTTTTAACCTAGGATCAAGAATATTTTCTGTATAGTCTAAATTGTTCAACCTAGGATCAAAAATATATTCTGATAGTCTAAATTTTTTTAACCTGAGATCCAGAATATTTTCTCTATAGTCTTAATTTTTTAACCTAGGATCAAGAATATTTTCTGTATAGTCTAAATTGTTCAACCTAGGATCAAAAATATATTCTGATAGTCTAAATTTTTTTAACCTGAGATCCAGAATATTTTCTCTATAGTCTTAATTTTTTAACCTAGGATCAAGAATATTTTCTGTATAGTCTAAATTGTTCAACCTAGGATCAAAAATATATTCTGATAGTCTAAATTTTTTTAACCTGAGATCCAGAATATTTTCTCTATAGTCTTAATTTTTTAACCTAGGATCAAGAATATTTTCTGTATAGTCTAAATTGTTCAACCTAGGATCAAGAATATTCTCTGCAGTCTTAATTTTTTAACTACTTCCAACAGGAACTGGAGGATTTCTCGATGCATGGTTAATGCTTCTTGAAAAAATGGTGAACCCGAAAGCTGTATTGGAATCACCACATGTTGTGTCCAATCGTGGCTCTGAACATCCTGTGCACGGATGGCACTTTGATCCTCTGAAATACCTGATCACTATTCACAAATTGGCCTTCGAAAGTTGCCTCTTAATATGGGGCAGAAAGCCACTACCCACATATGGTACAAGAATGACAGAGTCGATGTTAACAATTTTTAAACATATGTTACGTGGAGAGAAAATAATTAAAGAAAAATTGAGAGATGGAACGTTAACAGCTTTGACTAGTAGTAGTTCTCTTAGCGACAAAGATTTTCCTGATAATTTGAAGCAGTTAATGGACATGGGTTTCAGTAGAGAACATGCGTTAGAGGCGCTAGTTCATACAATCAATTTAGAACAAGCTACGGATTACTTACTGACACATCCACCCAAACAGACCCAAGCCTCAACTTCTCAAGTTGAAGAAATCGATAGCGTAGTTGAAAATCTTTCAACTGCACTGGGTTTGAATAATACGGAAGCTTTTAGAAGAAAGGTTAATATAGACAATTGCGGTTCACCTTTGGCGGAAAGCCTCATTGATGAATTCAGCAAAGATTGCTTGAAAGTTTGTTTATTCATAATAAAACATATTCCGGACTGTGTTCATAAAGTATGTGAACTCTTGGTAACCGTTATGAAGAGGAACGGAAAACCTTATAGAGACCAGTTATACAAGTCCATCATTGAAGAAATTTATAGGATAGCTGGAAATATAACAAAACTTCATCTTAAAGACATCATTAGTGTGGATTCCAACACTACAAATCAACTGTCTAAATTATGTCATTTATATATCCTATTCTTAGAGATGTCGACTTACTTCGAAATGAGGATATCATGCGCTGATGCAGCATTCAGAAAGCGGGAATTACTACCAGCACTAATAAATCTTGTATCTAGAACAGAAATGTCCATGACCAGCCACAATGTCGGAGTTGGTTTCAAATGGTTGTCACCTGTTATTCTGATGATTGATGAATTATCTAAAATATCAATATTGTGCGATAGAAAAGATATGATGCATTCTAATACAACGAAAGTCTGGAGATGGTTCGATTTAGTTACAGGAAAATGGACTCCATACTCTACTAGTAATAACAAAACCATCAACGATGCTTACTGGGCCGGTGAACATAGCGTTAAAGTAAGTTGTGGTCGTAGAAGGTACACAGTAACATTTGCCAACATGCTTCAAATTAATGATGAAAGTGGAAACAACAGGCCCATAGCTATGACTATATCATATTTAGGCCATCCCAGTTTCATGGACATCACTAAACCCTCTCCACCGAAATCTGGAAGCGCCAAACAGGGCGAAAAAGAAGAAGGAAGAATCGCACGTTTCGAAGAGATGGATAGAGCCCAAAAAATCTGTATGCTTCGATCATGTGTAAAGCTATTGCAGCTTCCTGTAGATAAAGAGGTCATACATTCGGTACTTCAATCATGTGTGAGATTAACAAGGACATTCGAAATGGCTAAAATATTTGTTGAGGAGGGAGGTGTTAAAGCTCTTTTAGCGATGAAATACATGAATGACTTCGTGGGATTTGGAATACTGGCAACTATATTGATCAAACATTGTCTAGAAGAACCCAACATCTTGTCTTATGCCATGGAGAAAATCATCAGAGGTAGAACAATATCAACTATACCTCCCCCGTACAAAGAGTTGATTTACTTTACCAGACAGGTTGGTGGAGCTATAACGAGAGATCCAGCAACATTTACTGACGTTTGCAGAACGATTGTTAGATTGGATATAGCAACTTACAGAAATGACGAAATTGATTCTCGTCTCGTTGTGAAATGTGAACCACCAACTAGAAATAAACCGCCAATACTAGAATCCCGAGTAGCCAACGAAGTTTTGAGTGATTTATTGAACGCTCTAAGGAATCCATTGGAAGTTGACACAAGTCCTCCACCGCCACCTCCACATTGTAGTAAGGTATCTATAGCTACTCAAACCTCTGAAGATAACATAAATGTTAATGAAGATAGTTCTTCATCTTCGTCTCCATCTGTCCAAACTGAAAGTAACACTGAAACTAAAACAGATAGCAACCGGTTGAAACCTATGCTTTCGAAATATGTTGTACTGAAAATCTTGGCTGATGCAGTAGTATCTTATCACCCAGTCGCCAAACTGGTCACTGAATATCACTATAGTGATAATTCGAGCGTACTCGCATTTTTGTTCGATAAAATTTTACCTGAAACTCCCAACTTATCAGACTCTGAGAGTTCCTCGATGTGTCGTATGCTCATAGCATCAATTGCCTCGTCCAACCATTCACCAGAAGCTCAACAAACACTGGTGCTGGAAGTAAAGGCTGCTTTGTCGCGTGCACTTTCGCCACCGGAATCTGCTGAAAAACATGCCCAAATACAAAGCCTCTGTGGCATTATCTCGACCATGATAGAAAATTGTCCACCACAATCCAAAGTGAGACCGCAAATCAATAATATTGTAAGATTGCTTATCAGAAAAGGGATATTCAACGATCTGGCGAGGGTTCCCTTGTATATGGATTTGTCTTCGCCTCATCTTGCTTACACTGGAAACGCTTGCCTGAAACCTTTGGAAGCTTTATCACGAATCGTCAATCAACCTGTACCATTCCACATGCAATCAAAGAAAAAGACCCAACAGCCTATGGAAGAAGGACCTGGTTTTCAACTCGACAACACTTCAAATGAAGACACTATAGCCCAAGGTGAAGAAGCTATAGATGACACTGAAAACACAGAACATGATATTTCTTCAACACTGGATACAGCAAATGCTGAAGAAACTGCAGGAGAAGATAACGTTCTCGAACAAATTATGGAGCAGCTATTGGATCCAGGAAACTCGAACAATACTACGTCTAATAGAAATCATAGCTTAGAAATCGATAACCATGGCAATATCAATTTCGAAACTGAAAGAGATGCAACGGTAAGTTTTTGGCTGGAAAACGGCTTGCAGAGAAGTTAATCTCTTGTTTGCATTATTATAGGAAGAAATGATGAGTACGGATTCGGGTGATTCAGATTCCAATACATCAGATCAAGGTGGCGATGATGACAATGACGACAATGAAGTTGATGATGAAATCATTGATGACTCGGAAAACAATTTTGCTAACAGTTACAATGATGAAAGCATCGAAGAGAGAAGGAGAGGTTTGTATTCGGTGACTTGTTTTATATTGAAATACACTTAATAAAGCTCTGAATAATTTAATTAAATATTTAAGGTTCTCATGGGGAAGGAACTGAAGACGACATCCTGATGATACATTATGCTAATGTGGATGAAGACGTTTTGCCTAGAGTGAGGTGGAATGAGAATGGTTTCACTGTTCCGATATTTGATGAAGCAAACTCAAATACTGAACATTCAGGTAAAATTTCAATATTGATCACAACAAAACATTTAAATTATCATTCAGTAATAAGTTAATAATGAAAATTTTTTTCCTCTACAGGTTCTCTTATTCATCCATTGCTGTTAGGGCGTGGCACTGAACTCAATCCGCAGTCCATGTTTACTAGAACGCAACGTACAAACAGAGCTAGACGATACCAATATCTATTTAATCCAAGAAACCCTAATCCACCAGTCATTTTGCAAAGGTAAGTTACAAAATGCCTTTCTGTTTTATTTTAGTTTTAGTTGTAAGAACAGTGAACAAACCATAGTTTCCTTCACAATCCTCGCTTCATATATAGATTGTTTATTCGAAACCTATCTTTATTTTTTATTCATCCTAAAATGAGTTTATGTTGGAAATTTTTATTTCAGACTTCTTGGTCCGCATGATCCACACATCGCTTTGGGGTCGGCAGATTTACGTCAAGAAATAAGAGAATCCCCTCGAGTCATCATGATGGACAACTTCGGCTTCCTTCCAACCCATGAAGAACAGATTGATCTTGTAGATCAATCAGGGTATCTATTTGGTTCAACTTTGGCCGCCACTCTCAGTCACATTCCTCCAGTTCTCTATTGGTGGAATATTGAAGCCAGAATACTAGATATGGAATCCGTCTACGATACTTCATTGTTCATTTGTAATCAGTTGCTGCCCACTCTGATTGAGCACAGAAATGCTGAGTTATTGGATAAGAAAAAGAACGAAGAACAAAATACCCAAAGCAGAAAGCACAAGCTATCTATCCATAATGTTGAATCGGAACAGAGTGGAGAAGAAGCTAGAGAGAATACTTCTGAAAGTAGAGCTGTTAGGAGAAGTAAGTTATGTTTAGATTACTAGGAATTCAACTTACTTGGAAATATTTTACAGGAAATGATGAGGAGCTAGACGGAGTTCCAATAGAGGAGGAAGAAGAATCAGCTAATTCTAATATAACAACTGCGCAGTTCATACGGAATATAGTGTCGGAATTTTCAAACGCAGCTAATGTAGCTCTTCGCAATACTATTGTACCAAACCCATTCGTTCCTGATCCTGAACCTCCTGCAGTTAGCTCAGGGTCTGCTAGAACTACTCCACCCAATACTGCTAGTAGTAATTCAGGTAATTTGATGTTTTATATATCATATGATGCAGATATTTCTTCAGTTTTTGGAAGGTGTATGACAATGAAGAGGGCTTTGAACGTATCCTTGGGGAACTCCTGCTTCGAAGTAACTTGATATTATTCACGTTGATTTAGAATATTTTCGGTTTAAGGTTCTGCTACTAGAGATTCCTCAACAGATCCAGAGAATGATCCAGAAGGTGAATCACCATTCAGTCACATAGACAATAACATCAGACATATGTACTTTGAAACTTCAGCTCATACACCAACAAATCGTGAAATTGTGGCTACCTTACTGATGAATCCAACACAAAGTACACAAACCGGGCAGAATACTCCACCAGAAACCGCTGCTGCTGTGTTGAGTGAACCTGGTCCAAGCTCGATGAATACTGAAGACGTTCCAGAGGGTCAGTATTTCGGTTTTGATAGGAGATGCGGTTGCTAAGTCCAATATTTTCAGGTGTTGATCCATCGTTTTTGGCCGCTATTCCGCCAGAAATGCGTAGGGAAGTACTAGAACAGCATAGGCTGTTGAATTTCCAGCAACGCCTTGCCAGAACAAATTCTCAGACCCAGCCAACGTCTAGCAGCGAGCAAGCTACTGCTGAACTTCCAGTGGAAGTGAACTCTGAGTTTTTGGCTGCTCTACCCCCGGCTCTACAGGAAGAGGTACTCAACCAACAGAGACTTGAGCAGCAGAGACAGGCGGCGTCAAACGCCAATCCAAATGAACCCGTAGATGCTGGAGCATTCTTTGAAACTTTACAACCATCCCTAAGACAAATGGTAAGCTCTCAGCCAATTTACATTAGGGCAATGGTCTTGTGTCGGATGAAATTTGTAGCTTTTCAGACAAGATTTCCTTGCAAAATGAGGTTAAAATTGATTCCAATTCCTGTAATTGTCATGAAACGGACAAACCTGAATTTTTTCAAAAACACCGACAATCAGGCTTATGTTGAGAACATCAGTAGTGGAGTACCGCAGGGTACTATGCTCGTACCTTTATTATTTCTAATATATGTGAATGACTTTTACGATTTAACATCAGGAGAAGTAGTGAGTTTCGCGGACGATACTGCTATATTTTATAAAGATAAAACGTGGGCTGACTTAAGAAATCTTTAATGTGATGGTTGCAAATAAACATATGATTGATATTTCTATTATAGATCTTATCGGATATGGAAGACTCCCAAATCTCTGCTCTACCTCCAGATCTGGCTGCAGAAGCACAAAATCTGCGCAGGGATTTGGAAGCAAGGAATCGTCAGTTAGTTCAAGAGCGTTTTTTGCATAACAATCTTACAACTATTATTAGACATTCTGCTAGAGGACGGCTAAGCGGTAGACCTTTTATGCCACCTCAGCGGTCTCAATGGGCAACTTGGGGACGCGATATCCTCAACATGAACAGTAGTGGACAATCAGGTTCCAACACAAATATGAAAATAAGGGGAAGACAACTTCTTGATCACGAGGGACTCGCTTGTCTTCTTGTCCTACTGTTCACCGATGATACTCAACTTAATAAACTGAGACTCCACAGGTAAATAGTGTTTGAAGTTTGATTGCGCGCATGTTCAATTATTTTGAACGGAAATTGGTCTCGAACGACTAGCTGGATTCAGTCCGACCCGCCGTAAGCACGATTACAGGAGAACGAAGAACCATATCAACTTGCTGTATTTCGAAATGCGACGGTTAAGTTCGTTAATGGACAGAATCGGCCTAACGGTTTCGGAGTTGGAGTCATTTGAGGTTTGTTAGATAATTCAGTAACTATTTGAGCAATTGGATTGAAATTCGTCAGTTAGTTGAGGCATAACGATGACCTTTCGCAGAATTTTGTTATAGTATGACCAGAAGATTGCAGAATGCTGAATATTCTTTATTATCATTTTCCTTAATTGTTGTAATGACACAATAATCTAGAAATTTTGCACAAAATGCAGAATTTCGTGAGGATAATATGATTAGGATATCACCATTTTTTTTCCATCTGAAAGTTGTGTTTGGCGGAGTGAATACGTGAATAGATGACCGCTTTGGCAACGAATTTGAACATGCGCGCAAATGCTGCTGACTTCACTCCAGTGCTTTTCTCGAATTTTTTCATGATTTTGTTGGATGGATTTTTAGGGTTATACGAAACTTATGTTTCCATGGACCTACAAGAGAGTGGATTGTAAGTGCTCTGTTGTCTGTTGTTGACAGAAGCGTACATACAAAGCAGGATGATTCTTTGAATAAACCTGTTAGGAAAGGGCCTAAACCTGGTCCTTTAACTAGTAAACTCATGACAGATGTCAAGTCTCTGCAAGCAGGAGGAAATTGGTTGAATATAAGAATGGAGGCTGCTTTGGGTAAGTAAATGTTAATGTAAAATATATAATAAGCTTATTTTGGGACGATTTTTCATTATATTTCAGGTGTCGAGGTTTTCACTCTACCTTTCTGAAAAACAAACTATTAAAAATCAAATAAACCTTGTTATAGATAGAAAACGTCCTTGTGGATTGAAACTATTTGTCAAGGGCAGTTTCTACGAAAGAAGTTGCCTAAGGAACAATATTAAAACAATGCAAACGATGAGCAAAGTGAACTCTAAAGATTCGGTCTGAATCTGACTTCTTCATCTAACAAGAACATTTTCAGAATAATTTTCGTGTTTTGAGAAAGAAAACAATACTTACTGCAGATCTTCTCGTTTGTCTGAAGAAGCCAGATTTAAACGTTACAGTTCACTTTGTAAATCGTCTTGATTATTGTTATATATTATTGTTCATTAGACTTCCCTTGGGAAATAAATTAACCCTGCAATCCTCAAAGGACTTTTCTATGAATAACAATTTTCGGTAAACCCGCAAGATTTCCCGTCGCGAAGCTATAAGTAAGATATTCACATCATTGTACGCAGTGTGAGTTCCTGAACAAAAAATATGAAGGCCATCATAGGCGGTCTCTCTTTGTTTGGAAGATATGGGCCTCCAAAGTTCCAAATTGTTGCATTTTCAGATCCTTTTTTCCGCCATAAAAATGATCTCTCACTTCTCAAATCTAGTTCATAAATCATCTTTGAACCTTCAACCAACGAATAGGGATAATTTCTTTCAAGAATATTCATTATTTAAAGGAATAAAAGTGAGAATATTAGACAACAACTTAACCTATATTTCTACGAAATACTTCTCAATGTTAGAGCGGAGCTTGGCAACAGCGTCTTTTCATCGCTGGCCAACGTATTATGACCGAAGGGTAGTTGATGGCGGGAAATATGAAATGATGGACAGTTGAAGAATATGATTGTAAGGAAAATGCTTCTGTCACTGAAGAAGAGGTGGTTATTCTAACATCAAAATCGAAATCATTGAGAATATTTCTTAAAGATTTCACTCTCAATATTTTCTTTTGAACTTTTTTTCTATCCCCTTCGAAATAGGGAGGTTGTACTACTACTACTACTACTTCGTTTTTTGTTGTGTCTTCGAGATGGTCCCAGTTTAAAATGAGATTCAGGGTATTCCAATAAAATGGGTTATATAATAACCTCGATTTCATTGGAAATCTGGGAAGGGCGCAACCTATCACATATGAAAAAAATGTACGTTGAAATATATGTCAGGGTGTATTCTCATTCCATTACTATGTGTGTCAACCTTGTAGATTTCATTAGAAACGAAATCTCCTGTTGGAAGATTTACAGTATCGCAGTAAACAGTAAGAACTAAGAACATATTTCATTTTTCTCGCCAGCAATAACCTGTCATTCATGAATACGCACGATGGTACGATTCCGAACGATGAAATTTGCGCCATTGCCAAACTTCACTTTTAGTCTGAGTCGAAATCAAAAGGAATAGAGGTTAAGTGGTTGTCCAGTAAGTTCATTATTTTTTCATTAAATATTGATTATTCTTGAAAAATGTGTCGCTTATTGTTGATTGAAGGTTCAAAGTTGGTTTGTGAACTAAACAGATGAAGTGAGAGATCGTTTTTATGGTGGAAAAAGGGAACTGAAAACGACTCATTTCGAAACTTTGGGGGCCCATATTTTCCAAATTGAGGGAGACCGCCTATGTTCGATTTCACATTTTTTATTCAGAAAATCACACTGCGTACAATGATGTAAATATCTTTTTAATATCTCGGCGACGGAAAATCTTGCGTGTTTACCCAATTTTCATTTAATTTTTTATAGTTCCTTGTCAGATTTTGGGAGAGAAAATCCAGAAAACACCTGAAAAATAAAAATTATTTTCATAGCCGAATATCGAATGGAATCGTTCAACTTATCTGATTTCAGGATGTTCTGCAACTTATCTGATTTCAGGATGTTCTGCCAACGTTTTCATTGTAACAAGAGGACCAGCCAAGCGCAGCGACAAATATGCTGTGGCAAATATATCGATTCATCCTCAAGCAGCCCCAATCATTTGCAAGAACGCTTTGGAGTTGATAATTTCTCTTTCGAAAACATTTCCAAACAACCTCTTACCTGTTAAGTGCTTTAAAGAAGATGATAAAATATTGCTGTCCCCAGTGAAAGTGAAAACTGACGGATTAGATTTCTGGGATGTATTACTTAGACTAGATTGCGCAAGTACAAAGAAGGGAAAGAGCATTCCTAAGTCTAACACGATTTCTTTGATGGACTCCGATAACACCACATTTGATCATTCAATCTTTGGACAGTTATTGAACATGTTATCTTCCCCTGTTATCTACAAGAATACGCATCTCACTGATAATTTGTTGAGATTGTTGTCGGTCATAACTTCGACAATGCCTGAAGTGTCTAAAAACCAGAATGGGGCTAAGAATAAGGTCAAATTGCCCAAGGAGAGTTTTGCTACTCCTGTCCAGTCCATTAATTTAGCTGTTAATGTTATTACCTACAAAAGTTGCTCTGAGGAAGGGTTGGAATATATCACAAATCTTCTCCTCAATTTGGCAAGTTCTTCGCTAGAAATGAGTTATTTGGTAAGTGTCATGTATTTTTTTTTTGCTAGCATGTTCTGGGGAATTTTGCCTGCTATTTCATGTGATGTATCTTTCAGATACTAAACTTGCTTCTTGCCGCTGCTAGTAAGATGGGAGATATTGTCAAGGAACAGATCGACCAGATGCTCGGTGAACTGAAGAGTCTAAATGGTTCGCAGAAACGAAAATCTGACGAAGCTATCGTGCAGCCGTCAACTTCTAAAGGAACTATTGCTAACCGTTTTACCAAAGAAACTGTTGTTATAACTGCATCTACAAAGGTGAAGACTTCCTATGATTTGCAACTACCTTCTATGGTGCCTTTAACCTCAAAGTCCTCAAGTCAGGTGTTTTTCCTTAGAGTGCTTCGGGTTATAGTCAATATCAGACATTCTATTAAACAAACGCTTCGTAACGGTAAGTTGAAAGCTCCTTAGTTCTCGGCATTAATTTCTTAACATCACCTCACTTCTTTATTTTCTTTATAGAAGAAGCTTCCTCATCTTCAAGCCAAGACTTGGCTCCACTGTGTGAGCAGCTGTCGAAGCTTGAAACTCTTTGGGAAACACTTAGTCAGTGCCTTCTTGAATTAGAACATACACCTGACCACCACGCTGTCCTTGTTCTTCAGGTAAGCACAAGAGCGTTTTCTATAACTAAAATTTTATCTATTCTATTCTATATATCTAAACGAACAAGCAAAAATCATCGAACCACGAAATTCGAAACTTTGACAGTTCGACGAGAGAGGGAACTCGCCGAAGGCGATTTCCCGATCCGAAAGAAGAAAGAACGCTCTTTCCGTCGATACCAAGTTCGTTTCGCTACGAAATTTCCAAGATACCTAAAAAAATTCCTAAACTCGACGAATTTGCTCGATTTCGTCGGATGGACCGTCAGGAAAAAGCTATCTCCTCCGAAGGCGAGGCTTTTCGGCCGAGACCGATGGTGAAAAACGAAACTACAAAGACCGTATTCCAATATAGGCCTTTTTTGTTCCTAGAAAACGAACGGAAGTGTATTAAAAATGCGTAAGAAGTTTGTTTATTTCGTGACGTTTCTTTTTTCTCGGAAAAATTCTGACAGACCATCGAGTCCGATCTGTGTTTACATACGAGTTTGAAAGCCGATGTCAGTGCAGTCAGATAGAAATTGAATGAATTTGACCGAAAAACGCCGAAAAACTGGCAAATATTGTATGAAATGGCAAAAACTAAGCACTGGGCTTCCATTTCAAGCAGAAGAATAAAGCGATTGGTGATAATTATAAAGGAAATTCCATAAATCTATCCGATGACCTAGCGCTCCTTATAAGGAGTTTTAACATGATATTCGACGAAATCGACTGAAATATGGGATATATTATATTGAAATGGATCGATTAGAGGTTGGTACTGTTTCCTTTCAAGTGTTTTACCACCAACTTTGAGTTTTTTCCAAAAATTCAGCATAATTTGTGCCGGTTCGGAACGATCTTTCTTACTGGAATCCTACCGTTGTGTACGAGCTAGGTTACTTTTTCTGGTAAGTTTTTGAAGATTAAATATCCTTTTATTGATTTCCGATCTCCTTTCAACGATATTCATTTCCGTTTCTCTAGAAAATGTATCTGAAAGTTCATAATTCTGAAGTAACCTTGACATATCATTAGAGGTCACAGAAAGCGTTTTTTTTGCGAGGGTATAGAGCATTTTTTTGCGAGTGTCCACAAAATTTTTTCGATGACGTCATACGAGTTCAAAAATTATTTAACTACATAAAAGGCGAATCTAAACGAAAGGTAGATCTGGGCGCAAGGTAGATCCACATCCCAAACTAGTTTCATTTATAAAAGTTTCTTTTTCATATATTGTGAGTAAAAACCTAGAAATAAAGCAGAATACTCAATCGATATTTGAGGTTTGTCTTTTTTACAGCCCGCAGTTGAAGCTTTCTTCTTAGTTCATTCTCCTCACCACCACAAGTTGGCCACAAGAGACAGAGATAACCAGGGAGAAAGAGAGAGAGATAGGGATAACGTCACCAGACCTACGCCTACACCAGCCGAATCTGAGCAAGCTGGAGGTCCGAGTGGTGGTAGTTCTAATAAACCGGAATCGTTCCTTGTGGAGGGTGATTCAAATAGCTCGGATTCCTCCACGAAACCTACCGTCCCAGCGGAACAATTGAAGTTCCTCAATTTCGCAGAGAAGCATCGAACGGTTCTCAATCAGATATTGCGACAAAGTACGGCTAACTTGGCGGACGGACCTTTCGCAGTTCTGGTTGATCATACCAGGATTTTAGATTTTGATATAAAGAGGAGGTATTTTAGAGCAGAGTTAGAAAGAATGGATGCTGGTGTTAGACGAGAAGAAACCGCTGTGCATGTGAGGAGATCTAACATATTTGAGGATTCCTTTAGGGAGCTATACAGAAAGACTCCAGAGGAATGGAAAAATCGTTTCTACATCGTTTTTGAAGGTTAGTGATGTTCTTTCAGTTCAAATCCTGTCTCTTTGTATGTTTCCCTTGTTATTTAATTTTTTCTCTTCTTTTTTATATTCTACGGTAACTATGGATATAATAGTTTAAATTTTGTGTTGAAATAAAATTACACAAAATGAATTCGCGTAGGTATGTTAATTTGAAAGTTAAAGAATCTTTCACATTTTTCAGAGAAATACAATATTTCAGATTCTTTTCTGGGTTTTCACTTCCAATATGTAAACTGACTGTGGAATTCAAACTATTTGTCAGTCAGGTCCTAGAAGAAATGTTGCCTAATGAACAATATCATATTAATGATAACAATCAACAAAGTGGACTTTAACGTTTCAGTCTATATGTGACGGACAATAATGAGAAAATTTGCAGAATTATTTTCTTGCTATATTTTCGTATTCCAAGTTGTTTTAATTCTATTTCTTTTTTTAGTGAATTCAGCCAAATATGGTCCATTTCTTTAGAACAATAGACGAAATAATTTTCTCCTTTCAGCTAACTACAGTACTCTTCAATTATTGTTTTAGACCATCAGGTTCCCTCTTCAGTATCTTTGCGTTTTCTCAATTTACTGTGATTCCAATGGTCCAACATACATGATCGGCTTTTTGAGATCCTTGTATGTTTCTAGTTTTTAGGTTGTTTTTGGTGTTCCCTCTTTTTGATATCTAACGGTTGTGACGTTTCTCCTTGATAGGACTCCACAAATACAGGGAATATTACACGCACAATTTTTCTTTTTCTTTTTAATTGGTTTGGTTTTAGTAAGAATTGATCTTTAATTTTGATTTGAAAACTGTTCTTATACCGAATTTAGCACCCATTCTTCTGATATTTTTCTGAGAGTCCAGGTACATACAGAAATTGGGTTGATTTGTGACGTTCCTGGTAATAATTTCAATCCAATTTTTAATAGTTCTTTTTCAGATATTGAAAGTGAAAACTCAAAAACTGAAAAATAATGAAAAATCCTACCTTTAATCGAATAAGTTACAATATATGGTAAATCTTTCTTGTTGCTGAATACATTGTTTGAATAATTGTTTGACAAAATTATTGTGTCCATATTTCTGGGAATAATTCGTATTCAGCATTTCCCTTTCATGTTTCTTTTTATTTCAGAGGAAGAAGGTCAAGATGCCGGTGGTTTGTTGAGGGAGTGGTACGTTGTCATCTCCCGTGATATATTCAACCCAATGTATGCGTTATTCACTGTAAGTCCTGGAGATCGAGTAACATACATGATTAATTCCGCTAGTCACTATAATCCAAATCATTTATGCTATTATAAGTTCGTCGGAAGGGTCATAGGTAAGTGGTGCATTCATAGGTTTGAAACACCTTACCTCGTCTAAAGGTCGAAACTAAATGCGTGTATTTTTTTCAGCTAAAGCTATATTTGACAATAAACTTCTGGAATGTTACTTCACTCGTTCATTCTATAAACACATACTAGGAATACCTGTTAAGTACACCGACATGGAAAGTGAAGATTATAGCTTTTATAACAGCTTAGTGTATTTGATGGAAAATAATATAAGCTCTCTCGGCTTAGATTTAACATTCAGCACCGAAATCAACGAGTTTGGAGTTACTGAAGTGAGAGACCTGATCAATAATGGTAGAAACGTTCCTGTTACCGAAGAAAATAAAATGGAGTACATTAGGTTATCTTGTCAGATGAAAATGACAGGAGCCATCAAACAACAGTGAGTATCTGTTTTCAGGTGAAAGGCTACTTCACGTCGTCTTGAAATTTTTCCCTTTTATCAGAGAGATTAAAGGGTTTGACTCAAATTTTTTTGTTTTTCTAGGTTGAATGCATTTTTAGAAGGCTTTTATGACATCATTCCCATGCGCCTAATTTCCATTTTCAATGAGCAAGAATTGGAATTACTCATTTCTGGTTTACCAAATGTTGATATAGAAGATTTGAAAGCTAACACAGAGTACCACAAATACCAGTCAAATTCTCTTCAGGTGAATATTTTTCCTTATCTTCTGAGCGTGCATGGTTCCACAGTTCATGCAGAATTTCGTAAGGATAAGGAGATCACTAAATCTTTCCATCAGAAAGCTGTTTGGTGGTATCAAAGTACGCGCAGAGGCTACTGACTTCACACCAGTGCTTTTCTAGAATTTCTATTATTTGTTTTGTTCTGAGTTTCATATCTTTTCTTCTTTCAGATACAATGGTTCTGGAGGGCTCTCAGGTCCTTTGATCAAGCAGACAGGGCAAAATTCTTGCAGTTCGTTACGGGTACCTCAAAAGTACCACTTCAAGGGTTCGGAGCTTTAGAAGGCATGAACGGAGTTCAAAAGTTCCAGATTCATCGTGACGATAGGTCGACTGATCGTTTACCTTCTGCCCACACTTGGTGAGTGAAAGAAATGAAAAATAAAATCATATATTAATAATTATTTTTCGCTTTCAGTTTCAATCAACTCGATCTTCCTGTTTATGAATCCTACGATAAGCTTCGTTCAAACTTGTTAAAGGCTATACATGAATGTTCAGAAGGCTTCGGTTTTGCTTAAACTTTAAACACTTGTTGTATTTAAAGACTGACAAAGGTAAGAGTGTTTTTATTAATATCGTAGATGTAAATAAAAAAAAAATAATTGAATGTACAGATATAGTGTGTAAAAAACAATCTCTTTTATTCTAATTTAAAATGGGAAGATAAATAATTTGATAATTCTTGTGTGTGCAATTTCTGTTACATTGAATTGTAAAGATTTATTTATTGGGGAGCACATGTATTTTTGTAAAGCGTTTGCTGACTAGTGAACTGAACGTGATAGAATGAATTTGATTAATCAAATTCACTCCTTAGTAATATTGAATTGGTACATCTTGAATTTTTGAGTATTGTTTGTTAACATAATGTAGAATTTCTCTATCATTGATCATTGTTTTTTAATTTCTTATCAATTTGTTGCAATTTCTTGAACATAATTTATTTCAAATGTAGTTACTTCTGAAGTTAGGCGATTATTTTTAATAAACAATTCTCCTTTTTTCTTCTTTCATTTCTCCCTCAAAGTTTTCTCTTGAGGAACTATTGAATATTCACTTATTCTTGGTTATACACCAAGATATTTCGATTTGTACAAAAATTATAAATACATTTTCTCTGCTTCAAAGGTATTTTATTTACTTCCCATATATAAAAAGTTAATGTTCTTCAATAAGTATTGAATGAAGTTTTTTGTGCAATAATATTATCACAATGGAATTATAAATAAATTGTTACTGAAATTTCGTTTCGGAATATCGTCAAATTCATCTCATCTAAGGGACAACGAGCTCATCATCCATTGCGAATTTTATTGCATGTTGACCGTTTTTATACGATTTACAGAAGGTTGATAAAATCGATAATTTTATATTCTTGTTTTTATATCCATTCAAACCATTGAATATGTGAAAATATTGGTGGTTCTTTTTGAATAAATATGCCTGCTCCCGAATTTGTCTTTAATTGAGCCACCCAGTTCCTTTTGTTAGTTGAAGGGACATTCATAAATTCCTGAACCAGATAAGATTCGAGTAAACTGTCTTATTGGCAAATTATGTGATTTTCCTCATTTTCGATCCTAATATAATTTTTGGAAAACTAAGGAAAAATATGTTTATTTTCGTGATTATTTCCTCAGTATCGCATCCAAATTAATTGTCAAAGCAGTCATCTTTTCATCTTCTGTTATACATCAAGCGATTTCCTTTCTATATAAGTTCCCCATGAAAGTATGAATGAACCTTTCAACTATGATTTCTCAATGAAGCACAAGATTTCAAGTCAATCTGTATCTAAATAATCTAATATGTCATCCTGACATAATTTATGTAACAAGTTTTTCGATGTATTCCCGATATTTGATGTCAATGATGAAAAGCAATAATCCCACTCCCATCAATTCTTCCTTGTAGAGCCCTTCAAACCAAACTCTGAAATGAAAAACGCGGAAGTTTCTGATTGAAGTAGTTTCGAAAATATCAGAGTTACCGGGCAAGTTTGGTATGCAAACATAGGTTTTCGAGGTCGCTGAATATGACTTAGACATTATCTCATCGATATCTCCTACCGTTTAGATTTTCACCTGTCAAATGGGAATTTTCCAAAATGTGAAATTTCAAATTCATTAATTTCCCTCTCAACTGACGGAATCAATTGGGAATTGCGGATTATTACTCAGCATTGAACCCTCTTCGTTTCTACCAATTTTGAAGAAAATCTATTTTTTCAAATTTTCATCGAAAATTTACCAAGGGTCTAGACCCCCCAAAAACGCTATATTTGGCTTATTTTCAAGAATTCAGTGAAACCTACGTGTAATTTTTTTGCTGTGAAGTTTTCGAGCCCGGTGATGTCAATGATAAAAAGCAATAATGGAATCCCCACCCATCAATTCTTCAAACAAAACACGGACATGAAAAACGCGAAAGTTTCTAATTGAAATAGTTTCGAAAATATCAGAGTTATCGGGCGAGTTTGGTATGCAAATATAGGTTTTCGAGGTCGCTGAATATGACTAAGACATTATCTCATCGATATCTCCTACCGTTTAGATTTTCACCTGTCGAATGGGAATTTTCCAAAATGTGAAATTTCAAATTCATTTATTTTCCCTCTCAACTGACGGAATCAATTAGGAATTGCAGATTATTACTAAGCATTGAACCCTCTTCCTTTATACCAATTTTGAAGGTAATCTATTTTTTCAAATTTTCATCGAAATTTTACTAAGGGTCTAGACCTCCCAAAATCGCTATATTTGGCCTATTTTCAAGAATTTTGTGAAACCTACGGGTAATTTTTTGCTATGAAGTTCTCGAGCTCGTTCGTGTGAATGATTAAAAGCAATAATAGAATCGCACACTGATCAATTCTTCCTTCCCAGATAGCACAGGACGTCCTAAGGACGTCCATTACATGTCCATATTTGGTCGGAACGTCCAGGACCAATTCTGGACGTTTTAAGAACGTCCAGTTCGTTAAATCCTCAGAACGTCCAGAAAGCGACCTCCTTAGAACGTCCATTCTACGTACGAAGATCATATCTTCGAATTGTTCATTTGTGTGATTACTGGCATTATTTAGATCGAGTGTATATTTTGCTATTGGATCATGATATAAATATGCCGATTCTGCCTCTTTGTATAGATTTTACTGTCAGATCAAGATTTTGATCGACCTGAGAATTTATAAATAATATGCTTGGTGAATAATAAGAGGAATAATTATATCACATTTGCAAAACTATCCAAGTATGAAGTATCATTGTTCAAACAATAGAAGAAGTATAATGCGATTGTTCAAACAATTCCATTTTATACAATGTTAATACCATATCCTCGGAATTAAGAATACGGAGACGGTTATTGTGGTTCTGTGTTATTTTGTGAAGAGTGACCGTCATGTCAGATGTCAATGGTTGTTAAATTTTTAGCGGGACGCCACACGAAAGATAGAAATGAAAATAGCTAAGGAAAATATATTATTACAGAGACATTGTCTCAGATTATTATTCAGATCAGATTAGATTCTCAAAGGATATCAGTGATTTCAAGGAATATTGAGATACCGAAAGGTTAGTAAACATTATAATGTCTCAACTAAGGAAACACCCATTTCCACTTGAGTTTCATGAATTACATCATTCCTTTTTCGTGCCTATTTGTCTGCTGACTGACGGTTCACAACAAATTTGTATGCGTTCTAGCCGGTTTTGTTAACTGTTTTAGGTTTCCCCTGAAGTCAGGCTGACAAAAAGGCACAAATAAAGTATTCAAGTGGTACGAGTTCCAATCATTTCATTCTCCATAATAAATTCAATTATAGGATATTGAGTAAATGATGCAAGTCATTCCAAGAACTTGCTCCACAATGTTGCTGTATGTTCGATATTTCATATACCGTTGAAAGCAAGATCTTAAGCAAGAACTGCTGAAGAAACAAGTGACTTGGAATCAGAGTTCAAGTCAAAAACCGATTTTCTTCAACGAAGAATCAATAGGTGATATAAGTCTTCTTCCTTCTCTTTAAATAAAAAAAATAGTTACTTATAGAATTTCTAAACAACATACACATTCACCATGTTCAATAACATATTCTTCATTTTACAGTTAATGAGACAGTTTCAGAGCCTAAAAGTATTAATGGTGAGCTAAGTTTTGATTATATACGATTGAATAACTTTTTTCAGAAATATATTTGAATATATCTACTTTTTTCTTTATAGGTGATTGACAAGATGGTAAATCATCTGAAGTTGTCCAGGATATGTTGGACTCTTCCGTCCATTCTGATACTTCCTTCCATTCAAAGGAGTCTGATGGAATTCACAACGATAAATATAATTTAAATTTTCCTTTGATTTCAGAACAAGAAATAATTGAATTTGATGCTATTTTAAATATTGAAACAAATGTAAAATGTGAGTTGATTTAATATTTTTGCTCTTTATTGTTCGTAATACATATTATAATGTTGCTTTGAATCATGAGAATGAAGAGGGTTTTTGTGATGAATAAGAAAATTACTTTGCAGGTGAATAAATGCAAAAATAGGAGGTACAAACAATTATAATATGGTGAAGCAAATATTGATTTTATTGATCACTAATGATCAAACAAGTAGTTGGTTGGGGCCGAAAGTAAAGAAGCCATGTATCATGAAAGTCGCTGAGCTAATCATAAGTGAGTATTTTGTAGTCACTGCCTGTACGTTGAAGTAGATATCACAATATATTAGACACCAAAATTGATTTCATATTCACCTTGAAAAATAGGGGTATTTGAAAGAATATTTTATTAATTTTTTTTATAGGTTAATGTGAACACAGGTGCTCACATTTTTCCATATAATTCTCACACACCAGAGATTTTGAATTATGATTTTCTCCAAAAAAATAAAAAATAAAAACTGCTTTATAATGATCAATACTGAAGAATTTGGAATTGCATCTTGATCTGCCAATCAGTTTGGATAAGCAATTTAAATTATTTTCAGGTTTAGCTGAGAAGCCAGACAGGACCAAGAAAAGAAACTGAATCGTCAATTCTGGCATGGTTGAAAAGGGCAGAGGAGAGGAAAGGTGTGAACTCAACAAGTTTTGATATCAAACAACATATAAATATTGTTTGGAAAAAACTCCTTCTAAATAAAAAATTATAAATTATTTTCACTTATTTCCTGGAGGAATTCTGATGAATAATGAATCAATTCATTTCATTTGAAGGAGACAGGACATGGATATATACAGAGTGTCAATGTGAAAAGGTACAATACTTATTATTTCTGCCCCTATACAAAATCAGTAAATATGCAGTAAACGGTAATCTTTGGTTGGTTGGGCGGACATTTTGAATTGATTCTAATCAATTTTCATAAACCCTGTGAGGCTGATGACAGCAACCCCTCTAATGTTACATGGGAAGGGGTGTTGAGTGACACCTTGTTTCGAAAGTAATTCGATTGTCTTCCAAAAAAAAAAAATACATCTGACCTTTTTGTTAGTACTTCCGAAAAACTGATAGAAAAAGTTTCAATGAAACATGAAAATGTTGAAAAGCATTTTCGAGTTTCATTGCAACTCTTGCTATCAATTTTTCGTAAGTACTAACAAAAAAGTCCAGGTGTATGGCTTTTTTAGAAAGATGATCGAATTACCTTTGAAAGAAAGAGTCACTGAACACCCCTTTCCATGTAAGATTATAGGGGTTGCTGTCATCACCCTCACAGGGTTGATAAAATTGGTTGGAACCAACTGTATAAAATGTCCCTGTACAGACAAAAGTTTAACAGTTTTTGCATTTTTTCTGATTCCGCATGGGGCGAGATATAAAGGTGGTGCCTCTTGAAACTGACACACTGTAGTATAACCCCTCGATATCTTCATGCGCCCCCAACTATGTCCATGAAACGTCCTTAAAAGGACGTCTGTAAGACGTCCTATGAATGTCCATTTTAAATCCTGAAAGGCTCTATTATGGACGTCTTGAGGACATCCTGATTAGTAACATTGGACGTTCTGAAAACGTCCATAAGACGTCCACGTCCGTAAAATGGACGTTTTGAGGATGTCCCGAATGTCCGAGCTGGACGTTTTAAGAACGTCCCTAAGACGTATTTGTGCTATCTGGGTTGTAGAGCCCTTCAAACAAAACACGGAAATGAAAAACGCGAAAGTTTCTAATTGAAATGCTTTCGAAAATAGAGTAACCGGGCAAGTTTGGTATGCAAACATAGGTTTTCGAGGTCGCTGAATATGACTCAGACATTATCTCATCGATATCTCCTACCGTTTAGATTTTCACCTGTCAAATGGAATTTTCCAAAATGTAAAATTTCCAATTCATTTATTTTCCCTCTCAATTGACGGAATCAATTGGGAATTGCGGATTATTACTCAGCATTAAACCCTCTTCGTTTATACCAATTTTGAAGGAAATCTATTTTTTCAAATTTTACAAAATTTACTAAGGGTCTAGACCCCCAAGAACGCTATATTTGGCTCATTTTCAAGAATTCAGTGGAACCTACGTGTAGTTTTTTGCTGTGAAGTTCTTCAGCTCGTTGGTGTGAATGATAAAAAGCAATAATATAATCGCACACTCATCAATTCTTTCTTGTAGAGAGCCCTTCCAACAAAACTCGGAAATGAAAAACGCAAAAGTTTCTAATTGAAATAGTTTCGAAAATATCAGAGTTATCGTTATCGGGAGAGTTTGGTATGCAAACATAGGTTTTCGAGGTCGAGGAATTGACTAAGACATTATCTCATCGATATCTTCTACCGTTTAGATTTTCACCTGTCAAATGGAAAATTTCCAGAATGTGAAATTCCAAAATCATTTATAATCCCTCTCAACTGTTGAATCAATAAGGAATTGCAGATTATAATTAAGCATCGAACCCTCTTTGATTACACCAATTTTGAAGGAAATCTATTCTTTATTCAGAGCAGCACACTGAAATTAATGAATTCAGACCTTTCCTGAAATTTTTGCGCTCATGTTTTCTAGCTTGGAGAGTGGTATATATTCCGCTCACATATCTTTGTTTCTGAAAACCCCATATTCGATAATCATGAAGAAATCGAACAAATTGTGTTACTCAATGGTGCTATGGATTTTAAACAGGCGCACAGAAGAGCGGAGAGGTATTCGATTTCTACCCGGAGCAGTTAGAGTTTCCCGCCAATTTTTCGATGTGGGCGTAGCCTGAAATTTGGCGGGAAATTCTATGCTGCAGGATTCCTACCAAATACCTTCTAGTACTTATGTGTTCCTAATAGTCAAACTGAAAAGTCGAACTTTTCATTGTTCAAATTCTTATTTGGGATTTCAATTCACACAGAACAACTGATTTTTGTCAGTAGTCAATTTCTCTTCCAGAATTCCAACACCGCGACTGTGGATGGTTACCTTCGAAATACCAGTGAGCAGGAAATACATCAGCTTCGATCAAATAAAATATGAAAAATTGTGTGAAACTTGGAACGGGAAATGAGCAAAAATTTATTTCGATGTATGGCTGTTCGGCTGAGAATTCCGATTCCACCAACCTTCTGCAACAATCTTTGGTTCTTTATTCAAAGGAAACAACCGTAAAAATGACCAAACTTTCTATGATACCAACATTTTTCGATCATTTTATTGAAAGATATCCTTTAGCAGCAGCTGTTGTATCATTGTTCAAGGAGAAACTTAAACAATGCTATTATCACAGACTAACTTGGTCTGTGCTCTGTGCTATCACAGATCAACCAGATAAACCACTCGCGTCATTTACTTAGGAAATCTATGTCAACGCAGATATGACCCTGAATCGAGCTAATCAGAATTTTAGCAGGCGTTTGGGGTGCTTTGGGGTGCCAATCAGATTGCAGGAATAGGATTACGTCACTCTCGCCGTTTTCGGACTCGCTTGAAGAGGTTATTAACATGGTAAACAAACTGAAATGAATTTTTCATCCTATTAATAAATAATAACAGTTCTTTATTGGAAAAACATTAATTAATTAATTGATGAATAATTTCGTATCTGTTCCATTTAAGAATATAATCCAAACAGTTTTTTACAACTAAATCAATTGTTTAGTCATCTTTGAGGTTCTATTTTATGATGACAGTCCTCATTATTTGTTTTAATTATACAACAAGAATTGGAATCGAACTTAGGTGGACTCATTCATAATGTTCATTTTATATAATATAAAGGAATCGCAACTGAAGTAAAAGCATTACAACCTCCATTATTCAATTAAAACGATGGGATGTCTAATAAAAATGTATATGATTGCACAAACCCTAGGATTGGAATCGAACAAAGTTGGTATATTCATAGTTTGATTTTATATTGAAATGAATCTCATTTGATGTGAAACTACAAAGATTCTCTGATTAAGGTAAACGGGTTTTCCATAATATTTTTCCAAAATTTTCATTTACTTCAACCGAGTTCTTCTACAGGAGTTTAAGGTGTGACAAAACACTTTGGTGTTGGAAATTTGCTTTTCAAATGGTTTCATCGAAAAATCTTAGTCTGATTTTGATTTTGTGATTCCTGAATCCCGACCAATCCGTTTTTACATTTCGATTTTAGATATTCCATGATACAAATACTTGTATTTGTATTATGAGATATTCCAAAATCAAGTATTAAATTTGACAGCTGTTTCGAGGAAGAAGAAAGTGTGGTTATGTCTGTTATATTTCTCAAGGTCGGAGAGACGCGATTCCCGCAAACGATGAAGTGATTTGTCTTGTTGGTCTGTGGTGCTATTATGAACTACATCGTTAGCGCTGGACCACAGAATAAGTATTAATACTTCTCTATTCTGTGGCTGGACGGAGAAGAGAAACAAACACTTCAGCGATATATGTCGAAAATATTCAAAACAACAGGAAAAGTTTGATGTTTTAACAATAGATGGCAGCACCTACACTAAAATTTTAATATTCCTGACAATTGTTGCAATTTTGCGCACATTTTTCAGCGAAGAGCGTGCTATAGCATTGTATAATAATGTAATATACAATGAATGTCATATACAATGGCTAAAGTTTTGTTATTGTTATCTGTAATTCTCGTTGTTTTTGACTATGGTATAAAATATTCGGTGCACTGATGAAGAATTCCATGTCAAAGTCGATTCTTTCCATCCGTCTGTTGTCACTACAACTGGAGAATAGAAAGAGCTAGCGACTTTTAGCGGTTGTAGGTTGGTAGGTTTGCGCATTGTATAATTTATACAATGGTTTGCGTATCCAAATGCACCGGTTGAATTCGTTAATAAGCCCGAATCGGCCAAACGGATGTGTAGTATAATCATGATTAGAATTTTCCATGATATTTGCTCAATATCTCAAAAACTACTCATGCTATTCGTTTGAATCTTTTATTGGGTGGATGTTACCACGCAAATTCTATCTTCGTAATAGAAGTCCAAACCTGCTCTACAATTATCACTACTTTCGGTAGTATATTATGTTGAAGATCTGTGTGGTTAGTACAACCGTGAATGCAATGATTTCCGAAAGAAACAACTTAGAAACTGTATACATGTAGCGTAGGTTTGGACCTTGATTACGAAGGCCTAATTCGTGAGGGGGCTAAATCCACCCATTTTATTATATTTTCGTTATATTTCAGGAAATACAGATAGCATAGAATTGAAATCCAGTTCCTAGCTACTTAATCGAAAAATTAAGCGTTGATGATGTATGCAGAATATTGTGAGGATGATATGATTAGGAGATCGGTAAATCTTACTAGGAGGAAGTGAAAAAATTTTTTTGTCAAATGAATTTTTATTATATACTAATCATTCGGTGTTCACATCCTGTCTAGAACGTTTCAAAAGGCAACTAAGCTCTAATTGTCCACTGAGCGGTCAAACAGACATTTAAGAAACAATTGATTCAATAAGCCGTCTTTCACAGGGCATTACGTATCTCAATTAGTTTGTGTATGAACAAAAATATTGCCATTTAAATGCTGTGTACACTAGGTTCCATTGGTGCAATTCATAACATCTTTGTGAATGAATAATTGTTGTCATCACTATCATCTTTTCTTATTGCATCAAGAAATAAGATACGAACTTTAACCTCCTTATCTCCGCATTTTGTTGTATCTCGAATAAAATTTCTGAAGAGTCTTCATTTCGTTGACTCAGGCCAATGGTGAAGTCAGTAATGCCAAAATGCGTGAAATAGTTTTGTTTTTTATTTTTTGTGGTCTATGTCCAGTTTTAGCCCAAAACAGTAAGTAACCTTTATTATATTCTTTTCTTCACATTTTGAAAATTTAATCGTTTCGAGGGTTCACTTGAACATATTGAATAGTTTTTCTATAAACTATTCCTTATCGTTTCATGACGTTATAGTTTGTAGCGAACGTGGCAATTATTGTTGTTACTACAATATAATTTATCATGCTGAAATAGGCGAAATTCTATTAAGTTTTCCTGAATCGTAACTTCCTCATAACAACTACCTTCTCAAATTTCAATAACAGATTCGGAGAGAACGTCAAACATTATTCACAGAAATTCAAATTATAATTAACATTGTGATCGCAAACTTAATAATTTCGAAACAATGATATTTTATTTTACAATTACATTTTCAACTTGTTGCCACTCAATATTTGGCAATACAGAAGCTGTATTCTCATTCTTTGTTAAATAATCTGATCACTTATATGATATTTGTAGACGAACCCTCAAATGGTTTCCTATTTAATTGCATACCCTGATGTATAGGTATAGCATACGTACAAGTGCTTAATTTACTCTGGTCTCTTAATGTGATGTAAAATTCATAGCATATTGAAGTCCATTGTTGAAGAGTAATGATAATTTGAATTCTTCTTGATAGAATAATCTTATGGTATATGGAAAATGTGCCAGAAGAAGTGTAATTATGTCTTACATATATATTAATCAGAGTACTTAGCGGAAAATTCGTCAAATGCTCTAAACGTTCATTCCAGAGAAATGCATAGAAATAGCAAAAGCATAGATTTATATTTCTACGAACAACTTCATATACAAAAAGCAGTTTCACAAAACACAAAATCTGAAGCATTAGTAGTTAGTTAGTATGTATTTGATACTTATTTTGATGAATCCTTTTCAATAATAATGTTTAAAACATGCACTGTTGTATTTTTTTTTTCGTTCAAAATATTTCATTGAAAAGGTGTGAAAATCTTAAGTGCAATTAAGTAAGATTTGAGTTTTGAACAACTCTATCAAAAACTAATGAAATTTCAATTGTTTACAGATCCTTTCAGAGATCCACATATTTGTGGTAGGCCAAAATGTGCGATAGGTAAGCATCGAGAAAAATTTTTCCTGTCCATGAAATAGAAATAATAACCAGGTATTGTTACAATACACTTCTTAGGTGAAACCATTTGAATTCTGAAATAGAAGAATAGTGGACATATTATCCTATTGATACGTCTACATGGTTATATTTGTTGCTTTAGAGATAAACCTCAGATTTAACCACAGAGATATATGTGCTAAAAAATGGTTTATATTCTTCAATTCAAATTCTTCATCCCGAAAGAAAATATTTTTCATTTTAATATCTGGGTACATTTATTTCTGTAAACTTCTATTTGGGTTGATAAAATAAAGTTGACTTTCTCCATTCTATTCTTGATTTATATTCATGATAGGGAATATCTCATTCATCATGTCATTAAATCCTCATAGATAAGATAAGAATTGTATCTCGGACCATTAATGAATTGAAAAATAATTACAAAGTGAGTCATGCTGTATAGAAGATTTTTATTTGGATGAGGTATTTTACATTCGTACAACTCCTCTTAACCTGTAATTAGGCATTGATTGAACTTTCCGACTAGCACAGCAAGACCATTGGAAGTCAAAATACAGCGCTCGATCTGACCCATCTGGAGTCAATTCGGGGTTCGGAACGCCTTCCACACTATTCGCCTAATCATAAAACACATCTGTACGAAGGCGTAGAAGGGCCACTCTTTGTCGACAAAAATTTTTCCACCTAATTCCGACTTTAATCTCGGAATTAGACTAATTCCGACTTTGAACTCGGAATTATAGACTAATTCCGACTTCAAACTCGGAATTATACATAATTCCGACTTTGAACTCGGAATTATACTAATTCCGAGTTCGAAGTCGGAATTATAGACTAATTCCGACTTTAAACTCGGAATTATAGACTAATTCCGAGTTTAAAGTCGGAATTAGTCTATAATTCCGACTTCGAACTCGGAATTAGTATAATTCCGAGTTTTTGTCGACAAAGAGTGGCCCTTCTACGCCTTCGTACATCTGCTTTCCGTTGAGTAAAAAAATCAATCGCGATGGCCATTTGGAGGAACTAACATTGAACACTAAAGTTGCATTTTTTAGGAGACAAATCATATATTTCTTTGTTCTCATTGGCTGATGCATGAAACGCAACTAATCAGAAAACAGAAATATTATTTGGAAGTTAACTGGAAGCAAGTTCAACAAGAATGCCTACAAATTCCTGAAAATCGTTGAATCAAACACGCTAATATCTGCCGACCTCATCAAACTCATTCATGATTTATTTTTCAGAAGAAGGAAAATTCAAATATGGCCCAAGTTCACAACAAACATATCAGTATAGAGTAGATGTAAGAAGTTTATTTAATGGAACTAGCAAAAACGAATCAACACTATCGATACAATCGGTAGTGATTCTTGAATTCCTAACGCCTTGCGAAGGACTTTTAACACTTCGAGACTTAAAACTAATAGAAGGAGAAAGGACTCACTTCCAAACCAACGAGTTTTCTTCAGCTGTGAGCGAGTTTGCTCTCAGATTCTCTTTTATTGATGGAGTCATTGCGGAGTTGTGTCCTAATTCAATCGAAAAAATATGGGTTTTGAATTTGAAACGGGGTGTTTTATCAATGCTCCAGAATTCCATGAGAAGATTCGATTTAGATACCGATGACATAGAAGAAGATGATGTAAAGGGAAAATGTAAAACCAAGTATCTTGTTACTGGGACAGATAAAACGAGTCTAATCATCGAAAAAGTTAAAGATTTAGCGTCTTGTACAAGTCGATCCCGGTTACACTCAGCTGTGCAATCAGTACCCTACAGTTTCAGATCGGTAAGTGTAAATATATACAGGATAATCTTGAAATGTCAAGTACTACAACTTTAAACTAACTTTCAATATTATTTTATAAGTTACAGAGCAGATAAGAAGTTAAGTAAACATATTCTCTCATTATATATTTTGAGTTGAAACCCCAAATTTTGTTTTCACCTCATACTATTGATGGTGTCGTTGAGTGATTTCCTTTGATAAACCTTATACATATCTTCTTATATTACAGAAAATCCAACCCGAAGAAAGCTTGATTAAGTCTTCTAGCCATTGTGTTCTATCAGTGGATCACCACATTTACAAATCGATAAAATGCACGGAATCGTATTTGATGAAACCTTTTTCAAATCGCGGATCAGGAGTCACCACTATCGTCAAGCAAAATTTGATACTTACAGAGGAGAGAAACATCACAACACCTTCCAAAGTAGGTGAAGTCACAAAGAGAGTGCCAATATTTTTCGATCACACACCATCATCAGGTCTTGTCAACGACAACGTTCAAAATGCAAGGGCGTTCATCTTGAAAATGTGCAAAATGGATACTGATGATGATCATATTCAATTTTCGGATATCTTTACAGACCTAGTCAATTCTTTGAGGCTTCTCACTCCGCATGCTCTGAGTGAAATTTTTGATCATTCGGCAGCACTTTGCAGTACAGGAAAGTAAGTACCTCAAATATACTGGTTTCAGTTTCGAATCTTAGCTTCTTCTCATTTATTTTTAAGTCAACTCAAGTATATAAATGAGGAAATGATCCCTTGTCGTAGGAGTCTACTTGCATATGAATTGAAGAAAATAACTCTTATTCGAACAACTCGAAGACTCCCTTACTCTATGGCCAGAAATCTTCAGTAGGGCTTCTTCTTATTTCAACTTCTTTCAGGAAAAACGTAATAGATGCCTTACCTTACGTAGGTACAACAGGAGCTTTCAGGATAATGAAAGAAATGATAATAAAGAAACAAATAATTGCCTCAACAATAAATGATTGGATGTTCTCTTTGTCTCTCACTAAACATCCTGATGAAGATATGCTGGAAGCTGCTGCAGATCTTCTTCAAAAGTCATCTTTCGAACCATCGGTTGTTCTTAGCGTAGGAGCACTTGTAAATACATTCTGTAGCAAAAATCCGAACTGTGATGAGTTCATTGGTGTTCATAGTATTACTGAGTATTTGGAAAAAACAGTTGTTGATTTGTACAACAAGGAAATTAGTGTGAGAGAAAATCACGAGAAGGTGAGGAAACGTTCTTAATATTTCTCAGAAAATCAGAAAAAAAATATTACTTCCGTAGTAGAATCAGCAATGATTCTGGTTTTTATATTGGGTTTTATTTTTACAGATGGTGGTATTTTTGAAAGCTCTGGGTAATTCTGGTCAACTGTCAACATCTCTCAAAGAGATCCTCCTGGAACTCATTGAGAATGAGGATTTAGATATGGAAATAAAGATTGCGGCAATTGAATGCCACCGAAGAATACCATGCGACGAATCTAGAGATTATTTTGAAGGCCTCTACAAGGATGCTAACCAAGATAGCGAATTGCGTATAGCTGCCTATTTGCAAATTATGAAGTGTCCAAACTACTTAATGATGAGGACTATACGGCAAACATTAGAAAATGAAGAAGTTAATCAAGGTACCATTTTACTGTTTATAGATTTGACGAGGGATATCGCTGATATGGGGGGACGACCTCTTCGAACCAGCTTCAACCTTATTCAATTATTATAGTATAGAACTAATAATTTTTACGTCTAAACTTTCGATAAGTGAAATCAACACCATGGAAAATTGGTGAAATGATACCTCAGATCGACAGGGTAGGTCAGCCAGATGAAATTTCATTTTTTTTTCAGTTGGTTCATTCGTTTGGAGCCATTTGAAAAATGTATTGGAGTCAGCAGTGCCAAGTCGAGTTGAAATTCAAGGTCTATTATCGGATAAGGATCTAGTGAAGAAGTTTAGTAGTGATTTACGAAAATTTTCCCACAACTACGAAGGATCACTATTTTTCGAAGAATATAATATAGGTAATATCGAAGACATTAGCTAGAAACTTTCATAATAGAAATACAATTTTTTTTCAGGTGGAAATTACGATAGCAACCTTATATTCTCTACAAAATCATACATTCCTTCCTCAGCATCATTCAATTTCACCGTTGATCTATTTGGCGAATCCATAAACATGTTCGAGGTGAGTAAATTCTATTCGCATAATGAATGAGAATTTGACTAGTGATTTTTTCACCGTAGGTAACTGGCAGGATAAGAGGTTTTGAAAACTACTTGGAATCATTATTCGGCCCTAAAGGACCCTGGAGTTACTCCACACTTCAAGATAAACTGCCTAAAATGAGATTCGCTAGAGGAATAGGAAACGAATTGTTGAAATCTCAGCTTCAAAATATTCCAAACGTGATGGAAAACGATTTTGGAGATCCAAAGGTAAAAGTCGATGCTATTCTGGAATGTTTTTTTCATCGCATAATTTCAGGTTGCTTTTGGAGTGAGAATATTTGGAAACGATTTGAAATACCTCACATATAATGGCTACGACGAAATCAAAAAGGCAATTGACCACATGAATCCAATCCATTATTTCCAAAGATTCATCTCAAAAAAGGTAGGACAACTATTGGTAATTTTTTTGGAATTCGATTCTGTCCGGCTGGCTGACTGTAGACACGATAACTTGAGAACGCCTATGGCCCGTGACTTGAAACGTTCCAGTAGGTTAAGCCATAACTATACAAAAGTATACAGAATTTCATTTAATTTTTTGTCGAATTTGTTTTTTTGGTATTGTTTTTTTTTCGGAATAGCTAAAAAATACTGATCTGAACATGCTGAAACTTTGTAAGTAGTTGACCGCTTTGGCAATGAATGTGAACATGCGTGCAAAAGCTGCTGACTTCAAGCTGGTGCTTCTCTTGACTTTATTCCCAACAAATCTCTTTTTCAGGAAATCGACTTTCACAAGGCCTTGATGTTCCTGGACACTAAATATTCAATACCAACTGGTGCTGGACTACCCATATCTTTATCTGCAGTTGGAACTTCTGCGATAAACATGAAATTGGCGGGAGACTTGAAAGCAGAAAATTTCTCGAAAAAGAGGGAATTGGATTTGCAGACAGATATAAATCCAACTATTTCTCTCGATTTGACTGGAAGCTTAGAAGTTGATGCTTTTTACGCTAAAACGGGCTTAAAAGTGAAAACCAGTATGTATTCTTCAACTGCTGTTGAAGGAAAGGTCAGTGTTAAGGGTTTCAAATTGGCCAAAGTCCATGTATCCATACCACAACGGAAATCAGAAATCTTCAATTCAAGGTAAGTTTAATAACAGAAACACAAGGACGACTAGTCGTTCAGAAATTTCGAAATAAACTAGAGAAATTCTTTTCACAAGACTGCCATCCGATAGGTATCTAGAACTCTTTCAGAATTTGAAAGGCTGAGTCGTACTGATAATCGTTAATGACCGTGAAACTGCAGACAATGCTTCTTCAGTGCAGTTGGCTGATTGGATCATTAGCTCAGATCAAGTATGAACAGTTGTTCATTTATTCGTCCTTGAGTTTATTTTCATTCTTAATGATGTGTGATCTCAATTCGTTTTATAGATCAGAGCTACTGGTGATGAAGAACGGCAAAGATGAAAAACAGCATGGGTTGAAAGAGTATGTGGTAACAAGATCAATTTGCTCATGGCCCGTTATAGACAAAACCCTGGGTATTAGATCGTGTCTTGAATATCACTTCGTAAATGTCACAAAAATGAAGAATGCTCCTTATTTTGTTCTGGCTGGTCCAGCAGGATTCAGGATATTCCTTGAGAAACTCGATCCAAAAGCGAAGGATTTCATTTTCGAGTATAAATGGGTCGATGTCGCAGATACCAGTGCAGTAACGATGACCTTCGATGCTCCCGGATCAAGTTTGGGTAGAATTGTTGCAGCTAATTTGACTATCGACAAAAATACTCAAAATATGACTCTGCTTATCAAGACAACAGCTGGAACTGTAGTCACAAGAGGCAATTATAAAAATACTCCAGATGAAAAATACATACAGTTAGCGGTGGATTTCAATAATTTTTCACATTTTGATACAAGCCTGTCAATGTCGAGAACACAAATTCAACATGGATACAAATACTTCCCTAAATTCTACCTTGGCGTTAACAATGAGAGAGTTGTAGAAATTCAAGGTGAAAGATTTTATTATCAAACAATTTATGAAACTAAATCAAACCATTTTAGGATCTGTGGAGTTTGTCAATAAAAAAGGTATATCTCAATATCATGTTGATATGAAGTTCCAGACAAGAAGAGTAACGGCTAAAGTATTTGGGTATATTTCAAAAAAACAAGTTACCATTGCTACGCAACTGAGGGTGCTATACAAATTCCCCAATGCCCCAGAACAAGGTGTCGATTTGGCATTTTCTCTGGCGAACAGATCAAAGAGAAGTTTCATGGACATACAAGGATCAGCAAGTTTCGAAAGTTCTTCGTATCCACAATATGACTTCGATTCGAAATTAAAGTTGTTGGTGAGCAGAAAATTACCAGGAAATTTGCAATGCCAGATTCAAACATTTTTTTACAGAGAGGACATGCCCATACTGAAGGAGTCTTCAATATAACATTCAATCATAAGGACGAACCTGTGAAATGGACGAAGTTTGGTCTCCAAGTCATCGATAAGTCCCTTGATGATGGCACCAGAATGATGAACACTATAATATCATTTTCTAAACCAGCTAAGAATATTGATGTCAATGCTGATTTTAAATACCACTCGAAAGGACCAAATACTAAAGTTGATTTGATAGTAGATTATGCGAAAGACAAACGTTTTTCAACAGCTGTATTTTTGTACCACAACAATAGACCATTGCTTGATTTCAAGTTGGAATTGAATGTTACAGTGCCTGCGTTCCACCCAATGGTAGCGAATTTCATACTACATGAGAAGCAGCCCTCCCATTACGATGTAAGTGTTTAATTTCATGTTTGAAACCACAGAGAATTGTTCATTACTTGCCCTTAATGAGTGCCAAATAGTTTTGATCCTGAAGAAGCGGAATATATACAGGGTTTTCTGATAGAAAAACCTATATGGGAGTTTCTTGCTGAATCTGTACAGTGTTTGAGAAAAGGACCTTCACTCAGTTGAAAGTATCCAAAATACGTTTGCAACATCACAAAGGCATCATCTTTATGTTGACAAATGCCAAAGTTACTAATATTCATCACATCAATTCAAATAACACAAAAACAAGACTCTTGACGTATGACGTGCGCTGTAATTATGCTCAAACGTAAGCATCCTGTGTTCGTATAATTTCTAAAACACTCGAGAATAACAGTGAGAAACATGTTATTTTAATAACTTTATACATGTATTTATCATTCAAAATGTAAAAGATATTACTTATTTTGGTACTTTTCTGGTAGCTTGTCTTTTTGCCTATCCGTCACCGCAAAAATTATGCCTTTACAATGTTGCAAAATCATGGTTTTAGATGCTTAACTAGCTGAAGGTCAGTAGCACATCGAAAATGCTATCTCAAGAGGCCGAGGGAAAGACTCCCTCCCTTACTATGGGGATTTTTGTGTATGAACTCGACTAGACAAACTACCCCTGAAGTCATTTTACTAGTAACCCGAACAACCTATATGTTTTAGGATCATTCTTTCGTCAACTGTACATACATTGGACACTTCATTGTGCGGCTCCTTCTTCTGGAACAAAGCTTGAGAATAATTATTTACAATTTTCCATTTTAGGTTGGTTTCAATGGAACCTGGTTCAGTAGCCACAGCCTTTCTGCCTATGGTGTTTATTTCGATAAAAGCACGTCAAGATCTTATGATTACCACGCTAAACTAATGGTGAAGTCTCCAAGTTTCCAAGATATTTTCTGTAATTTGAGGTATCATCGTGACAAAAATAACTTGAAAGTTGTCTTGAAGGTATGCCATATCCGCACCAAATAAGTATTTCACATTCTTCAAATTTGTTCGTTTTCAGTTTGATCAAAACAACACAGATTATTGGTTACTCATTAAACATTTAAATTCCTCCCCTGAAGATTCAAGTACTATGGCTGAAGTAAAATACCAAAATAAAATATTTTCCATGCTTACAACACTACATTCTGGAGATCACCAACACGCAGCTGTTGAAATTCATATTGATCAGTAAGTTGAGAAAAATTACAAAATCAATTAAGGGTTCGAGAACAAAAATATCAATTTTATTCCAGACCTTGTATGTACGAACTCAACCGACATATTTAATTCCAAATATTTTTTTTAGAATGCGAGATATTCATTTTGCTGCATGGGCACACAACAAAGCTTCTTACAAAGCAGCAGGAATCGAATTGAAGTGGGATGCAAACCGAGATCCAAACCAAAAACTTGTTCTTTCTGGTAATTTCACCAAGGTAGCTCCATTCAACTACATCGCTAATATATTGGGATCATATCCTGGAAGAACTCTTCTGGGAGATTATGAGTTCGTTCTGAAACGTAAGTTTAAGTCTTAGATCCAAGAAAAAACCAAAAAAAAAAGACAAAGACCATAGTAATGATTTTTTGTTGGCCATGCTGAGATCTATCCATAAATTTCCGTAGCAAACAATATAATTGTGTTATTTTAGCTGGGCACTTGAACACACTGGTGAGACTCTCTTGGGACGATGATCAGAGCTTCGCTGTTATTTTCAGTTCCGATTTCAATTTTGGCAGTCAGAAGTTTCTTATTGCTAATTCTGAAATTGTTACTCCATTCGAAAATTGGAAACAAACTTTCATAAATACGGGGTAAGGCATATTACAATGAATATCGAAAACAGAATACACAAAACTAATTCTTCAGATTCGAGCACAATTTGAACATGTACAGTCTGAATGGGAGCATTGAGTGGGAGAGAAACCAACATATTTCATTGGATTTATTCGGTAACTACACAGTTGATAATGAATTCCTTGATTGTACATACAGAAGCAGTATATCTAGTACCCTGAAGAATATACCTTCTCTCAGTGCTTCACTGGCTCACCTTCAAAACGATACTAAAATAGAGACTATTATGAGATTACAGGTATGATCCAGCTCCATATATTTTGCTAATTGCATTTCTTATAATATGTTTCTAGTATGCACCTGAAGATATCATAGATATCAAAAGCAAGTGGGAGGTCTTAGCTGATGAAACAGGCAAAAATTATACTGGCACTGTAGTCACCAGTACCCCATTCAATGGATTCAGCAAAGGATATCTCATAAGCAAAGTAATGATAACCAAAGATAGATATCTAAGAGGAGTTGCTGATTTGGATTTCGATTTTAAAAAATTCTCCATTAGCGCAGAAGGTAATTCCCTTATTGTTATGTGTATGAAATCGACCAGAAAAGGTACTCTTAAGCTCTTGTTATAACTAGCTGTAACATTCTGTATGTAGGTATTATGACTTCACTGCTCCATATTTTTCAGGTCGCTTAAAGAAGCTGACGAATAGCATGCTGACAGTAAATATCACGACGCCAATAGAAAAATATAGCACAATCAATGGAAAATTTGGCTTCATAGAAGATCAAAGATACCTTGTAGCGATGATCACTTATCCAAAAAAAATTATGGGTGTTGAAGTTCTCCTATCAGTTCAGAGCCTACTAGAATTCGACACGAAATTCATACTTGGAACACCACTAGAGGTGTTGCAAAGAGTTGTACTGATTGGAAAACTGAAGCCAGAGTGGGTAAGTTGAGCTCTGAATGATGCAAATACGAAATTTAACTCTTGTTCTTTTCAGGCTGATTTTAGGGCTGGATGGAATTCACTCCTTGGTGGCTTCACTGGAAAATGGCATTACGCAAATCGTCTAGACTTCGAATATTCCTATATAATTTACACTCCTTTCGAGGGTTTTGAGGAAAATAGTGTGATTTTGAAGGTGATAGTTAAAGAAGGTATTGACGCTGAAACTTCACTGAAAGTATCGGGACAAAAGGTAATAGAGCATTCTTGAGAAGTAGCCAGTAACTTTTATAAAAATTTCCTAGTATCGAATCGAAATTTGCCATTGCACAAGTTGCAGCTTTTGAATCTGAATATCACTGTTATTTTCGTTAATGGGTAAAGTCAGTACAATATCCCAAGAAATAATAATGCTATCAGATTGAAACTTCGTGGTAAATTTTGTTTGGACCTGAATTGGTTTATTCAGGTGTTTAGGGGGTTTCAATAGTAGAGACCCCGCTTGGTTGAATTAATCGCACTTGATTAATTCTGTCGTTATCAAAATGAAGACACGACCGACGAATATTTTCTGATCTTTATCAGAAATGTTGATGTTTCTAAAATATGCAGGTAATTGAAGAACTTATTGACCAGTGGATCAATATCGTTGCACTTATGACACGAAAATGGTGTTGAGGTGTATTAAAAACGCACTTTTAACACGTAACAAAAAATGTATTTTCTTGTATCTGTATTAGATAACAAGACCGAAGTGGAATACAAGTGATTTGCACAATAGAATCTTCCTTCTATATCTTATTCGATAGCAAGGTCGAAGCGACTTTCAAATGAGAAGTTACGATTTTTACAACACAAGAATTGACGTATAAGTCTTGTTTATAAATTCGAGAGCGAATGTTGTTAACTATACAACGGTCAAATGAAGAGTGTCTTAAAACTAACTAAACCCAAATTAAGAAAATTCCCTTCTTCACATTTTAGAGGGAGAATATAAATTTTGATTGGTTTTTTGAATTAAGCGACGCCCTTCTAAGATCCGAAAAAACACCTCGGATTGGCTGGTGCAAAAGAGAGAGCACAAATGTGTGAAGGAAATTTCCCTAAACGGTCTACTAAGATAAATTCTATAAACTGTCACATGTGATGTCTGGATTCTTTGAATAACCGAAGTATCCATCACGCTCCGATTCCTGGAATGCTAAGAGCTTGAATTTTATCCAAGTGTTTTCTGTCATGCAAAATTATACTTTATTGTTGGCTTGAGATAAAATGCTCTTAAAGCCGGTGTCAATTGATTTGAACCAAAAATATTGAATTTCGAACATATTCCTGGGAACCAAAAGAATTCAAACTCTCACGTTGCAGAAGCAACAAATTTTATTATATCGAACTATGACTATATGCAGAATTTTGTGGAGATCAAATCGAAGAAAAACCACAAACACTGATTTTCAGAAATTTTTTTACGGAAGCTATTCAGGAGATTTTTCATGAAATTCGGCATAGTACTTGGAGCCAATACTCAACAACAGCGTACCAAGTTATAGCTGAATCAGATATTCATTCCTTGTTGTTTCGTCGTTCGCGGAGAATTTGAACAAGCGCTAACCAGCTTCTGACCTCACGTCAGTGCTATCCTAGAATGTTGTTCACTCAAGTGCCGAGCAACAACTTTTTGGATCAACCTTCACCAATTGCGAATAATGCATACAAGCTCTCGAAAACAACGCTCACATTTTAATTTTCTTTCAAGCTTGGAGCGAAGGTTTACGGGGAAACTAAACCAGCACTCCTGAAAGAACTTGGTATAAAACTCGATGAAATTTATGGCAGAAGAAACAAAACTGGTGCATTATCTTCCAACGAAAAGGAAGACTATGACGATGACGATCTATTGAGTTGGTCTGGATTGGTAGAAATAGACACCCTTGTAAATCCCACTATCAAAGGGACTTTGGATATAGATCAGAAAGGACCTGTTTACACTATCAAATCGAAACTGACCATGCCAGATGGATTAGCTATAATTAATGATAGACTTGAATATTACGTAAGTTTTCTGATCAATGTTCGAAAACTATCATTTTAAAATGATTTCATTTTCAGGGGCCACTCACGATGAAAAATGCACTGCAAATCACAACACCTTACCGGACTTTCAAAAAAATAATTTCAAATTATGAATTGGATATAGTCCCGGGTCAAAACTACATTTTCAGTGTCAGTTTAAATTACCAAAATGGTAGCGAGGTAGTTCATGTAAGCATCACTTGCCAAACTTTTGTTTATATGGCAGCTTCGAATATTTCACTTTGATCTAAGCTAAACATCCAATGAGCCACAGCTTCTACACCGAAGAAGCATTGTCCAAGGAATTCGTATACTGCAGTTTTACGGTGAGTTGTACTGATGATCGATAATAACCGTGAAACTGCAATTTAAGGATTCCTTGGACGTTTCTTTTTAGAAGTAGAGGTTTTCGGTTGATTATATGATTAGCTCAGATAAGGGTGGAGTATTCGTTGATTTATCGACAGATTTTTGTCCTGGTAATTATGTTTAATAATTTGAAATATTGAATTTCAGAATGAAATGACTGGAAAATACCTCATCTTGTTAGGAAAGTCCGATTTGGACAAAACTCACAATGTAACTTTGCACACAGAAACCCCATCAGTAAGTTTCTTGAATATTGACGGAGGGGGAGTTTTGAGGATTGAGAAAACAAATATGGATAGAAGATATTCCACAAATATGTATTTTACTTCCGGTAGCATAGATGTTGCTTCTGAAGCAGACTTGAAGGTACGAAATGGAATAGTTCGATCAATCTGAATTAATTAATTCATTCAACAATACACCTATCTTTTAGATCAATAGGAGTACTATTAATGGAGATCTTTATCTTCGTGCTAAAACTGCATCCATGTATGTGCCTCCTGTATATCTGAAATACATGCGGAAAACTCAGGGAAATGATGAATCTATTGAAGTCCATCTGGAAGTGCCTGAAATGTACAAGAAAGAGGTAATGTCGATCGATAATATTTGAAGGGGCTTTTTCTTATTTTTTGTCACGAATGTTCAATCACTCAGCCCAAATGCCAGAAATTTCCGATGGCAAATGGTGACGCTGAAACTTGTGCACGTGTCATCAGAACAATTCAAAAAAAGTAATGAACTTAAGCTGCATTTGGTGGGGTCACTTCCTGAATAATTGACCCCTTTATATGAAGTGCGTAACAGTGCTGACTCAGTGATTTTCTAGAATATTCTTCTTAGCAACATCCTTACAAATTTTGTACATTTTTGTTGCAGATTTATGTTCACACAGACTGGTCTTATCTGTCCGTGAGACAATTCAATCTTTATTTGAACGTGCAAACACCATTCGATGGATTCGAAAAGTCTGTTGTCGGTGTTCAGGTTGCTCAGAAAGCTGATGCCCAAATTGGAAACATCGTGATTGATGTAAAACCAGTGGAAGCGATCATCAATAATACTTTCAAGAATGACGTATTTTCATCAGTTGCCCAGATGACCGTCAGTGGAAAAAGGTGAGAAGGAACAATATACATCTATATGATTATGTGTAAGAGCATTACATTTTTACACATTATTCAAGAGCACAGGGACGAAAACCCCAGGAAAAAATCTCTGTTCCATTCTATTAGTGCAGAGAAATTGGAATTTGTTCGAAGACTGAGATGACATATATACAGGGTGATTCCGGAGGAGACCGATTTTGGCTAAGTTTACACTAGTCAAGACAGTCTCGAAACAATGTTTGGTTTATGGTTGGGGGTCTCTATTGAGAATATACAGGGTGATTTGTCCGATTCGGCCGATTTTACTTTTATTGATAACTTTGTTTGGTATGGCTTATTCGATTTTACAGAAATTTTCAGCGAAGTACAATATTGATGAGGACATTCATTAATTTCGAAGTTTTTTTCAAAATAAGTGGTTGTTATTGTGATAATTCCAGGTTAATTGATCAGGTTGAAAAAACACCGTGTACATCGCATTTCCAAAACTACGCTAAGTGTTTACGATTCTACTATGATAAGTCATTATTTGAGAGTTTCTAATTTTTTTGGCACACTTCTAGTTTTCTGAGAAAATTCCATCAAAAAAAGACAATGTCGAAATTTCGCTCCAATCGATTCTACTTTCATTGATAACTTTGGTATGGCTCATTCAATTTTGATGAAGTTTGCAGTATAGAATGATTTGAACGAGTACATTCAATAATCGCAAAAGTCTCCCAAAACACAGTGTTGTAATTGTGATAATTTAAAATTTCAGATTAATTGTGCAGTTGAAAATAGAACACCCTGTACATTGCTTTTCCAAAAGTTTCTTATTCGTTTCAGATTCTACAATAATATGTCATCATTCAAAGGTTTTTAATTTCTTTGCCATACCTCCAGTTTTCCTAGAAAACATTTTTGAAGAAGAGCATGATCGAAATTTGGCTCACAAGCAGTGAGAGTATTCCGCACTAGGTAGGAAAGCTGTATTGTCCAAGGATGCGAAGCAGTTCTTAGGTTCTAAAATATTCTTTTCAAATTCCAAATTTATATTTAATTGCTAATATTTTGTATGAAATCATTCAATTCGGAATACATTTAGAATTTGAAAAGAATATTTTAGAAGTGACGAACAACTTTGCATCCTTGGACAATACAGCTTTCCTACCTAGTGCGGAATACTCTCACTGCTTGTGAGCCAAATTTCGATCATGCTCTTCTTCAAAAATGTTTTCTAGGAAAACCGGAGGTGTGGCAAAGAAATTAAAAACCTTTGAATGATGACATATTATTGTAGAATCTGAAACGAATAAGAAACTTTCGGAAAAGCAATGTACAGGGTGTTCTATTTTCAACTGCACAATTAATCTGAAATTTTAAATTATCACAATTACAACACTGTATTTTGGGAGACTTTTGCGATTATTGAATGTACTCGTTCAAATCATTCTATACTGCAAACTTCATCAAAATTGAATGAGCCATACCAAAGTTATCAATAAAAGTAGAATCGATTGGAGCGAAATTTCGACATAATCATTTTTTGAAAAAACTCTCTCGGAAAACTAGAAGTGTGCCAAAAAAATTTGAAACCCTCAAATAATGACTTATTATAGTACAATCGTAAACAGATAGCGTAGTTTAGGAAACGCTATGTACAGGGCGTTTTTTCAACCTGCACAATTAATCTGGATTTATCAAAATAACAACCGCTTATTTTGAAAAAAAATTGAAATCAATGAATGTGTTCAATACTACTGTACTACGCTGAAAATTTCATTGAAATCGAATAAGCCATACCAAAGTTATCAATAAAAGTAAAATCGGTCGAATCGGACAAATCACCCTGTATATTCTCAATAGAGACCCCCAATCATAAACCAAACAGTGTTCCGAGACTGTCTTGACTAGTGTAAACTTATCCCAAAATCTGACGGTCTCCTCCGGAATCACCCTGTATATATTCATAATGGAGATTATTTTTTTTATTGGAACGAAGCTTCTTCATTTTCATGATAAAGGTCGACAAAATATCTTGGAATAATATCTGCAGCAGGAAAAGGGACAATTAAGAAGCAGGGAGCTGTAATAATATTACCTATATTTGCTCTCTGACTGGGAGTCTTTCGACCAAATCAGGTCTTGAGTGATGATTTTTCTGATCCCGATGTACGAAAAACGCTATTGGTCCCTTAGTGTATTGGGGAATCATCTTCCATGAATATAGTTATAATTGCTTATTTTTCGATAAGAAGCTTGTAAAGAATGAATAATATTTAGTTTTATTCTACTTTCAGTATTCCGGTCGTTTTGGAATGTAATGTCATCAAATCAACACCTTTGTCAAGAACGTTAGAAGGAATTGTGACGATTGGTAAAAGACAAATGAACATCACTGGAAATGTTGGTATTGTCAATAACTTACCAATGGTCGTTCACATAGAATTCATACCAAAAGAAGGTTCTGATGTTGCCATCCTCGATTATAAGGTAATAGCCGGCGATGATTCGAAATATAAATTCGTTGGATCAGTGAAGAATACCAAAAATTATTTGAATATGGATGTTGATACCAGAGTTTTGAATTATGCCGACTGGGATGCTAAAGCTAAGGTAATAATAATTGTTCTTGAAACTCATTCTTAACTATTTTTCTGGAGATCCTCTCTCAGACAAAGGTTGAAATAAAGAATTTCTATCTTAAGAGCAAACAATACCACGTGGTGGTGAATTACGGCTAGGCAACACAGCCACATTCAAGTTTCATTAAACCTCATTAATATCTCAAGGAAAAGCACCTGGACGCGGTCTACATGCCATTATATAAAGCTTATACAATGCTTTAACGTTGCCAATAGACGCGTGAAATATTAGAATTCTAAGAAATTACGATGTCTTTAGGAGAAAACGGAGTGTCGTTCTGCAAGCCGAAATTTCTTGGATATGAAAATTGCGCATTCTTACGTTTTTTTTTCAACCATTTGCACCAAAAATTTCTTCGAAAGAAACGAACTCTGCCGTCCAAAAAACACTCCGCTATTTCCGAAGTATTGTTTGCTCTTAAGTGATGTGAGGAATTCCTACATGAAATTTTATACAAGGAACACTATCAGTCAACTCTCTGTATGCTGATAACATTGATTTTTTCTAGATTGAAACCTCTCATGTGCAGTATAAACTTTTTACTGTTGATGCAACGTGCAGGAAGGAAGCTGATACTAAAACTTTGAATTTAGAAGCTCAGACTCCAATCAAAATGGTGCAAAATCTAAAATTGAGTGCTTCCATCAAGTATGTATATATCCATTCATTCCCATTTGTATTTCTGCATAGTGTAATATGGGGTGGTAAATTATGGCTTCGTGAATTTCAGTAGCACAGCTACATTCGAGAATTCGTTAAGTAGTTATGTAATCTTGAGCATATCAAGTACAGACACCCGCCTACGATCTGCATGCTACAACGATGCCAACAACAGCAAGAAATATTCGAATGTATGAAATTTTAATAAAGTAAATCTCGTTGTTAATAGGGGTGAACGGGGTGTCTATTTGAAGGCTCTAGTGGTTACTCTTTGAGATTTTTTTGGGATGTACTTTTAATTAAGTTTCTATTTTCTCAAGAACTCTTGAAACAAAGGGACAACATTGCGCATTCTTACCTCTTGTTTCATCCATTTGCACTCAAAAAAATGTTCGAAATGAAACGAACTGTGGCCCTGTAATGTTTGAGGTACTGTATACTCTTAATAAGTACTACTTTTTCTAATCCAAAGAAACACCAAAGAAGACAATAATCTCCAAGCAGACTTCGAGATACCAAAAAGAAAGGGAAGTGTGCATCTTAACTGGTTATGGATCTATTTGGAGAATATGAGAGTCGATTTTGCATCTAAGTATAATGTTGAAGACAAAGAGAAATCAACAATGTTCAAAGGACACTACAAAAATCCGAACAAAGAATTCAAGGAATTAAGAGTTGGAGCAGATATTAATTTTGATAATAAATGGAGTACTTGTTCCAATGTAACTTTGATTCTGCCCAATATTCAAAATGTATCAATTGACGGATCCATAAAACTTCCTTCGGCTGAACTTCACGTAGTCGAAGGAAAACTAATATACACTACACCCATAAAGGACATCGAGTTTTTGGCCAAATACAACACGAAGATTTCACGAAAGAACTATGCTGTCAACGGAACTGCTCATATCATGGTCAGTAACACTTTTTACATCTGAATTTTTGACAGAGATCTTCCTTATTTCCAAATTCATTCTATGTAGTAATGTTGATATCTTGATTTTTTAGTCTGAAGGCGAAGATAATCATATAATTGGAAATTTGGGAGTGGAATGGGCACCGAATAAAGGATTAAATAATATTATAGATTATGCTGAAGTAGGAGATGGTTACGATTTTGTCTACAAACTCTCAACACCAAAATATAGGAACAAAAAAGCTTTGATATTCGATGCAAGTTACAGAACCTCTGACCTTTACCACAATCTAACGTGAGTTAAAAAAATCTAGATAAGCACTGACGTAAGGTCAGGAGCTTTTACGCACTTGTTCGAAATTAACAGACATTGTGACGAAAGAATAACCCGCTGTTCCCAAAAACAAACGCGTAAAAACCTCTGATCTGTCGTATTTTTCGAAGCAGAAATTTCCACAAACTAAAAATTGATGGGGATGTTTTCAATGGAGAATTTTTCATTCAAGTCTGTGAAATAATATTTTCAGATGTGAACTCTTCAAACCCGAGGATATTTCTGTGGCGTCCGGCAAGATTAATTTCAAGGAATTGGCAAACATGAATGGTTTATTGAATATAACGATACCGTACGAAAATATGAATTTCGCTGGTTTGAATTTCTCCACCGAGACGTCAGCGTAAGTTACAATCTGGAAAATGTTGTTTAAAAAGGAACCTTCGCATTGATTTATTTTCAGGAGAATATATAACCGTTATTTGGAAGCATTCTGGCCACAAAACTCTGCGAAGTTAGATGCCAAATGTGATATCACCACCGGAGCTACACTGCTCCATCGTACAAGAAAGGGTTTCGTAATCATTGAAGTACCAATAGCATCGAGACACCGAGCTGATATAGACTTCATTTACCAGGTAAAACAATTACCTATACAATTAAAAAACAAAAAAAGCACTGCCGTGAAGCTAGCTTTAAAGCGCATGTTCAATAGAGATGACCTCAGCTAGTGCCTTTACGGCAGTGCTCTTCTAGAATCATATCTTCATGTATTTCTGCATGAACATTCGAACTGTTATTCTTCGATAAAGTACTGGATTTCAATTCGGTTAAATCTATATTTTTGGAAATATTGGGAAAATACAGATTAGATCGAATTGAAATCCAATACTTTATGACATAGCCCAAAGGGAGATGGTCAGTCTTCTCAGAGCGACGCCTTGTACAGAGACAGGAGCATTCAGATTCCGTTAGTGACTATACAACAATAAATAAGTTAAACAAACACAAGTGTCTTAATTAATACATATACACTGCGCAAAAAAATTAACGCACATTCTGAAAATCTCAATTTTAATGAAAGTTAACTCTACATTGACCTTATAACTTATTTTTTATGTTCTCTCGGGAAGGTTTTGAACGAAACAAGACACATTAAATGGAAGAAAAATTCAGGATTCCACCGAATCTTATGTGAAAGAAGAGAAATGAACAATTTTCAAAATACTGAAATGCTGATAAGTGATTTAATACTTGGTATTCCCACCCCTTGCGTTAATTACAGCTCGGCAACGATGGTTCATACTCAAAATGAATGATCTTAAAATGTTCTGATCTAATCCTTCCCAGATTTCTCCGAGTTGGATTCCTAAGTCATTAAGAGTAGCTGGATGATTTTCTGAACTTCTCAGCCTTCTATTGAGTTTGTCCTAAACCTGCTCAATCGGATTGAGATCTGGACTTCTTGCTGGCCATTCCATTCGAGAGACTTCAACCTCTTCAAGGTACTCCTGAACGATGCGCGCACGATGGGGTCTGGCATTATCGTCCATAAAAATGAAATTTTCACCAATGTATGGGGCAAATGGCACTACATGCTCTTCAAGAATGTTCCTTATATACTTATCAGCATTCATAGCTCCATTATCAACGACCACTAGGTCTGTGCGAGCAATCAAAGATATTCCACCCCATACCATAATCGATCCTCCCCCGAAACCAGTAGTATTCAGGAAATTGCACTGAGCATATCTTTCATGTGGACGTCTGTATACAAGGGAACGTCGATCACAATGGTAGAGGCAGAATCCAGACTCATCTGTGAAGAGAACTCTTTCCCAATCGGCCTCTTCCCAATGGATATGCTCTCTCGCAAAATCCAAGCGCCCCCTTCGATGGGCTGGGGTAATAGCTGGGCCTCTTGCCGCAACACGAGGCCTTAAATCATATTCTCTGAGGCGATTTCCTATTGTCTGAGTGCTAATTTGCACCTCATGAGTTTGCTCAAGCTGAATTTGAAGGAGGCGAGCGGTTGCAAACCGTTGTCTCAACGAAGAAACTCTCAAGTAACGTTTTTGAATGGCAGTTGTTACCCGTGGTCTACCCTGTCCTGGTCTTCGGACATTCATACCTGTCTCCCTGAATCACTGCAACATTCTGGACACACTTGTATGGGAAACTCCAAACCTTTCTGCAATTCTTGTGTATGTCCACCCTTCTTCTCGCAAAACTACCGCTTGGGCACATTCCTCTTGGGTCAAATTGCGTGTTTCGTGTTGCATAGCGATCGAGTGTAGAAAATCAAACGAAAGAAAAACTATTGATCACTAGAATTGATCGAGAACAACTGATTTTAGAATGGAGCCAGTACATTCAAAATCTGATAATATCATCTTTTTTTATTCCTGCTGGGAAAAAACATCTGTATTGAAGAAAAACGTTGAAAGTGGATAGCATATGCATGAATAATTCTGATAAAAATAATTATCATTGAGAACACCTTCAGTTGTAGAATGAATTTGAGATTTCCATAATGTGCGTTAATTTTTTTGCGCAGTGTATAAAGTGAAAGAAAACATTTTATCGAAAAATAACAGTTCGAATGTTCATGCAGAGATTAATGAAGATATTATGAGCAGGAGAATATTGAAAATAAAATTTGAAATTTTTTTCAAATAGTTCTAATGACACTATTATCACGAAATTTTGCACAAAGTTGTCCATCAACATTTCCAAACTAGCTGCCCAGTTTCATCATGATTGAAAGAGTATCTTTCGAGTTATTCTGGAAAAAATAACGATATATTGAAAAAAAACACGAAATTTCACATATATTTTTACGCGCTTGTTTCACAATATCTTCAAACATTATGATCGTATCGAACTGAAATTAGGTACACTGTTGTGGAATACGAAGCTCAAGGTACGACCTAAATTTTTCCCAAATGTAATGAATAGTTCTCGAAATATTAGGGAAATAACCTCAAAACTTCAAATGGCTATAACTTCCGAATTGTTGGACCGATTTTGCCAATTAACGAACTCAACCTTCGCATTTTGAAATGCACCCAACCTTGAAATATTTGAGTCAATAGATTCCCCCGTAAGCCCGTAATCGTGCATACGGACGGCCGAACAGAATCGGAAGGCCGGACAGCATCGATTTTGACACCGGATTCGTCATCTGTGAGTCCAACCTAGTCGTTTGAGAACATTGTGATTCGAAAATTTCCAAATTGTGAGAATTTCAGAGAGACAGTTGTTCACGAAGTGAATCATTTTTCAAAGCACCATAATCAAGAAAAGAGTTTTTTCAACTTTTTTATGTTTGTATTGTCACAATATTCCATTTTTTGTTTACCAGGAATCTCCGATGAACAGCTACGGCAATGCCACTGTTGATTATAACGGAAACAAGATAGTGGAAGGTAAATATACATGCAAGACAGAATCTAAGGCAGGATTTGAACAAGACAATACACACGTTGAGCTACACAACAGTTTCGTGCCTATTGGTGTGGATTATATTCATGGATACGAGTATGGAGCTCCATCAGATGAAGGAGTTGTGGCCCCCTCAAAGGTGATATATCCATAAAAAAAGTTTTACATTTCTCAAATGCAAAATTTCAGGATACCAAGAATATGAAAGTGTATCATTTAACAAATCATACCAAATTCGCTATTGAAGGCGATTTGATTATTGGAACAACATCCACAGGCCAGCAATTAGGTTTGAGAGTGAAACATCTGAACAAAACTGTAAAGTTCAACAGTGACTATGACATTTTGGACCAAGAATATAAACAACATAGTCGGCTTCAACTAGCGCCAGAAACTTGGATTGAATACAAAATCAGCCTGAAGAATGAAACAGTTGTAAGTACAGGGCTATGTTCTAAATGCGCATGACGGCATTCCATAAAACTAGATTGAGCGCATGCTCATTGAATGTGAAGTGAATTTGAATTTTATTAATCCTTGTATTCGCAGGATGAAGACTTCGATGCTCAAAGATTGCAAGTTGATGTCCAGTATCCATTACGAAATTTCACAGCGATTGGTTCGTACAAAATTGGAGAAGAAAGCATTTCCTCTGACGTTAAACTAGAATGGGATCTGCAAGAAAGATCTATAGAAGCAGGGCTTGATTGGAAAAAAGTATCCGATAGGCACGAGCAAGTTTTACTCACTTTAAGACATCCGACATTCGAAAAGGTAGAGTTTCAACAGAATAATTCGGAATGAAAATGTCAATGCATTTTAATTTCAGGATGTTACAGTTTTGAGTGAATATGAATATGACGATAGAAAGCTCATAGACGCAAGGGTGAAATTCGATTACGCGACGGATTCTGAACAAACATTCATCATGGGTGGAAGGGTGGACGATCACTCGGAGAATGACATTTACAACTACACCTATTACATCTACGCCAATCACAACGCCACAAATTTGGATTTGAAAGGAAGAGGGGACATATTTTGGAAACCAGACGTTTATAGTACAAACCATTACAAAAAATATCAGAGATCTTATCTTCCACCACAACCTTCAGAGGCTCTGATCAGAATGGATCTCATACAAAACGAAGTCGAACTAAAGGTGGGTTTTCTCTGTTTATGTAGCCCAAACATCATATGAACCGGCATCAACTAGAATTTACTTGATTCTTCCATTGGTACTTATACAGTGTTTTCCTAAATAAGGAAATAGATTCCTCATGAATAAACCCTTTTCATAAATAAGGTTAGTTGAAAAAACCGTACAAAACATTGGAATATCCCCCGCTATCCAATGAATTTTTATAGGGTGTGAAAAGATAGTTATTTACAGTTGTAGGAAATTCATGAGGATATTAATATTCCTACGTATGATACAGCATAAATACTCCGTATCCCATACAGATTGACTTAATATCTAAATATCAGAATTTCAATAGAATATCAAACAGAAAAACAGTAGAAAGGGATTAATAGTATTACATAGATTTGTTCTCTGATCAGTAAGGTCTTTCGACCAGGTCGTCCTCCAAGCAATGATTTTCCAGATCGTCAGGTTTACGAAGAACGCTACAGGCCTTTTATATTGCGGAATCATCTCCCATAGATTCATAATGTATTATTTCTCACTATCAGGCATGAACTTAAAATATTGTGACATTTCATGAATACAAACACAGAATATCCTTAATCTAAGAACATGAGTAAATGAAATTCGACTTTTCTCATTGCAGAGAGACAGTCTTGGCCAGCTCTCATACCTAAGGGCATGTTTCGATCCAGGTCATCCAAAATATACAGGAAATTTATCAGTTACTCACGATTTCAATGATGCAAACGGTGATTTTTACCTAAATATTGATGAGAAAATATTCCGTTTGGACTTCAACATGACAACAGGTGAGATTAATTTCCGAAGATGTTTCTATGAATTATCAAATACTAACACAACCTCAAGGACGAAAAATAAACAAATATCAATGAATCAGAGCCAATCAACCGAAACATTTACACCAAAGAAGCGGTGTGTCTAAGGAGTATGGTCACTGCAAGTTTCACGGTTGTTACCGATCTCGTCATGCACATCTATCAAAGTATTCTGCACTCGAAGGTTACAGCAGTATTCCATCCTAGAGGTCATAATTATCCAGAGTCTTAATCTGCGGATCACAAGGTGAGGAGGTCTGAAGATCGGTAAAACCGTGAAGCTGCAGTAACCATACTGCTTGGACACCGCTTCTTCGGCATGAATGTTCTTGTTGATTGGACGGTTAGCTCTAGTCGAGGTGGAATAATTTATTATTAGTGAAGGTCCTTCTTTTCCATGAACCAATGCCCATCATTATGGAATACTTTCAGATGGTCGACAAAGTATGCATATGTATGGTAATATTCCGGACGCCAGAAATGCCAAATTCAATGCATGGCGGGATTATGATGATATAAGGATAATGGATGTAATATACTACTTAAGAATGAATCATTCTAGACTCATCGTTTCCAACTTGATTTGGAGGCCTGAACTTCTGCGTGAATTACAGGTATACATTACAACTTATTGTTCCAAATGAGTGTTATCTTATTTTCTTCTATTTATTCTTTATTTCAATCTCCATCTTTTTTTAATATACCTCATTTCTTTCATGAGATTCATTCTTGTTCATTAAACTAGATTTATTTGCTTTATTTTATGCCTTAATTATTTAAAGACTACCATAAAAATATTTTTTTTATAGTCTGATTTCCACAATGGCCTACATTCTGTGTACAATTACGTGATCGAGAATATCAACGACACACGACATTATGTAAGATCAGAAATAAAAGAATCTATATCCGGAATTTGGTCGGAAGCAGAACCGTATCTTCAAAATTACCTGAACGATATGAGGTAAGTGAATTAAGTCTATTTACTTCAAAATGAAATGTAATTTTTTTTCAGAGAACTAAAACTTATCGAGGAAGATATAGAACATTTGAAAGTGTTCTTGAATAAATCATACCACGCTAATGACTTCTACATCAAAACCTTCGTTAAATTTACCTCATATGCATTTGACGAACTCGCCTTGAAGAAACACTTCGAATCCGTCCCTGCAATCATCTCTGAAATATGGGGAATCATGGGCGAATCAGGAAAGAAAATCCAGAAAAGCATTGAATGGGTTATCGAGAAAGTAAGCCCAATTTGAACAATAAAATTTCGCATCATTTTTCCGGTATTTTCTGGGTTGTCACTGGCAATATCCGAAACAGAAATATTAAAAATTAAATAAAATTGTTTCTTCATTAAAAACGCCCTTGCAGATTGAACTATTTGTTCAGGGCAGTTCCTTGAAAAACAGATTGCCTAATGAACAATACAGAAACCATACAAACGATAAACAAAGCGAACTGTGACGTTTTAGAGTACAAATCTGACTCTTTCATCAGTACAAAGGGCAATATTTTAAGAATTATTTTCTTTCGATTTTTCGTTTTTGATTTTAGACTTTTGTCATATTGACATTTTTTTCGAAAAAGTCAGTTTGGCAAAAGACGAAAAATCGAATGAAAATAATTCTTCAAATATTGCCCTTTGTACTGATGAAAGAGTCAGATTCTTACTCTGAAACGTCACAGTTCGTTTTGTTCATCGTTTGTATTGTTCCTGTGTTGTTGTTTTCCAAGAAAGTGCTCTTGATAAATAGTTTAATCATGCAATCTGCAAGGGCGTTTTTCATGAAAAAATAAAAAATTATATACTTCAAAACTACAGGAAAACTTATCATTATAAAATTTGTCATGAAAATGTGAGCCATTGTAAAGGTCTTTTGCATGTAACAAGAATTATCATGTTTTTCTCAGTCTATTTCGATACAAAATTTTGATGTGTGCTATCGCATATTTCAACAATAGTCGAATTTTGAATAAATCGGTATTAATAATGGTCAAATCGGAAAGCAAGATCAAAGAGGGCTAAAGCCGGTAGATCGCCTCCTACGTCACTTGTTATTGCACGATTCTCCGATAGATACAGTCGACGATTTCCATCCGTTTGCTATGAGAGAAAGACACACGATGAGCGAGAGAGAGAGAGTGGATATCACTCTTAGGTTACAGAAGGCGCGAAGCTCCAACCGTTAAAAAACAGCCAAATTCAGAAGATCATTTTCTCGTCTGAAATTGAGATTACATTTTTTCAGTGTTCTTACGGATAGAATATTCGATTCCAATCATAAAAAATACATGCCAGAGACCGATTTATTTTCAATAAAAATATTTCGTATTCATTCGAAGTAATTTTGTATATTTATTTTCAGATTAAAACATACTATAAGAATATTACACTGTTCACCAGACAACTGTTAGATGGAGATCCTATAATTCATTTATCTGATGCATTTTCCAATATATTAGAACAGTATGACGACTTCATCAGAAAGTTGCATGTCGCTTTTATTCAATACATCGAAAAATTGTGGCATCAGACATACGACTTGATTATTGAAAATTGGCACAAAATGTTGATTGCCATAGAACCTACATTCCTGAAATTGGTTGCTTACACGGAGAGCATTGCTTGGTCTACAAGCCAAGAGTTTCTTGGTGAGAAAAATATCTACCTATATTAAAAAGAATTATCACTCCAGATATCTGTTATTTTCAAAATTGAAAAAAATTTTGCTCAGACCTTGAATTATTTATTCAACTGTGTGAAACTGAATTTTAATTTGATAAAATCATAATTTTCGGAGATATACAGAAAAAAAATATGTCTTTCATGTTTCTTCTTCGGTATCTTTTTTTTTCTGGATTATCTCAGAATTCAATCATGATGAAACTCAGTTACTATTTTTAAAATGCTGAGGAACTTGTTAACTAGTTTAACACTGCGCTGATACACAACTTTGTGCAAAATTTCGTGATGATCGTGTCATCAGGAGAGTTTGAAAAAAATCCGTATTTTTTTACAAACATACTATATTCTGCGATTATCTGCTCATATTATCCTCATGAATTTCTGTATGAAACTTCGAGCTGTCATTTTTCAATCAGGTACAGTGGATTTCAATTTTATCTCATCTATATTTTCTGAAATTATTTGAAAATAGAATTTTAAATGGGTATGTCTGCGGAGTCATTGGGTGGATTTCACCCATTCAAGAGTTCGGCCTTCGTTATTAAGGTCTCAACCTAACCTACAAATATCTAGTATATAAATCGTTTCTTCCTGAAGTTATTGTGTTTACGATCGGCTATTACGAGTATCTAATTCTGCCCAATGATTCCGTAGATATACCCATTCAAAATTACAGATTGGATCAGTACAGAATTTCGTGAGGGTAACATGATAAGAAGATTACAGATTACCAAATATCTCTATTAAGAAGTAAAGTTGCGTTTGGCAGGGTCAATACGTGAAAAGAAGACCGCTTCGGTAACGAGCATGCGCGCAAAATCTGCTGACTTCACGTCAGTGCTTTTTAAGAAGATCTGTTCAACTGAGGTTTGAGATTATCACTTTTTACCGTTTCAGATTTTCTCTACATCCGAAAGAATGAGATAATCGAGTCGCCCTATTTCGCAAAATTCAGCAATTTCACCCACGATGTTGATAAATTCTATAAGGATATTACCGGCAACAACACTTTATCCAGCGTAGTCAAGTATACCAAAATAAGTTGGAATTTCTTCCGTGAAAAGTACATGGACAAATTGCCGTTCGCCAAAGAATTGGAAGCTATCATCCGAGAAATAGTCGAAGATCTAAACGAGCTAAGAAAACTTCCATCGGTGGCTTTCGTTGAAGGACGTTTGAACCAAATCCTGAATAGGTTGATCTGGTTCTACGAATATTTCGACGTGGAAACCAGGCTTCAAAACTCCCTGAAACTATTGCATAAAAAGGTTACGGACTATTCGCAAACAGCTTTACAGGCCGAGAATAGGTAATTCACAGATTTATTCTGATTTCAATGATTTCTTTATTGAGCAATTATAAAACATTCGTTTATTTTTAGATATCGAGTAGCAAAAACCAAATTTATATTCGATCCACACACAGGAATAATGCAATGGGAACAGAAATTACCAATGTCTTGGCATGCCTTCAACGAAACACCAAATTTCCATGTAAGTAGAAATGAATCGATTTCTGAGACTAAATATATTTCTAAAATCGATTGAAAGATGTTTGGAAGGATTTTGCATTATATTTCAGGTTTCTCACTCCCAATATGTGAAAAAGAACCATCAGAAATTGAAAACACCAATTCTTCTGATTAATTTTCTGAAGGCTATGTACATAAGAAATCGCGTTCAATAAATTGGGTTGTTCATGATGAATGAGTTATTGTTGCTTTTTTTAAGGATTGGAAGAAATGTAGAGATAAAAACTTCTAATCCTCGAACAAGGTTCAATCTCGCAATAGGAAATGGCATTTTCCATAATTATTACTTTTTATTCAATTTTTAATATGTAATTCTCATTCAGATATAGGGAGTGAAAATCCAGAAATAAACCTGAAAAATAAATTAATTTCCCTTTTATAACGAACTTTTCATTAACAATCCGAATACTCTTAATATTTTGTGTTTCAGGAAATACCAGAAATGAAAACATTATACGATATTCAAAACTTCTTCGTTAGCTCTCGTACAAACTTCTGGAAGTTCTATTATGATTACAAGCCTTACACAGATCCATCAGAATGGTTCCCTCCTTTCAAGGGTGAGTTACCTATAAAATTAAGACAACGAGAATCGAATAGTTTTGTTTTCAGCACAAGCACTTATTATTGGCAACAACCACTTTGTTACATTCGACAAAAGATTCTTCGATTTCAAAGAGGAGTGTTCCTATCTTTTAGCATCCGATATGAAGGATCATAATTTCACATTGGTAGTTTCTTACGGCCAAAGAGCAGATACCCATGAGTTACTTCTATTGGTCAACAAAACGTTGGTTAGAATTAACATCTTCACCGATGTAAGTATTCAACAATGGAAACATGGATAATTTCAGCTTGTATCAAAATCCCTCGTGTATTACTTCAATGAACACATATGTGTTGATTTCTATTTATTTTGAGTTGAGACATGACGCGTTTCGCTATACATTGTAGCTTCTTCAGATGATATTAGACAACTGCCTTTTTTGGAAAAACCCACTGTGAAAATGAAAGACCACGATTAAGACGAGCACTTAAAGGTTTCACACAGAGAGAATTAAGGTCTGAATTCGAACTCATTAGAAACTTAAGAAATGAATCGGTTGCGGAATACTCGATGACAATACAGAATCATCCACAACGTATAGCGAAACACGTCAGAATGAATAGAAATTACATATATGTTTTTTTCAAGTGAGAAACATCAATAATGAGATAGGGCCATTTTGCACCTTTACTTGTTATTGATTTGATGAGCAATCAACTTCTATTCGATGAATTTCAGGTTATAAAGGTTGGAGATTCTCCCCGCTCACAACTTCCAGTGGAAATAGGTGACACATTCATACATAGAGATTCAGGAATCATAACTGTGGAAAGCGCTTCTGGATTTACTCTGGAATGTAATACAAAATTCAAAGTTTGCACTTTTGAGGTTTCAGGTTAGTATCTTCCCATTTTCATAATTGTCACACACGTATTCACGAAGATGGAAGAGCTCTGATAAATGAATCAACTTAAAAATCAAAAACACAAAGAAGAAATACTTCACTTCGATCTGAACTAGTTATCCAATCAATCGAAGCCACTAAACCTAATGCCGGTCACATACGTTACGGTCTACCGGAGAGGTTGACCTGCGCAGGGCTACTTGCACAGGTCAATTGGTGCGTGCTTTGGAACAGAACTGCACAGTTCCTACGACCTGCACAGACGACCGGAGAAGAAGCGAAATTCGATTCTTTCTCGAAGCACCCTACGGTGAACCCTATACATGTAGGCTACAGGGTCAGACCTGAAATCTGCACAGGTAGACCGGACCGTATTTTCCAAGGAATTCAATTCCACTTTTACTACCGTGCAGTACACGAATCCATTGACTGATTCTTCCTCCCTGCAGTGTGATTATTTCAGATTGAGGTGAAATATTTATTGATGAATATTGATCCATGTTTAAGATTACAAATTTATCAACTATCTGTAGCAATAGATACAAAAACTTATATTCTTCATTTTTTTCTCGAAGGATGGTATTTTGGAAAGACAGCAGGGCTATTGGGCACTATCAACAACGAACCATCGGATGACTTCCTATCTTCAACGAAACAAAAATATAACGGAAATAACGTAGCAACTTTCGCCAGAAGTTGGGCATTAGATCAGAAATGCGGCAACAAGTTTGTGGAATCCAACGAGTCCAAAAAGAATGGAACAAATAACGATGTGGACCAGCTCTGTGATGACTTGTATGCAAATAAACTGTCCCAGTTCGAATCCTGCTTCGAGAGAATTTCGAAAAAACCTTTCTTCGATATGTGTTTGGGCAGCAGCAGCATAGAAGAAGCTTGTAGTTCTGCAGCTGCATACACCACTCTATGCTCGTATGAAAATACTCCTCTCAGAATGCCAGACTCCTGCATCATGTCAGTACCTGAACAACAATGTACAATTATTTTTTTGCGCGCATGTTCTAAAGAACGGCGGGTGTTTGTAATTTTCGAATTTTCTCCTGAAAATGGTCTTAAATGACGAATGAACCCATAATTTCATGGTGGAGTCAATACGTGAATAGGTGACCGCTCTGGCAATAAATTGAACATGCGTGCAAAATATGCTGACTTCACGTCTAGATTTTTATAATTGATTATTTTTCAGGTGTCACTTGCCCAATGGTTCCCTCATCTATGAAGGAGAACTGGTTAGATTTACTGCACAAAACACTCAGCCTTCAGCAGATGTTGTATTTCTCATAGAAACAAAAAAATGCAACGAAAATTTAACTTCCTCGAAGAACATGAAACTTTTGGTAGAGTCGCTAGATGAAGAATTAGAAGCCAATAATATGAGAACAAATAGGTATATTATTCTATGATATATTGAGTGAAGATTTCCGTCAGTGTAAATACAAAATTAGCTGAAAAATACAAAAATTAATTGTTGTATATGTGGTGTGTTGATGATTACCAATTTTTCAGATATTCCGTTGTACTTTTTGGTGGAGATGGTGTGTATGCCGAGCCTAGAGTTCGATCACTTAATGGACAAATTTTCACAAATTACTCGTCAGTACTGGACACATTGAATAACATTCCGATTGGTAAGGCAACCCCATTTTTGCAGACAAACATTTTCCACAAGCGATTTTTTTAGGAAATGGAAGTGCTGATATATTCAACGCAATGATTTACGCGTCTAGACTTAATTTCCGTCCAGCCGTATCTAAAATTTTCATACTAGTGCCATGTTCTGAGTGTCACGAGAATAGTATGGAGGTAATGATGATAAACATCTGTACCTTGATTCAATTTATCCATTATACAAATATGTTTCAGTATGACTATCCAATTCTTCATCAGTTACTTTCTGAAAATGCCATATCACTGCATATATTGATGAATGAAGATTTCAGCCAAAAACTTAGAGACAATAAAATACCATATGGTGAGTACTTTCTCTCTAATTTGAAGGTAGCTCACAAGTTCAAAACATGAGGATTACAAGATACACATGGAAGTTCATTGAAATAACCCTTGATGGTCAAACATTTTCTTGAAAAGACTGGAAATATACGACGGTTGTTCGACAATTACTTAACCTAAAAACTTTTTTTGGGAAAGTGGCGATTTATTTTCAATATAGTCACTTTTAGTTCGATATACATGACCCAGCGATGCTCCAACTCTTTAATCTATCCCAAAAATACGACATCTGAAGGTCTGCAAAGATGAGGCAAGTAATTTTTTCAAGTTTGGCCGTGGTGAGGGCAGAGGTGTGAACCGCTGCGTTACTGTTGTGGATCTTTTCTTCGACGAGCTTATTTTTCGATTTAGCCCAATAATTTTGCATAGCACAGCCCTGTGAACGGTTTTCCTTGCACCCCATAATCCACGTGGATCTCACCTTATGAATCCCAGAAAACGGTGGTCATCATCTTTCCGAATGTTGGGACAGTCTTCGCCTTCTTCGGAGCACGTTCGCCAGGTGAAGTCCTCTGTTTCGACTGTTCCTTGGTTTCTGGTGTGTACCAGAGGATCCAAGTTTCGTCGACTGTCACGAAACGACTCAAAAATTCCTTCGGATTGTCTTAAACATCGTTAAACACTGCCCTGAGGTGGTTAAGCTTAGTGTCCGGAGTGAGCAAATGCGGCACCTATAGTGCCGACAGCTTCTTCATGCCAACGTTTTTTGAAATACCTACTGTCTCAGCTGTCGCGCTCACTATCCATCTTCGGTCTGCCACTACGAAATCGTGGATTTTTGTTGAAACTCGTTAAACCAATCTTTGACGATCGCCATTGAAGGGGAAGAGTGGCCGTACACAGCATTCAAACGCTCTATGATTTCACTGCGTGATTTCCTTTCCAAAAACAAGAACCAAACATTTTTCTAAAATCCGCGGACACTCTCGCTTTTACACGCAGTCAAAACAAAACTACGAGTCCGATCCAGCTGAAATTTCGACAGTAGCCGTCTACGCCTACAGGAATGTATAATACACGATAGTGAACTGCTTTTGCGATACTGACGCCATGAGGCTGTGAGGATAAGAACTTATCGGACCACCCTCGTAATTACGGATCATATAAGCAATCATAAGAAATTCCTAACAGTAGGAAGAATTGTCCCAAATTTCAATACGTGAACTAATTAGTCTATTTCAAACAATTTTAAGTATTCTTTTGTTGAAAGGTATCGACAGTAAACGAGCTTACACAAAGAAAGACGCCCGATCCTTGAAGGGAGATGAAACATTACGTAATCACATAAAACTACCCAAAACAACGATGCGATTGTGCATGCCATTAGCTCTTGAAACTAACGGTATGTATTAATATCGAATCTCCAGTCTAGTCAAATAAACACATGTAACATTATTTGCAGGAACACTTTTCGCATCAAAATATCTGAGAAATGGAAAAGATGAGTCCGTCAAAAAATTCATATCGGTTTTCACAAAGCGAATCGCAGAAGGTTCCAATAGGAGAGATTGCGTTGATTGTGAATGCACCGCCTCGAATAATGGACTTTCTTTCATGGAATGTTCGTCTTGTCACTCTTCTAGAGCCTCAATGGATTATGTGAGTAAAAATTCTATATATATATTCTTTTCGACGTTTAATTATTTGTATATTTCAACAGGAATTCGAGGAGGATGAAATACTCAAGAATCTCCAGCCAGGCGAAAATATTTTCTGATATGAAATATTTTCTTAGACTATTTATTAATTTATACTCGGAAAAAAATCATTGTCATCGAATTTCTCTTGTTATGTTATCATACACTCGAGACCTACCAACAATTAAATATTCGATGGAAAAATATAGATTCTTTAATTCCAACCTAACCTGTGTGTTATAAATCTGAAGAATAAGTAGAATAGTTTGGAAAACCAAGACAACTGTAACTCACCACTGTTTGCGCGCCTAAACCATCAGGTTAGACTCTGAAAGTATCAAGATTGTTTCTATCTTGAAGTTGAGCAGCGTTGGGAGGGATCGGTACTTGGCAGGACTATCGCTTCATCACTGACTTCGAACAAAGGCGCACGACAGCTTCTAACTTTTCTTCAACCACGTTATCTCTTTGGTAAACTGCGGCTGGATGCATGGATTTTCACTACTCAGCCACATTCAAGGTTCATAAAGCCTCATGAACATATCAAGGTCAGGCGCCCACCTACGGTCTGCACACTACAAATAGTGTCGAGATATATTCCAAGGCGTGAAATTTTATGAATCTCGACTTTAGATGCAGTGAACGAAGTGTCGATTTGCAAGTTTCAGTTTTGGGATGTATTAAATTCTTTAGTGGGAATGCGCTATTTCATTTTTTCTCCCATTTTTCACTTCATTTTAGTATTGATTGTCCCAAAAGTTCCTAAAACTAAAAGTGGCAACATTGCCAATCCTATTTATTTTTTTCGGAAAAACGAACTGTGACCTAAAATTTTTCCTTATTATATTCGAGCTACGGTTTGCTCTTGAACAATTACAGTTTCTACATCAAAAACTAATGTAATGGTTTTGATTGTTGCTCTTTCTAGGAATTGCAGATGTGTGTAATAAAATATTGGTTAAGAATTCAAACAGTTTTATTAAATATATCTGAGATGACATTCAACAGCAAAAGAATTTATTCAAGAATATTGCAAAACATCTGAAAACTATAAAACAATGCCTGATAATATCATATACACAAAATACCTTTGCAACACACCAGGTTGAACATTTTGAGAGTTAAAATACATGAAAGGAGTACAAACAAACACATGATCGGAACAATTATTAATTCGCGTAAGTCACAAGCCTTGAATTGAACAATCTGCCCACGAGTTTCCATCAATTAAATAACACCCATCGATACTCTGTAATACAGCCTTCCAAATAATATATTTTTCACAAATACATCTTCACTATGTAGGCCACCATTTCGTTTAGTTTAATTCATTAAATCAAGTCAATCTCCCAGTCTACAAGTAAGGAGAACTCCCTTTCAAAAACTTCATATGGTTCAATTTCAAGTGAAATATTTGACCATAAAATTCTTATAACTGGTCCTGAATTTCCGATCATTCAATACTCCCGACATTGTTAACTGACAACTGTTGACATGTATCATCAAATACTTATACTCTTTAAAAGTCCAATACAATATCCATTAATAGCAGTATAAAATTAATTGAGAAACAAAAACATTCTAGATAGACAGTTTTTTGAAATGTCGAACTTTATTTCATAGTTTGGAATTAAATGCGTTTTCAAATAGAAAATTATCCAATGAATTGAAATTGACATTCGTAACCACTTTAGTCATTTCCTAATCTTCTTCAGGTCTGAAACGTGTCAACTGTCAGAAATATTATATTAATTATATTAAGTCGTTCATGAAGGTGAAAAATTCTTCTTAAATAGTTTTTCGAATTGGAAAATCAAAGAAGGAAGAGAAGAAATTGAATTTCTGACAATTAAGAGTAACTTCAGAATTTTGTACTTAACCGATTACTGAGAGACTAGTTTCCACACGAATTTTAGAAATATATTCCTTAACAAATTTTCATCAGTATTATTTGATTAAAATTTCAAATTGAAACGATCAAGAGTTCATACCAAATTGGTTAATGAAAAGTGACTAGCTTGATAAATTTTTACTGAAAAGTTAGAAAATGACATTTGCTAATTTTTACTCGAATGATAGTTTTGTACAAGCAAGGTTCGCCGATATAACTTTCTTGTCGAATATGATCAAGTTTATAAATTATGGGAATAATAATGCAATCTACAGAGGGAATTTCCAAGAAATGAACTTTGATCAATAAAGAATTATAAAACGGTAACGTAGAACAAGAAAAAGAAACATGAATAAATCTATTGAATAGAGAACTGTAGGGGAAAGTTCATATTCAATATATAATTAGAAACATCTGGCAATAGGGGAAATCTATACAAATTATATGGCAATATTGCCAGTTATGTTTCTCCATATATACACATCAATAACATTCAACACATTCATGGGTTCATAACTCACATATACTTTCAGGAACCCTCTTGATATAGTCATATTTAAAAAATTTAATTTCCGTACCTTGAAACTTTATTAAATGGCATAAAGGAATGAATTACCTAGGGTATCACCTTTTATATACTCTGGATAATTCATAGGGTACGAAAATAAAATACATTTTTGAATCAAACTTTTTTCATATCTAAGAAATGGAAGGAATTTGGAATTTTCAAGCTGACTAAATGTGTGGCGCTTCTCTTCAACCAGCTTATATCCACAACAATCTGACATCATTACGATCATTACATTATGAAAGAAATTCAAATAGAACTTTTTATCCCATATAAAAATATATTTTTAATTGTTTTGTTAAATTCGGAATATCTCTCCCATCACTAAATTCTGAACCCGATATTCAGAAGCTTCTTTGGATATTAAAATTATAGGCATTTTGAAGAAAACTAAGTTTTAAGTTATTATCAAATTACCACTTAATTTGGCTGCAAAATATAAATCTTTCAATGATCTATATTATGGACATATTTTTAGAATTCTATATAGTGAAGGACTTTCTTGAAATTGCGCTTGAATTGGAATTTCTGAATAATTTGATGTGGTCTAAATTCGATTATAAGAACACTTCATGGCATCAAATATTTACAAATTTGATCCATCAGAATGCAGCGATCATATAAATATATAAAATTAGTTCAAATCAAAATACAAAAGCCAGAATGTTTACTCTGAGAATGTTTCAATTTCCAATTCAAATCAAATGAATATGAGGAAAAAAGATTTCACTTCTATAAAAAAATAAAGAATTATGAAATCTCATTATAACCCAGATAAAAATTCTAGATAAGTCTGAATCTTTCGAAAGCACTTTCAAATTTATGGCCAAAGCGGTCATTTTTTCAGGTATTGACCCCGTCAAACGCCCTGGGTTTCAACGTCCAGTCTGGGAATATTGGGATAATACTTTGATCGGTATATCTACGGAATCATTGGGCGTATTATAACCATTGAAAAATTCGACCTTCGTAATTAGGTCCCAAACCTACTCTACAATTATCGAGTTTCTAAGTAGTTCCTATCGTAAGTTATTGTGTTTATAGACGTCCTCACGGCCGATCGTGAACAAATCATTTTTTGATGCGGATAAACTGAAAATTGGTACACAAGTAGACATGTGTACTTATTAAGTTCGATAATTCGGTTTTAATTTCGATCCTAGTGCAAAATTTATAAACAGTTGTCCCACATATATGAAATAGATCTAATAAAAATATAAATGTTTAATTGTGCCGGATTATTGTGATAAAGATTCTTCGATTTGAAATCAAGATCTAAGAAGAGGTTGGAAAAGAAGTGGGTGATCTATTCAATTTCCTTTTATTGTCTGATGAGGATGAGCCATCCCAATTAACGCAAAAGTGATGCCATGTAATCAAGTACAAATTCATCAGCATGTGAAGATACAGTTGTAAGAGAGAATACTTACTTGAACTTGTAAGTACACCTGTCTTTCTTTCATTCTCACATTCGCTAATTATGTCCAACAACATAAGAACAAAGTTCCAAAAAACTACCACTACTTCTCTATCCCGCACGCAAGATCAAAGATTACCTAATGCTGATTACATTCGTTTTAGCTTGTATAAAAAGTTCCCTACTTTTTTGAAGGAGTTGAACTCAACCAAATTCACGAACGAAGTTGAAATGCTATATGAGTTCAATGAATTTTTCGCGCATCTTTGAGTGGTATCTGTCCTATTGTTTTCATTTCAATTTTGACAAGTCATATACCGAATTTTTAATGTCAAATATTTATAAGTGTTACATGTTTCTATGGCTTGTTTTTTACATGTGTGAATAGATATCATCATAGAAAGGATAATATAATTCCAATATACAATTGCATGCTTTTCAAGACATTTTCTTCATTTCGTTTTTCATCAAATTAATTCGCTTATCACTTTGCGTTAATGTTCATATTACCTTCTTCCTTCTGCTAATGTTTAATGAAGATAATGTAAAAAGTGACAAATACCTATACCTATTTCATAAATGGGTTGATTCCACCCGATTCCGCTGATTTATTCATTCAAAAAAAAAAAAAATATTCCCAATGTTTTCGAATATACAGGTCCGATAGAATTGATATCAGTACATGGTGGACAAATGAAGGCATTCGAAAGAAACAACTTTAATATTTGTAGAGTAGGTTGAGTTCATGAACAGACTCAAAAATTTCGACTTGAGATGTTATTTCCCCAATAATTTGAAAAATGAATATCCGATCGAACTGAAATTTAGTACACGGTTGGAAATGGATCCATTTCCGATTTCATCTAATTTTATTAGTGTGCACAACAGCTGTACGATACCATGACTTCTTCAGATGATTATTTATTTATAACTACTACTTGTACAAATCCAATCCAAAATATTCAGGAACAATTTTTAGGTTTGTACAAGTAGTAGTTATGGATAGTCCCCTAGAAAAGTCATGGTAAGACGAACCAGCCGTTGTGAAATCAAATAAAATTAGTGGAAATTGAAAATTGTTCAATTAAAGATAAGTGCCCTTAAGATGAAGACCGAAATAATCAAATTTTCTATGTTTAGTTGAAATTATTGTTTCGTCATATTCCAGAGATTTATAATTTAAAAAAAACCGAAATTCATGTTCAAGCATCTCACTCGAAACAAGGCCCTGAAATTTTGGGAAAACAAATCCCACACAAACCTGAGGGACATCAGTTGCATATTTTCCAAGAAAATTGGATACTACGCTTTTGAGCTCAATCAAAATATAAACTAAAAGATTTTTGCAAAAAACTCCATAACCCCATGTTAATGAAATTTAAAAAAAAGATTTATAGCAAAAAAATTGCTAATAATGATTTTAAATCATGCGCTACTTTTCTAGCCGTTTTAATATGTGAATCAAAGATTTGTTGTAGATTTTTTAGGATTACTAATTGAGATTGGATGGCGAGAACTAGAACTAAATTTTCCGTATGATTCTCACAAAAAAGTCTCAGATACACCCCATAGAGAATAAAAAGAGAAAAAGCGCTTGTGCACTTCTTATTCAATAAATGATCTTCCACATCTGAAGAATCTCCTATCATCTTCTTGTGTTGAATAAAAAGTATCAATTGCTAATAAAAAATCAAAATGAAATAATTTAAGTGCAAGATTTGAATTTGTTGGGATCTGAAAATGTGTTGTTCTGAAGAATTGTTATCTAGAATGCTTTTATCCACGAAAGCAATGTACTCATCAAGTTTTCATATTTTGCATAACAAAATGTCTAATCAGATCTCTAGAACATAGTTCGGTGCTCTAAATGGTCACCAAAAGAGCGAAAAAGTGTTCTCTAAACGCCCACTTCATGGAAGCGGCAGAAAAAGGCATCAAGCCCATGGTAACTGCTTTTTGCCCAATCTACACTAAAACTCCATCTCTCTTTAGTACACTATCACAGTCATTTTTTTCCTGGTGTTTGATGTTCATCAAATTAACTTTTGTTCGTTTAAATATATAATACAATTCCGTTCCATATGAATTTGTTAAAGTTTGTAAAATTATCATCACAATTCAACATCATGGAAATATAAGTCACAGCAGCTTTTTATATATCACAAACTATTTAAAAGTTGTACATTCGGTGAATTGGATTGGAATAGAGGGCCCCTACAGGATATAACAGTTTGGTCTTCAAGGAATCATTATGTACCTCCAGTGAGTTAGTGGCATAGTGAAGAACCAATTCCTTTAAATTCGGATAAATGTTATACGGCTCGGCAAATCCAAACCCAGCTTTGGTACGTTGAATGATGCAATGGTTCACAATTCCATTGCAAGAAATTGACAATGCATATTGGTCCGTGCTCGATTTTCGAATTAAAAAAGTACCATCAAGGGTATTGGTCAAAACACGCTCTGCTTTTTGCCTTGAAAATTCTAGCATAAGCCATGTACGCTCGTCGCTATGTGGACAATCTTCCACATCCACACCTTCAGCTAGTTGCTCATCTTCTGACCGATTCAATATCTGATTTATTTTGGTAAGAGGAACACCCCTTTCTTGTAGCCAACGTATGTACTTTTCCTGCTCTTTAATCAGACTCAAAATAACTAATTTTTCCGATGTCACGTCTCTATCTAAAGACTTGTTAAAAGCAATATGCTGCAACAAGTCTTCCGTTAGTTGTTCACAACTTTCTTCGATCATTGAGCACCTTTCCTGAAGTATCCTTACATTTGATTCTAACCCCCTTACCTCATGACTTTGAGTATCTTGCTCGGCTAAAGTTTTCTGCAGTTCAGCCTGCTCTTTTAAAACTCTCAAAAGTTCTTCCAGAGCTTCTTGTGCATGCCGTTTGGTAGTAACTTCATGTTTAGTTTGAGCGAATGCCTTGGATAACTCTGCTAATTTCCTGTTGTTCACATCCAACTTATTGGTTATATCATTCAAATTGGCCCACAGTTTTTCGTCGTTTTCGTGTTTAGCTGCTTCATCTTCTTGGTTATATTTGGATAGAGGGTAGAGCAATTTGACATCTAAAGAAGCATTATACAGTGACAGAGAACAATGACGAAAATGATTAACTAATTCTACCACCGAATCAAAAGTGTAGGGTTCTGTAAATCCGTACTTTCCACTTCTATGGCATATTTTGATCAGTTTATTAGCACCGCCTTTCCTTAAGGTTAGTGTATACTCGCCACATTTACTTGAGGCGTCCCTCACTAAAAACGTGCCATCAACGGTGTTCTGTAGCTTTTCCGTAACCTCTTCTCGACTTATGCTACCCCAGTACCATTCTGCGTCCTGGAGGGAGCTATTACTGACACTGGGTGGTACTTCTTTGACAGCTGCTGATGAACTAGCTAAATTGTTAGCTCCCATACTCATTGCCGAGTACTTTCTAGGTGGGATTGCAGGCGCCAAAGCGAATTCCGGTAATATTTCTCCCCAAGAACAATTCATGAGTAACAATTCGAAAACTCTATTATGAGCTTGAGTATTGTAAACTATTTGAATTATTCTTTCCCATGGGGGCCGCATGATGATGTAGCAAAGAACCTGGATGAGGTTGGTTGGTGGACTTTTGTTCCCTCGCCTAAACTCCATCTGACACATTCTACACAAATGTTGCATGAAGTATTTCAAGGTAGACTTGTGGTCTTGAGGAAGCTCTTCAACTAGTTCAGCGAGAGAGTTGGCACATTGTTCGTTACTCCGGATTTCTGAAAAGAAAATTAACAATTGAACACATCAACTGAGTGCATCGGAAACTTGAGTGCAAGAGATCATTTTTGGAAGACCAGGACAAGATGAACTACCCTGGAATGGAAATCGAACAATGGGAAGGATTAATCAACTTACTTGAAGCCTCCAAGAATTTATCGTACCACCGCACTGGAATCAAGGGGTCCGGTAATTCCCTGAAATACTTCTTGAGGATTCCAGTAAGTAAAACGCCTGATCTTTCACTGAAGTCTAGCTCTCCCTGATTCTCAGCAATCGACCTGGCGACCCTCGACAAATCTTCAGGAGGCGGTGAGGTACAGTAAATGTTGTACAGACTCAACGTCAAATCTTCCTGCGCTAATTTTTCCAGCTGCTGGCAGATCCTTATCACAAACTTGGGTGCTACTTCGTCTGACAATTGGCCGCACAATGAAGCGCCGAAAAACAACTTGAAGTACCGTTGTTGACTCGGACAACTTGGCAACCCTGGAAAAAAGACAATTCCTAGGTCACTTCGGATGGAATAATAAAAAAATAAGAAGAATCTTCATTCCAGTAAGTTGTTACACTTTGTGACAATGGCACAACATAAAGTGAAAAAGTGCCAAATAGAATTCAATAACCAAAATACAGGGTGTTACAATGAAATGTTTCCTTACGTTCACTAAATACAATGCAAATAGAAAATGGATTTTTTTTTGGTTAACCACTGCTCTGAAATGATCGAATAGGCCATTTCCACAAAGGCAATGTGAAGCTCTTCAACATGAGTTAACATTCGTTCGCTGTTTCCTATTCAAGCATCTACTGTACAGTAACATACCCGGCACTTCCGGTTATACCAGAAACAAACTTACTTCCTCGTATAAGATGGAACACCCTATATACTTTTACATTGCAGAGAATTATACGTGGACTCAATTTAACCCACTTTATACCTATATCCAGTAGATTTTGAGGAAATACGAACGATTCTGGGGAATGAACAACCAAACGTGACACATTTTTTCGTAATAATTCCGAAAATAAATATTTGGTCCAGTTGAAATTTGATTCACTATTATTGTTGAATATTAGCCTCAAGGTCTGTCCCAAGTTCCATACAAGTTTGATGGATAATTTTCGACAAAATATTCACCACGATCTTACTTAATTTTTCATGAAATTGCACGCCGATGTTATAAAACTATTTCAATTTGATCGCAACAGTAAGAACTACTCGAGATATTTATAAAACCCAAAAATTTCAAATCAGTAAAACTCCAAAACCGTTCCCTGTATACAGGGTGAGTCATTAATTTAACCAAAGATTTCCTTGAGCCAATAAAATAGATTTTACATTTGCCAATTTTTCCAGATTCGGCTCAGTTAAAAATTTATAAGCATATTTCTCAATATGCGAACACACTCCTGCAAGTTCACCACAGATATCTCTTACAGAATAACCGATCCAATGTTTGAAATTTAAAAAAACATGACTGAGAGAACTCATTGACTTACTTAATTTTTATGATTTGGTGCTTTTTGCGATATTATCGCAAGGAAAATATGCACGCAATATCCAATTTCATTCCACTATCACATTATGGACAGTTCCATCTTCGCCCATTCTCATATTGAAAACTCCATAATAATCCTTAATTTCATCAAATTTATAAATGAATTATATGAAACCCTTCACCTAACCTTAACATATTAATTGAACTGTATGGAAAGTCTAGTCCATAGACATTAAGCCATAGCCTCTATATGTGTAGTTTAATCATGAAATAGTATAGACCTAATGTAAGTTTATTGGTTCTATGCGAAAGAGCTAAATATTTCTGCGTATTCTATGGTCTGGATAAACGTGGACGGAGCTTAATCACGGCCTTTACTAGCTCAGGGGCGGATTCATAAATATAAGTTAATCTACTTTCAACGTTGAATATCCCCAAAACAGTAGGTTTAAGGAGAAATTATAAGAAGTAATGAAGTATTCTAAACTGATTGAAGATTCTTATAATGATATAAGACGAACCTGAAAAACGGTAAATGAAAAAAGTGTTTTGATTGATACGAGAAATCTATGGTTGAAATTAATGTAAAACTCATGTATATAGAAAACTTTTTGATGTAGTCAAATGTGTTTTCGGATATTTCTATTTGGCTTAGCGAACCCTAAATCCTAAGTCTCAATTTTAGCGGGGATATTTTCAGTTGACGGATCAGGCCAGGCAGGAGTTTGCAAGTTCACGTCATTCACTTGTCCGAACTTCTCATTTATCGATTTAATGCAACATAGCTGGGGAGAACGGGCTTAAGGATCTGAAGGCTGAAATAGCCTTAATTTTGTTCGGCGGAACATATGGGTCCATAACAACAAGCTATCCATAATTAATCAGAGATTTAATAAAAAAATATCCTTGAAAATTCGTTGAATCAAAGGTTCCTCAGTACATTAATGTATGATTGTTATTTCCGAAATAATTCGAAAAATACTGATGTAATTTTAACACCGAATTCGTTATCAGCGAGTCCAACCTAGTCGTTCGAGACCATTTTCCGCTCCAAATTCGAAAATTACAGACACTTGGACAAAACGATAGCACGATGTTCCCCTAGAATATGCGCTCAAAAATGATATCTTATACAGTGTGTTCCATTTGAAATAGCGAAGTTGTTGAAACTTTTTCTTATAGGCGGCAACACCGCAGCCATGAAAATATTTTAGATCGATAGAGCGCTGGTTCCTACCCAAAAAACCGAATTTCCATTTTAAAATCGTTCACCGGAAAAATCCAGTATTTCGTAGCCCATCTGTAGAATTCTATTAAAACCCGATTTCAAACATTTGAAAACCGAAGTGCAATTTCGACTTTTTTCAAATATATTTTTGGTCGAAAACAATCTGAGACAGTTTTCGACTTATTAACTAAACCATATAAGCCAAGAGTGACAAAGTACAATAATTGGCCTACACCCAATGTCTTAAATTTTTTTGGTTAAAATTCGAATTCAGTTCGATAACAATTGAAATGCAGCCGAAAAATCAAAAGAATTCAAAATTCCGAAATCATAAAAAAATATTTTTTCAAACTCACATATTGTAAGTTCTGCAATGCGATCACTGGTTAAGTCAACCATCGTAGAGCAAGTTGTTTCAAGTTAACTTAAGCTGGGGTTCTTTACAGACTGGCACTTTTCTACTGGTTCAACTCAGAGCTGAGATTTTGATTGGTAGGTAAGTGGTAGGGTTGGCCCAATCAGCGATCGAGGTTTATGTGACTGATAACAGGTGACTTGAAGAAATTAATGAAATTTTTCTTACTTATTGTTTCTTATCGGTGTTTTTAATTCCATATCGAAGAAAAAGTGATTCAATATTTAGAAACCTTATAGGCAAATTTTCATGGCTTTTCGATCATTACTAAGAATAACGCATATTTACATTTTTTTAAGCTCCTATCTGACAGCATTGCATAATTCAATGTTGTGTCAGGTTAACACAATAGGTTCTTAAAACTTTTACGACAATGACCACGATAAGACCTCTTAATAATTCGAATTGAGGACATTTTGGTACTCAAAACGTTGAACGCGATCTTGGCTTAACAGTTATGAACCCTCAGACTTCGTGTTATTCATTGTTCGAGCGTATTCCTAGAAAAATTGGATTCCGATAAAAGTATTATTAATTTCTCGCGTTAATAGGTTTATAAATTCTCCTTATCCGAAAGCTCTCAATTCCTTAATTTTGCTTTTAATGTATATATTATTCATGAAAAGGAAGATCGCAATTTAAGGAAAATTAAATTCGGCAAATGAAAAATCCTGAAAAGCACTGACGTGAGGTCTAGAACTTTAAAGCGCTTGTTCAAATTCGTTGCTAAGGCTGTCATCTTGGGGATTGGATTTCATCTCTATCTAATCTGTATTTTTAGAAATGAAACTAGGCCTAACGGTTCACAACTAACACAATAACTTCCGGAAGAAGCAACTAAAAACCCGATACTTGTAGGTATGGACCTTTAATTGCGAAGGCAGAATTCGTGAATTGATAAAATCCACCATTCAAAATATTATTTTCCCTATATTTCCAAAAATACAATTAATATCAAATTGAAATCCAATACTTCATCGAAAAATGACAGCTCGAAGGTTCATACAAAATTTCCTGGGGACAATAAGATCACAGAATATTGAAAAAAAAATTGAATTGTTTTCAAATTATTCTAATGACACGATCATCACGAAATTCTGTACAAAGTTGTTATCAGCATTTTCAAACTAACTGCTAAATTTTATCTCGATTGAATTATTTAGTATTTTTTGAGTAATTCTAGAACAAAAACCAAGAAAGGCACTGACGTGAAGTCAGCAGCTTTTGCGCGCATGTATAAAAAAAAAATTGAAAACCATTCGTATCAAGTGAACCTGTCTTGCTGTGTTTTTTTGAAAATGAAATTTCGATTCAAAAAACGAGAGACATCGAAAAAAAATAATTCTGCGGATTTACCCGTTTGTCTGATGAAGGGTTCAGATTTAGACTTAGAAACGTTGCAGTTTATTTTCATCGTCCGCATTGTTGCAATATTGTTCATTAGGCAACAATTTTTCTAAAAAGTGCCCTTAACAAATAGTTTTAATCCTGCAATCCGCACGGACGTATTTCATGAAAAGATAATTTTATTTAATTTTCAACAAATTTTTTGTAGATATTGAGAGAAAAAGCTGGATTTCTCGTTCGGTTCTGCAGGTTCAATGAATATGTTCACAATATAAATATACGTAATCATCTGAATAAGTGAAAGAAATAAAAAGTAATATGTAACTTACCAGTAGCAGCACAGGCCTTATGCGCTACGAGTCCACAGCTGGTGCACATGAAGCCTTGTTGTAAAATTCCTCGTAAAAATTTGCCACACTTTTTACATTTTTCCAACGAAGTAAAATTATGTTGTACTAAACAATGGGACGGTCCGGTTTCTTCGAGACTCTGATCATCCGAAATGTTATCCGGCGACTTGACCAGTTCTTCGATGCACTTCAGGATGGCTTTCTGGTGAAATTCATCTTTTATGCCCATATTCTGCACAAGCAAATCCAATTTTATTACGCCATGAATCAATTGTAATCTTTACTCAATAATATACAAGATGTTCCGTTAATTTGAAAGGTTCCGCTCGAAAATTCACACTACTTTCTGTATCATTTTGTGTTGAAAATTCAATTTTTTATGGAACACGCCCTAACGGATTGCAGGATTGAACTATTTGTCTAGGAACGTTTTAAGGAAAACAGGTTGCCTAATGTACAATACTGGCACAATAAAAACGATAATCAAAGCAAACTACGTTTGAGGATATAATTCTTCAAAATTTCTCGTTTGATGAAAAAGTCAGATTTAGAATCTGAAACGTTACATTTCACTTTGTTGATCGTTTGTATTGTCCCAATATTATTCACAAGGTAACTTTTCTCCTAGAAACTGCAATCCGCAGGGGTGTTTTCTATAAATAACAGAATATTTTTCTTGGTTCTCTTTCAGATAAAAGGAGTGAAAACCTATAACACATCTGAAAAGTAATAATATTTTATTTGCATATGCGTACGTTTCAATATGCAGATGCTCTTATTAGTCAACACTAATGAGAAGGTTGAATAAATTCACAAACTGAAAGAATATTAATTAATAAAAGAGTGAACTGAACCTAAATATCAACAAAAATTTCAAAAAGCACTGCCCTGAAGGCAGCAACTTTTGCGCGCATGTTCAATGTAGATGACCGCTTCAGCAACGAATTTGAACATGCACGCAAAAGCTGCTGCCTTCACGGCAGTGCTTTTTGAAAATTTCTACTGATAAATTACTGGATTTCAATTCGATCTAATCTATATTTTTGGAAATATTGGAAAAATAAAATTTTGAATGGGTATATCTACGGAATCATTGGGCGGATTTTACCCATTCACGAATTCGACCTTCGTAATTAAGCCCCAAACCTACTCTACAAATATCGAGTTTCTAAGTCGTTTCTTCCGGAAGTTATTGTGTTTACGGTCAGCCTAACGGCCGACTGCGTGAACACAATAACTTCCGAAAAAAACAACTTAGAAACTCGATATCTGTAGAGAAGGTTTGGACCTTAATTACGAAGGCCGAATTCGTGAATGGGTAAAATCCACCCAATGATTCCGTAGATATACCCAATCAAAATTTCATTTTTCCAATATTTCCTAAAATACAGATCAGATCGAATTGAAATCCAGCACTTCATCGAAAAATAACAGTTCGAAGTTTCATACAGAATTTAATGAGGATGATATGATAAGAAACAATTAGAAATTTTTTTTTCGAATTGTTCTAATGACACGATTATCACGAAATTTCGCATAAAGTTGTCTTTCAGCATCTCAAAACTAGCTGTGAAGTTTTATCAGGACTGAATCAGTATTTCTCGAGTTATACCGAAAAAATCAACGAAATCGAGAAGAAAACCTCGAAATTTGACATATTTTTTCCCGATATCTCCAAAACTTATGATCGTATCGAATTGAAATTTAGTATACTGCTGTGAAATATGAAGCTCAAAGTGTGAGTGGAATTTTTTTTGTATATGATGAATGGTTTCCGAAAAAAAAATTTTTTGGAAAAAAATTACTGACGATACGATCCTGACAACATTTGACCCAAAGTTGCGCGTCGTTATACCCCACCCAACTGCCAAGTTTGAATCCAATCGCTCAAGTAGTTTCCGAAATAAAAAATAAATAACTTCAAGTGCCTATAACTCCGAAACTATTCGACCGATTTGGCCCATTAACGAACTTAACCGCGGCATTCTGATGCGCAACCTATTCTGAAAGTTTCAAGTTGCTAGCTTGCTTCTGTCGACAGTTAGCGTGTCTACGGCCGGACACAATCGATTTTGACACCGGATTCGTCATCAGTGAGTCCAACCTAGTCGATTGAGACCATTTCCGGCTCAATCATCCAAAATTACATACATTTGGACAAAACGATAGCACGCTGTTCCCTTAGAACATGCGCGCAAAAATGACAAGGAAATTTTCAGAAATATCTTATGAAAAGCTCAGAGTTGAACCTTTTGAAAAGGGACTACTCCTTTCAAACACCCTGTATAATTAAAAGATAACTTACCGTTAATTTTTCCTTATCCATTGCCATGAGATCTGAGCCTTTGATGTCTTTGCATTTGAAGACTTCTGAATGTGAATACATGTTTACAGCAGCCATCCAATCTATAACGTTTGTGGTCGTCCATTCTGATATTGGCTGAAAAGAAACAACAATTAGACATCTGAAATTATTAGAACAAAATAAGGAAAAAATGAAGTAAATCACTGACATGAGATCAGGAGCTTTAACATGTTTTGTTCGATTCAATCATTAATGGTCATTTGTATTAATCATGTTTACGTTCTTACCGCTTATCAAACTTGAATATTCTTCAAAAAAATCTATTACACATCCCTAGAGTTCGAAATGATATAAAACATGAATCCCCTATTTCTGCTATATATAACGGAATCAGCTCAATAAGGTAGGGATATCAAAGATGAAAGGATTTTCAACTCCTATTGATTACTACTGGCGGAAAATGAATTAACAAAAGTTCAAACGATTTAACTATTTTTTCCATACATATCCTATAAGATAGGAAGATAGTACTAAGCTAATATGGGATTATATCACAGAAAATAATAAAAATAACCCAAATCACTAAACACGCTTGCCAATGCATATCCCACCAACCTCACTATCTATGAACTCTGTGGATTTCCAAGTTCTAGGTTAGGCTCCTATACATTATTTCTATGATAAAAGCACAGACAATTTCAATTACGTTTTGTGACCAGAAATAAAGCTGAGTCTTGACACTCAAGGCCTAGTCCGATTTCAAAAATTCTTGAAGCGAGTGTAGACCAAGCGAACAAATTGGCAATTAGGAGTAAATAAAATGATTACATATTTCGAAAGACCTACAGTGCGCATAATTCGAATTCAAATAATTGATTGAGCGTACGGAAGCTTCTGCACGTAACCAAAAGGGATTGAAACCTTATCTATCACTCGTCCGAAAGAAGTTAACAGTAATAAATTCAAAGTAGCGTATTTTATGAGCTATAAAATTCGCAATAAACTACGGTAGAAAATTAAGAAGGTGATGTCCATGCTGCCGTTACTAAAGTTGCGCAACTTGTGCTATTGTTGTATGCGATTGCAAATACGGCTGACCTGAAAGTAACACGACATTGAATACTGGATTTGATCGTTTTCATTAGGAATTTACTGCGGATCATTAAGTGAATTCGCTCAAATTTATGTTCCTACACAGCACAACTTCCATTTTATCGTTGCTAATGGAATTGGTACTTGCGAATCATGAGAAATGTCGAAATTGCGACAGAGGATATTGTCGCAGATTGAAATCGATCTTGAAATTATTTAGAACATCACTATTAGATTAGTCTGAATCTTTCACGATCAGCGACCTAACATAGGTCCATAATAATTTTACAACATACAAAACAGCGCTAAAACAGCTTTTGTACGCTCGTTGAGAGAAAGATGAATGATTTCCACATATAAGAAACCTTGAGCCTCAATTATTCACCAGAGAAGAATAATATTTTATAATATATGTTTGAACCTTAATAATGGTAAAATACACCCAATGATACCGCAGATAAACAATTCAAAATTATATCTTTACATCATTTTCAAGAATACGAATGGGATAGAACCGAAATTCCGTACTTAATTATTTCCATAAAAGCACTGATGTGAAGTCAGCAGCTTTTGCGCGCTTGTTCAAATTCGTTGCCAAAACGGTGTTTTTTCCACGTATTGAACCCGGCAAACGAAACCTTCACTTCCTGATGGAAACATTTGGTGATCTTGTCATATTATCCTCTCGAAATTGTGCATGAACCTTCAAGTGGTGAATAGATACTGTTTGCTCTTAATTACGAAGGTCGAATTCGTGAAAGTGTGAAATTCACCCAATCAAAATGTTCTTTGCCCAATATTTCCAAAAATACAGATTAGATCGATACGAAATCCAATACTTGATTGCAAAATGACAGCTCAGGTCTCTGCATAATTTCTTGAGGATTATATAATCAGAAATTCGAAGACTTAGTTATTCTAATGAACTAGTCCTATAAGACATTCAAAGATAATTGGGGGAAATGACAACGCTGTTTTCCGGAATAAACGCGTTCAAAATTTGCACAAACTCAAACTTTCATTCAAAATATCATGCTAGTAATCGTTCCTTTTCATTGGTACTTTCTACCCAGGAACACCCTGTATACATGAATGCACATATATGTGTATATACGTATATGTGAAGCGTAGGAGCAAAAATTCCTCCAACAACTGGTGCCGATTTTGATTGATGTTAATTCGAACTGAACTTAGGATTCTATCTCGAAATCTAAGAATATAAAGCGCTTTTATGCGCCAAGCTACCTAGTGGCACGTTTCATGCAGACTTGCGAGATAATTCCAACCAGGAAGGTGATATTTTCTGTGTCAAAACTTCGATAAAATCGTTTCTCTGGCGCTAAAATCGAGTGCACCGTCTTCACATTGATAATCGTATCGTAGACTTCCCATCCAGCACCGAAGGTATCTTGGAAAATCGTTCCTATCAATGTGGCCTCATTTTTGAGCGCATGTTCTGGGAAACAGCGTGCTATCATTTTGTCCAAGTATCTGAAATTTTCGAATTTTGAGCCGGAGATAGTCCCAAACGACTAGATTAGACACAATGATGACGAATCCTGAGTCAAAATCAGTTCTGTCCGACCGTCCAACGACATAATAACTGTCGAACACAGCGAGCTAGCGACACGAAACTTTCATATTTGGTCGCGGATTAGAATGCGGCGGTTGAGTTTTTTATGGGACAAATCGGCCAAAACTACTTGAGCGATTGGATTGGATCTCGATGTTTTCTGAAATAGCTGTCGAATTAGGAAGGCCAGAGTCGACGGAGCAGTCTGCATAATACTCATCAAATCATTGCTTTACTTGCAAGTGGCACGGCAATCTGTGCGTCAGATGCGGGACTTATTGGGTTAAGATAATGTGACGAAGGATCTTATTGTTTCCGAAACGACTTCCCTACGTCCAAAGTATTCGTGGACTAGAGTGTGGTCGCTCGCTGTATATTATGGCAAATTAGAATGTAATACTCAGAACTCAAACTCTATATTACAGCTTTACCGCAATTGAATAACCCATAACCTAGTCGGATAATCGATATTTTCTTTGAAAGACATAAACATACGTTCAGTAGTTCTTGAGAGTGGTGGTAACATGAAACAATGTTAAAACTTCATACACATAAGTATAAATGCAATTTTAACGTGATGAAACATTAATGTGGAATAACTGGTCCATCGAGTCGGATTTGGAACTATTGAAAATCTCAAGTTTGTAAATCGTTCGCAACTACAATCAATAGTTGAAATTATTTCTTCTGAATTTATTGGCAAGAAGTTCGGAGATTCAAGTTAGATCCAGTTCAATTGTTGAGCAATTGACCATAAGTCATAAAGAAAGTTGTTTGGTGTAAACGACGGAGAAAATGGGAAATATAACAGGAAACTACGTGTCTGATAATAATTCTGAAACCACTCAAACATCGTAAAAGCTCAGTGGTGCGGCGTTGTCATTCGAAAAATGTCACGTTGCCATCTTTATTAATGCAGATAAAATGAAAATTAGATCCAGCTTAATTTCCTCAAAACGCTGTTTGATATAATCCACTCTAAACATTTTACTGCTCAAGACGGAAAATCTGACCTAGTTGAAATGCTTCGTTGCAGGGTACCAGACGCGTTAAATTTTATGGATAATCTATTTCGAATAAAGTGGCAATATTCTGCATGCGCATATTTCATTTTGTTGTCATTGTTTCACGTAGTAAAATGTTATATGACGAACGTGCTGATTTCAAATTTTTCCTACTTTTGATATCATGTCTCGTTAAATAGGTCAGCATTGGTGTAATGTTTCACGCTTTATGGGAAATTAAATTTTGCATAGCGGACATGCATTTTGCTCAAGGTACAATAACTATGACGAATATACAGGATGCACTTTTATTCCCTTATCGATCAGGTTACAGGTGTCGTGTGCCAAACTTGACACTCTTCAACAGTCCACCATTTTCCCTTGCATGTTCTGAGGAATGGCGCGCTATTGTTCTTTCCAAATGTATGTAAGTTTCGAATTTTTACGCGCTTGTTATTGGGAACAGCGCGTTATCATTTCGTCACGATATCTTTCGAATTTTGAGCCGAAAATTGTCTTAAACGATTGGGTTGAACTAACTGAAGAGGAATCCGTGGTCGAATTCAGTTCTATCCGTCCGTATGTGCTCTAACTTTCGAATGAAAAGACTTGAAATTGTCAGATTAGGTTTGTAGTCCAAATATCTCGGTTGAATTCAATAATGGGTAGAATCGGTTGGATAGTTTCGGAGTTAAGCCCATTTGAAATTTTGAGGTTAGTTCCTCGATATCTCATGAAGTATTCAGGTCGATTCTGTTTGCGTATTGCTATGAACCTTGCTATTCTAGTCATATTGCTATCTTTCTAATTTATAGCAATATGGCCATGATGTTACGTATTCTGTTTCGAGTGTTGTAGCAATGTTTGTTATGAATTTTGTCATAACAATATTGCTATCATAGACTTCCATAATTGGTCATTTTAGAGCTGACAACACTGTATTTTGTGACTTTAGAACTACAAGGAAGAAGAAAATAACCCTAATTCGTGAGTTTTCTTTATGGTTTCGCATACATAACCTCTATCTACGGCTTTCTTTACTCATGTAAACATCGACATAAAAAATGTTAGGATGTTAGGAAACGAAACGAGTCAAATTGACCAATAACCAATTTCCTGGATACCAATAAAACATTGGTTATCAGAAATCGAATGCAGCAATTTTATTCAGGCGTTAATAATTCGAAATTCGATAAACTTTTTCGTTGGCACTTCAAAGGGATTGCTGTTGTTGAGATTAGAATAATCATCTCAGCTGTTGCCTATGCCTCTATCTTAGTCTAAGAATTTTCCTTGAAATTAAATAATATTCTAGAGAACTTTTAACACATTTCCATTAGCATAAACTTTTTTATATTCATGTAAACATCGACTTATTCGAAAATGTTATGAAACAGAAAAACCAATTAAAGTCAAATTGACCTATTTCCTGGATACCGATAGAATTCTGGTTTCCAGAAATCAAATGCAGCAATTTTATGCAGGCGATAATAATTCGAAATTCGATGAACTTTTCTGTTTGGAATTCAAAGGGATGGCTGTTGTTGAGATCATTAGAATAATCAGGTCAGCTGTGGCTTACTATGCCGGTGTTTTAGTCTAAGAATCCTTAAAATTAAATTTTCTAGAGAACCTTGAACACATTTCTATTAGCACATTCTTCCCTATCTTCATGTTTTCGAATTCTTGAAAGAAATAATACTGAAACAAATGGATCTCTGAGAGATTCCATTTCTAAACTTTCTTGTTATGAAGCATAGCAGGTACTATTTTGAGGTTGCTAAGATAGCAATGTTGATAGCAAGATTCTTGTTAAAGTGACAGACCATATTGCTCAAAATCGTTGATCAGAATACCAATAATTCCAATCTTGTTATGATAGCAATATCTTTTTCCTAGCAATATTGCTATTTGCAAACAGAATCGACCTGATTGACTCGATCGAATTGAAACTTCGTAGACAGTTTTGGAATAGCAACGGGCAACTTAGAGCAAAACTTCGTGTGATGCAGATGTTAAAACATAAAAAAAAAATTATTTGAAATTTTTAAAATTTTCGATGAAAATTTCGTTTTCCTCTGAAAAAAGTTGATTATATTTCAATGGAATTCGGCAGAAACCTCAGAATCCATATTTAACAATGTTCCAAATTTCAATTCGGTCCAATTACTTTCGGCGATAAAGGGAAAAAAGGTGCAAAATTTCGTTGCTATTTGGAATTTTGACGTTATTTCTCTTCTTGACTCTATGTGTGAAGCGTTATCATGAAATATTTCAGAATTCACCATTTGAATTTGTCAAGTTCGTTCTCAACAAAGTTCTCGAAATAAACTATCAGAGAAATACGTGTCAGAAACCTGTTAGGATAATTCATATGAAATATGAACAAGCGCGCGAAAATTGCCGACTACAAGTCAGTGCTTTTCTAGAATTTTATTATATGCGCGTTTATCGAACTCGAATGGCAACAACGTAAAGAACAGAATAATTCTCGACCTTGGGTTTAAATATACTCCAAATCATTTATTGTGACCTGATGCTCAAATCGTTTTCAAAGGACCGGTCCACCTACGATTTTGATCATTAAAAGATGAACACGTATTGGCTCGTGAAGCACTATGAATCGATAACTTTTTTTCCAGTTGGAGATATCCCTTGAAAATCTTCGAAACAAGCACCACTGCATTTATGGATACCTTCTTATTCAGCTGTAATCAATTGTTTTTCTAAAGAATGCAGATATTTCGATGAAATGACATCACCTCAGAGCTATACGAATAAAAAACTCGAATAATTTTTTTTTTCTTTGAATATTCTATATTCTGCGATCTTCTGACAATATTATCCTCACTAAATTATCCATGAACCATTTAGCTGTCATTTTGAATTCAATACTGGATAACAATTCGATCCAATCCCTATTTTTACGCGCTGGTTATCATTCCGTAACAATGTCTGTAATTTTAAAATTTTGAGTAGAAAATGGTTTTAAACGATTGGGTTGACTCCCTGAAGAAGAATTCGTTGTCAAATTGAATTCTGTGCGGCCGTCCGAGCGTATGTGCTCTCACTGTTGAAAGAATAGACCTAGCGACTTGAAACTGTCAGATTAATTGGTCGAATAGTTTCGGAGTTAGGCCCATTTGGAATTTCATTTATATCTCATGAAAAACTGATTCGATCAGATTGAAACTAGGTTAATATTTTTGGAATACCAATCCACTGCAAAATGTCTTGAGGATCCAGTTGTTAGAACATCAAAAAATTGTTTTTCGAATATTTGTTGAAATTTTTTCTCCGGAAATATTGATTGGATTTCAACGATATTTGGCACAAACCTTAAAGTCAGTATTTAACCGCTATGTTCCAAATTTTAATCCGATCCGATATCTTCTTTAGGAAATATAAGATAAAAAAATGCCAAATTTAGTTGTTTTTCGGAATTTCAAGGTTATTTCCGCAATATCCCGAGAATTACAAATGCAAACAGATTGAAACTTCGAAATAAGTTGGAGAATGCCAACGCGTAACTAGGTGCATTTTCGGATCAAAATTCGAAAATTACAGACATTTGTGTCGAAGGAAACCTCTCTTGTTTCCTAAAACAAACATGTAATGAAAAAATATTCAAATTGAATGCTAGTCAACTGGCTAAGTGAATCAGGTCGATTCTGTTTGCGTATTGCTATGAACCTTGCTATTCTAGTCATATTGCTATCTTTCTAATTTATAGCAATATGGCCATGATGTTACGTATTCTGTTTCGAGTGTTATAGCAATGTTTGTTATCAATTTTGTCATAACAATATTGCTATCAAAGACTTCCATAATTGGTGATTTTAGAGCTGACAACACTGTATTTTGTGACTTTAGAACTACGATGAAGAAGAAAATAACCCTAATTCGTGAGTTTTCTTTATGGTTTCGCATACATAACCTCTATCTACGGCTTTCTTTATTCATGTAAACATCGACATAAAAAATGTTAGGAAACGAAACGAGTCAAATTGACCAATAACCAATTTCCTGGATACCAATAAAATATTGGTTATCAGAAATCGAATGCAGCAATTTTATTCAGGCGTTAATAATTCGAAATTCGATAAACTTTTTCGTTGGCACTTCAAAGGGATTGCTGTTGTTGAGATGATTAGAATAATCATCTCAGCTGTTGCCTATGCCTGTATCTTAGTCAAAGAATTTCCCTTGAAACTAAATAATATTCTAGAGAACCTTGAACACATTTCCATTAGCATATACTTTTTTTTATTCATGTAAACATCGACTTATTCGAAAATGTTATGAAACAGAAAAACCAATTGAAGTCAAATTGACCTATTTTCTGGATACCGATAGAATTTTGGTTTCCAGAAATCAAATGCAATTTTATGCAGGCGATAATAATTCGAAATTCGATGAACTTTTCTGTTTGGAATTCAAAGGGATGGCTGTTGTTGAGATCATTAGAATAATCAGGTCAGCTGTTGCTTACTATGCCGATGTTTTATTCTAAGAATCCTTAAAATTAAATATTCTAGAGAACCTTGAACACATTACTATTAGCACATTCTTCCCTATCTTCAATATTTTCGAATTCTTGGAAAAAATAATACTGAAACAAATGGATCTCTGAGAGATTCCTTTTCTAAACTTTCTTGTTATGAAGCATAGCAATTACTATTTTGAGGTTGCTAAGAAAGCAATGTTGATAGCAAGATTCTTGTTAAAGTGACAGATCATATTGCTCAAAATGGTTGATCAGAATACCAATAATTCCAATCTTGTTATGATAGCCATATCTTTTTCATAGCAATATTGCCATTTGCAAACAGAATCGACCTGAATAAGTAATTAACAAATTCATTATGCATCACATCATTATGTTCACTTGCTGTCTATTTCTTGAATTACACAGAAAGAATCAAATCGGAGTTTCAAGATAAAATGTATATCAACATCTAGGAAAATGGATTGGTTAATATCGAAGTATTTTCGATAACATTATCTTCACTTAATTAGACGAATTGAATATATATAAAGAACGTCATACAATTTGAATTTCGTCATGGTATCGATTGTTTTTATTACTGAGGAATCAATTAATAGGTGAAATGGATTTGTTGTGACTAACAAATTTTTCGAGCAGTCCGTAATTGTTTCAAATGTAATTCGATGAACTGATAACAAAATGAATTGAAGAAAGACAATCGTGTATGGATTTTTGAAGACGAATGATTCAATTAAAGGTAGATAAGGCAAATTCTAGAAATTAACAATATAACTCTCAGAATTCTTCGAATTGATTTCAAAACTGACGCGTAACATCACGAAAAACTTTAGGTTCCTTCATTAAAGAACACGAGAAAATTTAAAGCTAAAGCACGCGTCTTTCCTTTAAATCTGTGACGAGAGTCGAGCCTATTTATAATATTCTATGATACAATTTGGTATACTATGAATGATATCATAGAATACTGATATATTCTGATCATAGACGTACATGAATGCGCAACACCAGGGTTCGTAGATAGGAGGTTTACGACATGAGTGAGCTTTTATAATGATAATTAAAAGGCTTCCTTGCTTTATATTTCTAAGCAGCCTATGTTGAATCTGCATTTGTTGATCTTCTTTTATCTACTTCTATGCGCTATATTGTCATTTCCTCACGTATAGTTATAAATAATTTCTTGGGGTAGAAAGAAGGAGTTTGTTAAGCGATATGTTGAATTACAAATCTTATATCTTAATCTAACCTTTCGTTTGTTGGTTTAGCCTTGTCGATAACCAACAAATTACTTAGGACTAATTAGATATGTATTATTTAACATTTTATGTGTAATGACCATGTACATGAAGCTTTTATCTCATTGAAAAGGCGATTTACAACTTACACGCGTACTCATCAACATGCAATATTACCCAAAGACATTCTGTTTAGAGACAGATATGCTGCCTTTCATAACTTACTGACATAATAATAACTGTTTTTTATTGACCACAGTTAAGGGCCATCGACTACAGTCCTTCAGCTCTGTACATTCAATTACAATAATAGTAAAAAAATTGTATTCTATACCTACTAACCTAGCCTATATATACCATTGAGCTCTCCGACTATGCAGTAATATTCGCTTATAACGGCTCCTTTTTCAGCGAATTTTTCGTTTATACCGTACAAATTTTCAGGGAACGAAATGAAGTATCGTTAAACACGTGTTGGTTTTTTCTCAAATAAAGTACCTTGGTATGCCAGAAAGACACTCGATTACATTCTCATTTAGCACTTATATACCGTCGTGTAAAATTTCAATTTGAATCAAATACTTCATGAAACATGTGTCCTGAGCTCTCTGACTATTGAATACTTTAGAGCCTGCCTTGAAATCTCTGTTTTCGAATGAAGAAAAAAAAATTCTATTCCCAACAGTTTCAACGTGTTATAACCAAATACGAAGAACATTATTCACATCGGATCCTGTCCTACAAATGAGTTTTCTATGGGAATCACTACAACCAGCTAGGTTTCCAAACCCAAAATGTCGTTTCCGAGAAAACATGGATATTGACCCGAGAAGGTGCTAAATGCAGGCTGGTGTGCACAGTTAGGCTATTCGGAAAGCAGAACAGAATTCCTGGAAATGAGAGTTCGATAACAAAATGCGAAGTTTATGAGGATACGCTCAACAGTAGCCACTCTCGTGAGGATGCTAAAATTGATTCGCCCAAACCAGTAAATCATCCATGTGACGTCGATTTGGAATCTTCAGTTGAAAAAACGCGAAAGCTAATGTTCCTGAAATTAGAACCAACATCACGCACACAGGAGAGTTTCAAGTATGCAAGCACACTAGATCGATCATTTATGGAAGCTGTTTCAGATGAATCGAAGGGTAAGGGTTGGCCTTTTTCAAGATTTGTCGAAGACTTTCGGCTTTGGATAATGTTGAATTACTCAAGAAGCTAGGAGAATGAATACCTTAAAATGAACCAGAGTAACCTTCAGTGTTGAAAACAGAAGACATGTGTTACAATAGACACTTAGACTGTTATTGTAGAGTATGAAGAAAAGAACCTTGGGGTACCTCAGAATAGTGTGCACAAAAATATTGATATTCGACACATTTTGGATGAAAAACACTAATAAAGTTATAATATCGAGCTTTTTCACTGTGTCATCTTTCAGTTCCTTTGAAATCACACAAAAAGTAGTTCCCTTTTACGGGTATTTTGAGATTTTTTTGCTCCAAATTTAATTGATTAAAAAGTAACTTAATTCTACGTGGAAACAGCTCAAACAGGTTGGGATATCATTAAATAAAGGGATGTTAATTTCTTTTGATTTATATATGCTGTACTGTATCTTAGGGTTATATCATACAAAATGACGCGCTTGTTCTTAGGAATAGCGCGTTATCCTTTCGTCAAAGTGCCTGTGATTCTCGAATTTTGAGTAGAAAATGGTTTGAAAAGATTGGGTTGAACACCCTGAAGAAAATCCATGGTCAAATTCAACTCTGCCCGTCCGTCCGTGCTCTTTCAAGGAAAGGACCTTGCGACTTAAGCGTCAGATTAGGTTTGCAGTCCAAATATCTTAAGTTCCTTAATGGGCGAAATCAATAGTTTCGGAGTTGGGACCATTTGAAATTTTGAGGTTAATTTCTCGATATCTCATGAAGTACTGAATCGATCAGATTGAAACTTTGTAAACAGCTTTGGATTACCAACGCGCAACTTGTGCAAAATTTCATGTGGATACAAATGTTAGAAAACTTCAAGAGAGTCATTATTAAAAAACAGTTAGTTAGAATTCGAACAAGCGCGTAAAAACTCCTGACCTCACGTCAGTACTTCTAGAATTTTGTTACTAAAACAGTAAAAAAGAAAAGAGGCGGGACCTACACATTTTTATCGAGAATTTTATATTTGATTAAATATATAACTACTATTTCTTTATGTAGAACATACAACGCTGCGAAGTTATCTGACAGGAAAATAAACCTAACCAAACATTTTTCAATTATACTGAGTGGTATGTGTCAAACTTCCACGACCAACTGGCTGACTTATGAAAGTGAATGGAGACGTCTATTGATCGGAAGGTTACGTTAATAGAAATATGGGATTAAACAGACATCTCAAAAGGGCTTCGTTTGAGATTGACAGCTATTTGGTTTTGTTTGTATTTCAGCATCCTTTTTCGAAAAACCAATGGAATCAGTGTTGGTTTTAAATAACACTATTCCAGTAGGGTTTTTTTGTTCAGTCACAACACCATTAAAGTAAGTATTGAAAATTGTTTTTTGTTTTCAGAAGTGGCACATACGTGTCAACCAAACAGTTTAATGGCAGATCGATATTTATTGTTTGCCATAGTCAAACAAACCATAAAAAAACCAATGAAAATCGTCTCGTCAAAACCAAATTAATAGACCTGACTGAAAAAGTACATTAAAAATTAAGACGTTCGGTTCGGGAGAGCGTTATTTAGATGACGAACGTGACTATTGTGGCGATTTCAAATACTGCGACATTTCTTTAATGCATAACAGAGAAACTTGCCCCATTGTTCGATGGGTTATTAACGAGGTTATAAAAAAATGTTCGCATCGACCTGGCTCATAAATACATGCTGGCCAACCGAAGAGTGAGTGGAAATTTTTCGCTTAGGGTTGTCGTTTCTGTTCCAAATGGAAAATTTGTGCCGATAGCTTTATTATTATTATTATACATCAGACAAGAGTTTTCTCAACTCATATACAAATTTCAAATGAAAAACTACAGAGTGTGGAACTTATGTTAATAAAGAATTCAAAACGAAATAAACTAGTAAAAAAAATCACCAAAAACACAAACCCGGCCATCAACACACACCGGTTCGCCACCAAGAGTCCAAATTGTTCTTGAAGGAGTTGACACTAGAGGCGCCAACAATCGTATCCGGAAGACTGTTCCAATTATGGAATATCCTATTGGTGATGAAAGATTGGCGTGGGGTACATTTGAATCTTTCCCGTGTCAACTTGAATCTGTGCCCTCTAAGTTGGCTGGTAGTAGCAAGGTCAAACATATCACCCATGTCGATCCCAAATCTCTGAGTCAAAGCTCGAAAGGCAACGATCAAGTCACCACGATCCCTTCGAGTCTGAACGGGGGGAAGATTAAAAAGTGCCATGCGCTGTTCGTATGTTGGTCGCACTCTTCCATATGGTATCCTAGTGGCGCGTCTTTGTATGGACTCCAATAAATCTCGCTGCCATACCAGATTCGGACACCAGACAGGGCCCGCATATTCCAAAATGGGTCTTACATGGGTCTTGTATAGTTCAGAACATACAGAGGGGTCACAAAAACGAAGGGTGTGTTCAAGCAACCCAAGCATTCTTCTGGCCCTAGAAGAAACATACAAAATATGCTCCGACCATGAGAGGTCCTCTGTAACCACAACACCTAAATCCAGTTGACTCCTTGTAGTGGTGAGGGGGATGCCATCAATATGGTAAGTTGTTCTTGGATTATTTTTTCCTAAGTGAAGAACCTTACACTTCGATAAATTTAGCTCAATCAACCAGTCGCAGCACTAAAAGAACAAAGTAGTCAAATCCTCCTGGAGCAAAAAAGCGTTGGTATGGGCATAGTTGTAGAGCTTAGCATCGTCAGCGAATAAGGATACCTCAGAATTGAGGAGCGCAGGCTTTGTTTTGGTTCCAAGTTCAGAACTGTGTAGAACGGTTGGAGCACGCGCGATTTGATCGATGTATGAGGACACAGTTTCGAATTTTGAGCTGAAAATGGTCTCAAACTGAAAGGTTGAACTCACTGATGACGAATGCGATGTCAAAATCGATTCTATCCTGTCGACCATCCGGATGCACGATAACGTACCAACGGAGAATCCAATCGACTTGAAACTTTCAGGGTAGTTTGCATTTTAATATGCGACGGTTCGTTAACGGGTTGAACCGGCCAAATGGTTTCGGAGATAAAAAAAATTTGAAATTTTGAGGTTATTTCATAACATTTCAGGACCTTCGAGAGTGATTGGATTGAATCTGGGCAGTTAGTTGGAGCATAACGACACGCAATCTTTCGCAAAATTCTGTTGTTATCGTGCTGTCAGTCAATTAAAAAATTTCAAAAAGCACTGCCGTGAAGGCAGCAACTTTTGCGCGCATGTTCAATGTAGATGACCGCTTCAGCAACGAATTTGAACATACACGCAAAAGCTGCTGCCTTCACGGCAGTGCTTTTTCAAAATTTCTACTGCTAAATTACTGGATTTCAATTCGATCAAATCTGTATTTTTGGAAATATTGGAAAAATAAAATTTTGAATGGGTATATCTACGAAATCATTGGGCGGATTTTACCCATTCACGAATTCGACCTTCGTAATTAAGCCCCAAACCTACTCTACAAATATCGAGTTTCTAAGTCGTTTCTTCCGGTAGTTATTGTGTTTACGGTCAGCCTAACGGCCGACTGCGTAAACACAATAACTTCCGAAAGAAACAACTTAGAAACTCGGTATTTGTACAGAAGGTTTGGACCTCAATTACGAATTCCGAATTCGTGAATGGGTAAAATCCACCCAATGATTCCGTAGATATACCCAATCGAAATTTTATTTTTCCAATATTTCCAAAAATACAGATCAGATCGAATTGAAATCCAGTACTTCATCGAAAAATATCAGTTCGAAGTTTCATACAGAATTTAATGAGGATGATATGATAAGAATATCATAGAAATTTTTTTTTTCAAACTGTTCTGATGACACGATTATCACGAAATTTCGCATAAAGTTGTCTTTCAGCATCTCAAAACTAGCTGTGAAATTTTATCAGGACTGAATCAGTATTTCTCGAGTTATACCGAAAAAATTAATGATGTCGAGAAGAAAACCTCGAAATTTGACATATTTTTTCCCGATATCTCCAAAACTTATGATCGTATCGAACTGAAATTTGGTGCACTGCTGTGAAGTATAAAGCTCAAAGTGTGAAAGGAATTTTTTTTTTGTATATGATGAATGGTTTCCGAAAAAAAAAATTTTTTTTGAATTCACTGACAACATGATCCTGACAAAATTTGGCTCAAAGTTGCGCGTCGTTATACTCCACCCAACTGCCAAGTTTGAATCCAATCGTTCAAGTAGTTTCCGAAATAAAAAATAAATAACTTCAAAATTTCAAGTGCCTATAACTCCGAAACTATTAGACCGATTTGGCCCATTAACGAACTTAACCACGGCATTCTGATGCGCAACCTATCCTGAAAGTTTCAAGTTGCTAGCTCGCTTCTGTCGACAGTTAGCGTGTCTACGGCCGGAAGGCCGGCCGGCCGGACAGAATTGATTTTGACAATCATCCAAAATTACAGACATTTCGACAAAACGATAGCACGCTGTTCCCTTAGAACATGCGCGCAAAAAAATCATATTTCAAATTTTTTTCCGAAACTAGCCATCTGCTCACACCTTGAGCTCTATATTTCACAGCATCAGTGTACCAAATTTCAATTCGATACAGTTATACTTTTCGGAGAAATGGGGAAAAAATATGTAAAATTTCCTGATTTTTTTTCTCTATATCGTTGTTTTATTTCGGAATAACTCAAGAAATTCCAATTCAATCATAATTGAACTTGGCAGCTAGTTCGGAGATGCAGACGGACAAGAATGATATCACCACAAGGGACCATACGAGCAAAAGCTAGGTTCCCCTAGGTATTTGAAATTCACTAATGGTACGATCCCAAAAAAAAATCTGCAAAAACTTGTTATACTTCGACTATGTGCCAAGTTTCGATCTAATCGCTCGGATATTTTCTAAAATATCAGGGAAATAAGATCAAAATTCCAATAACTCGCAATTCAAAGACATTTGGACAGAACGATGCGCGCAAAAAGAATTTCGTTTCAGATATTTGACCCGGAAGAATGATCAATGACAATCTCATGATCCAGAAAGATATTCAGGAAAATGTAGAGGAGAACAACCTGACAAATTCGCCAGTAATTCGGTTTGAATTTTTTCGTGCGGCTATATCGGATATGAGCGAGTTCGTTCGTCTATATTATAATTGCTCAAATGTGACCTACATGAGTTGATGCCGTCAAGGTTACCGGCTTGTGGCTATGGAACACAGAGTTGCCAACGTTGCCACACTTATTATGTTAATAATACGGAAATGAAAGCGTTATACGCTTCGGCCATTATGTCTACCAAATTGAATTTTCCACAAACATCGTGTACGCATACATCTTCATCAGCTTCGAATAATTAATTATTCATTCGATTTTCAACGCGAGACGAGCTGAAAATGAAATTGGACGAATCGATACGAGAAAAATATGGAATATCGAAGAGAACGATTCAGCATATCGAATCTCGAAGAATAAATCATTGGGTGGTTACCACTTGATTCAGGACATTAATCAATTTTTGCGCACATGTTCTAGGGGAACAGCGTGCTATCGTTTTGTCCAAATGTCTGTAATTTTGAGTGATTGAAACGAAAATGGAAGTGAGCTAGCAACTTGAAACTTTCAGGATAGGTTGCGTATCAGAATGCAGCGGTTAATTTCGTTAATGGGCCAAATCGGTCGAATAGTTTCGGAGTTATAGGCACTTGAAGTTTTGAAGTTTTTTATTTTTTATTTCAGAAGCTACTTGAGCGATTGGATTCAAACTTGGCAGTTAACTGGAGTATAACGACGCGCAACTTTGAGCAAAATTTTGTAAGGATCATATCGTCAGTAAATTAAAAAAAATTTTTTTCGAAATTTTTTTTCAAAAAATTTTTTTTTCGGAAACCATTCATCATATACAAAAAAAATTCCACTCACACTTCGAGCTTCATATTTTACAGCAGTGTACCAAATTTCAGTTCGATACGATCATAAGTTTTGGAGATATCGGGAAAAAAAATGTAAAATTTCGAGGTTTTCTTCTCGATATCGTTGATTTTTTCGGTATAACTCTGGAAATACTGATTCAGTCCTGATAAAACTCCACACCTAGTTTTGAGATGCTGAAAGACAACTTTATGCGGAATTTCGTGATAATCGTGTCATCAGAACAATTTGGAAGAAAAAAATTTCTATGATTTTCTTATCATATCATCCTCATTAAATTCTGTATGAAACTTCGAACTGTTATTTTTCGATGAAGTACTGGATTTCAATTCGATCTGATCTGTATTTTTGGAAATATTGGAAAAATGAAATTTTGATTGGGTATATCTACGTACGGAATCATTGGGTGGATTTTACCCATTCACGAATTCGGCCTTCTTAATTAAGGTCCAAACCTTCTCTACAAATATCGAGTTTCTAAGTTGTTTCTTTCGGAAATTATTGTGTTCACGCAGTCGGCCGTTAGGCTGACCGTAAACACAATAACTTCCGGAAGAAACGACTTAGAAACTCGATATTTATAGAGTAGGTTTGGGGCTTAATTACGAAGTTCGAATTCGTGAATGGGTAAAATCCGCCCAATGATTCCGTAGATATACCCATTCAAAATTTTATTTTTCCAATATTTCCAAAAATACAGATTTGATCGAATTGAAATCCAGTAATTTATCAGTAGAAAATTTCAAAATGCACTGCCGTGAAGGCAGCGGCTTTTGCGTGCATGTTCAAATTCGTTGCTGAAGCGGTCATCTACATTGAACATGCGCGCAAAAGTTGCTGCCTTCACGGCAGTGCTTTTTGAATTTTTTTAATATTATTCTTTCAATATTTCGAAACAAATAGCTTCAATCTGAGTTCCCACGAAATTTCATCTAATTCCAACAAATGCCCAGTTTCAAATCGTTATACTGATATTTCCCCTCCAAAAAAATTATAATTTCATATTCTAGAGGGGGATTCGAACCTGGGTCTCCAGCACATAGACGGACATGCTCTTCAATATAATTTCCAAATTATACAGGGTCTTCATAAATTGAAGGTTCAAACGAAGAGAGAAGATTCCTCGCGTATCTTTAAGGAAAAATTCCCCTAAACATGGGACCGCAGACGTTTCGTGATACAGGGTGTTAATTAAATTTTAAATATTTTTTCACATAAAATCTGCATTTAACAGGATATTCAACTGAAATTTTGCATAGATATCACATTTTAGAGTTCACACAATGTGATGTGCCAATTTCGATTGCAAATCTACAGGGTGACATTTTTTCCGGAACACTGTGCCCTGTTATCCTTCAGACCTTTCTTTCGATTCCCTAGAGATCCTCAGAAAACCTAACGGCTGACCGTAAACACAATAACTTTCGAAAGAACCAACTTAAAAATTCAATATTTGTTGAGTAGGTTTGACCCTAATTACGAAGACCGAATTCGTGAATGGGTAAAATCCACACAATGATTCCGCAGATTTACCCATTAAAAATTTTCTTTTACCAATATTTCCAAAAATACAAATCAGATCGAATTGAAATCCAGTACTTTTTCGAAAATTGACAGTTCGATGCTTCATTCTGAATTTCATGGGAATAGTATGATCAAAAGATTACAGAATATTGAACATTTGAAGAAAAATTTTAAATTTTTTTTTCAAATTGTTCTGATGACACGATCAACACGAAATTTCTTACGAAGTTGTCTATCAGCATTTTCAAACTAGCTGTCAAATTACATCATGATTGAATCTGTATTTTGACTTATTCCGAAAGAAAAGAGGTTGGGCAAAAAAACACGAAATTCGACTTATTTTTCTCAGTATCATATCAAACATGATATTTGGTACACTGCTGCGAAACATGAAGAACTTGGACCAGATCGCCTATTCGAAAACGAAAATTTATCATTATGCAAATGGTTGAGGTGGTGTTCGATACGTGTAAACTAGCCATAAAAATCTGGACAAAATCAGTTTGATCAGTTGAAGCCTTGAAAATGGCTGGTTAGTTCACAGCGAAAAGTCGTCAATTAACGATAAAAGGTCAGCAAGATCATATGGAACTGTCAGAGGAGTAGACATAAATTTCTCATCAAGATTAAGACAAGGAAAATGTAGCGGAGAATTCAAATTATACATTTTAAATCATCCGAATTGATATGAACTAAAAATTATTATCTTCACCTTCAAATTTCAGTTGGAACACATCATCAATACCAAATTTTTCATTGCATAATTACCCATAAGAAGCGGATAATTGGCTAGTGAATATCTACACGATTTCAACTTAATTAACGTATGAAATTCATAGTTAAATTTATTTTACGGCAAGTATGATTTTGACCGTATTTACAGATTAGCTTTGTTTCATTCGAACGTCTGCTGAGTCGTCTACTTAATATAATATTTATTTATTATGTAATTTAGACACGGATTCTATTTGTTTTGTTAACCTGTAAACAGGCTTGAGCGATATTCTGGAATGAAATTAATATTTCTCATTCTCATTTTTGCGCGCATGTTCTAGGGGAACAGCGTGCTATCGTTTTGTCCAAATGTCTGTAATTTTCGATGATTGAGCCGAAAATGGTCTCAATCGACTAGGTTGGACTCACTGATGACGAATCCGGTGTCAAAATCGATTCTGTCCGGCCGGCCGTAGACACGATAACTGTCGAACGAAGTGAGCTAGCGACTTGAAACTTTCAGGGTAGGCCGCGCATTGGAATGCCGCGGTTAAGTTCGTTAATGGGCCAAATCGATCGAATAGTTCCGGAGTTATAGGCACTTGAAGTTTTGAAGTTATTTATTTTTTATTTCGGAAAATACCTAACCGATTGGATTCAAACTTGGCAGTTAGGTGGAGTATAACAACGCGCAACTTTGAGCCAAATTTCGTCAGGATCATTCAGTCAGTAATTTAAAAAAAAAAAAAATCGAAATTTTTTTTTCGGGAACCATTCATCATATCCAAAAAAAATTATACCCACACTTTGACCTCCCAATTTCACAGCAGTGTACCAAATTTCAGTTTGATACGATCATAAGTTTTGGAGATATCGGAAAAAAATATGTCAAATTTCGAGGTTTTCTTTTCGATATCGTTGATTTTTGCGCGCATGTTCTAGGGGAACAGCGTGCTATCGTTTTGTCCAAATGTCTGTAATTTTGGATGATTGAGCCGAAAATGGTCTCAATCGACTAGGTAGGACTCACTGATGACGAATCCGGTGTCAAAATCGATTCTGTCCGGCCGGTTGGCCGGCCGTAGATACGATAACTGTCGAACGAAGTGAGCTAGCGACTTGAAACTTTCAGGGTAGGTCGCGCATTGGAATGCCGCGGTTAAGTTCGTTAATGGGCCAAATCGATCGAATAGTTTCGGAGTTATAGGCATTTGAAGTTTTGAAGTTATTTATTTTTTATTTCAGAAACTACTTAAGCGATTGGATTCTAACTTGGCAGTTTGGTGGAGTATAACGACGCGCAACTTTGAGCCAAATTACGTCAAGATCATATTGTCAATAAATTTAAAAAATTTTTTTTTCGGAAACCATTCATCATATCCAAAAAAAATTATACTCACACATTGACCTTCTAATTTCACAGCAGTGTACTAAATTTCAGCTCGATACGATCATAAGTTTTGGAGATATCGGGAAAAAATATGTCAAATTTCGAGGTTTTCTTCTCGATATCGTTGATTTTTTTGGTATTACTCGAGAAATACTGATTCAGTCCTGATTAAACTTCACAGCTAGTTTTGAGATGCTGAAAGACAACTTTGTGCAAAATTTCGTGATAATCGAGTTATTAGAACAATTTGAAAAAAAAAATTTATATGATTTTTTCATCATATCATCCTCATTAAATTCTGTATGAAACTTCGAACTGTTATTTTCGATGAAGTACTGGAGTTCAATTCGATCTGATCTGTATTTTTGGAAATATTGGAAAAATAAAATTTTGATTGGGTATCTACGGAATCATTGGGTGGATTTTACCCATTCACGAATTCGGCCTTCGTAATTAAGGTCCAAACCTTCTCTACAAATATCGAGTTTCTAAGTTGTTTCTTTCGGAAGTTATTGTGTTTACGCAGTCGGCCGTTAGGCTGACCGTAAACACAATAACTTCCGGAAGAAACGACTTAGAAACTCGATATTTGTAGAGTAGGTTTGGGGCTTAATTACGAAGGTCGAATTCGTGAATGGGTAAAATCCGCCCAATGATTCCGTAGATATACCCAATCAAAATTTTATTTTTCCAATGTTTCCAAAAATACAGATCAGATCGAATTGAAATTCAGTACTTCATCGAAAATAACAGTTCGAAGTTTCATACAGAATTTAATGAGGATGATATGATGAGAAAATCATATAAATTTTTTTTTTCAAATTGTTCTAATAACACGATTTTCACGAAATTTTGCATAAAGTTGTCTTTTAGCATCTTAAAACTAGCTGTGAAGTTTAATCAGGACTGAATCAGTATTTCTCGAGTAATACCGAAAAAATCAACGATATCGAGAAGAAAACCTCGAAATTTGACATATTTTTTCCCGATATCTCCAGAACTTATGATCGTATCGAACTGAAATTTGGTACGCGCGCACGTTCAAATTCGTTGCTGAAGCGGTCATCTACATTGAACATGCGCGCAAAAGTTGCTGCCTTCACGGCAGTGCTTTTTGAAATTTTTTTTCGGTATAACTCGAGAAATACTGATTGAGTCCTGATTAAACTTCACAGCTAGTTTTGAGATGCTGAAAGACAACTTTATGCAAAATTTCGTGATAATCGTGATATCAGAATAATTTGAAAAAAAAAATTCTATGATTTTCTCATCATATCATCCTCATTAAATTCTGTATGAAACTTCGAACTGTTATTTTTGATGAAGTACTGGATTTCAATTCGATCTGATCTGTATTTTTGGAAATATTGGAAAAATAAAATTTTGATTGGGTATATCTACGGAATCATTGGGTGGATATTACCCATTCACGAATTCGGCCTTCGTAATTAAGGTCCAAACCTTCTCTACAAATATCGAGTTTCTAAGTTGTTTCTTTCGGAAGTTATTGTGTTTACGCAGTCGGCCGTTAGAGAAGGTTTGGACCTTAATTACGAAGGTCGAATTCGTGAATGGGTAAAATCCGCCCAATGATTCTGTAGATATACAAATTCAAAATTTTATTTTTCCAATATGTTCAAGAATACAGATATGATCGAATTGAAATCCAGTAATTTATCAGAAAAAAATTTCAAAAAGCACTGCCGTGAAGGCAGCAGCTTTTGCGCGCCCGTTCAAATTCGTTGCTGAAGTGGTCATCTACATTGAACATGCGCGCAAAAGTTGCTGCCTTCACGGCAGTGCTTTTTGAAATTTTTCATGTTCAAATTCGTTGCCAAAGCTGCCATCATTTCATGTATTGACCCCGCCAAAAGCACCTTTACTTCCCGATGGAAAGATTTGGTGTGGGTTAAAGCTTATTTTGAGAGGATTTCGTATCATTTTTTAGGTTTTTCCCTGGGGTTTCACTCCCGATATCTGAAACAGACTCTTTCATCGGACAAAGGAGGAAATTTTCAGACTTATTTCCTTTCTATTTTTCGTTCTGAGTTGAGACTTTGTAAAATTGACAACACAGATTCATTTGGTTTGAATGTCTTTCGATCCTACCTCTTTTCTAAGTAAATTCAGGCAAACAGGGTCTTTTATTTGAACAGAACAATGAGCCAAATTACTCTCTCCATTTAACAAAATGACAGAGGACTGGCTGAATTTACTTAAAAAAGGGGTAGAATCGAAAAACTTTCAAACCAAATGAATCTGTGTCGCTGTGATTTCTCAAAAATGTCAATTTGATAAAGGTCTCAACTCACAACGAAAAATCGAAAGAAATTAAGTCTAAAATCTTCTCTGATGAAAGAGTCAGATTTGTACTCTGAAACGTCACAGTTTGCTTTGTTTATCGTCTATATTATTCCTGTATTGTTCATCAGAAAATCTGTTCTTCAAGACACTGCCCTTTCAAATTGTTTTGATGAAATTTGTAATTTGACAGTTTCAACAAATGAAGAAAAACCCGCTTTATTATCACGTAGACGACAAGCATCAATTGTCTGTGGGACTTGTCGAAAAGTAATTTTCATAAAGAATTTTACCTATGGAAACTATACGTGTGGGCAGTTTAGTGTGCGAAAGATATATGAATAAAAATATTCTTTCAGCGACTCAAGGAACAAGCCGATTTTAACACAGACCACACGTTCGTTCAACTAATAAAACAAAATTCAGTATAGCAGCGTGGGTAGTATTTTATGGCTATAAGAATGGAATCTAACAATCTTCTTGAGAAACAAAAGTTGTATAAGGCGGCCAAACGAATATATATTGATTATATATTCAAATGATGAAAAGTAGCATAACCGCTCAACACGTGATCCTTGCAGAAGAATTCTGAAATATGAGTCTTTCACAGCTACACTTTCGTCAAAATGATATCACGGACACGCATTGAAAAAATTTTTGAAAAATCATTTTTCTCTAAAACACATTAATATGAGGTAAAGTCTGAGACAAGAGTGTATTTGCAAATAAAGTTTTTCTGCATGACGATATATTTATTTTTCGTCACGAAATATTTATTTTCTAGAAACACTCAATCATGTCCGAATGCTTTCTGCGGCCACCCTGTATACTCCTTGAATTTTTCGGGCATCGAAGAATAAGAGAGTATAATTTTATTGTAGATGGCGGAGCAAGATTATTTGCTAATTGAGACCGGCTGGCACACTGAAAAATACCTTAGAATATTTCATAAGTGGATCATGCTTCATTGAGAGGCTTAAAAGAGTTACATACTATTATCTTGGACGTCATTAATGAGATTAATCAGTGCCTAATAAAATTCTATTAAATTAATAAAAAAGCAATTTAGATTCAGTTCACGCCTCCTTAGTCTCCTTCTAAACAACATTTGCATCACAAGATGGAGTTATATTAACGTGGTAATAAACTCTACAATATGTATCTTGATTAAAAGTCTAGGTCCTCTATCACCGGTATTTCGCAATTCTGTATATACAACAGGTTTCTCGATTCGTTGTTAAACCTAAAAAAGCACTGACGTGAAGTCAGCAGCTTTTGCGGGCATGTTCACCTTTGGTGATATCCTTTGAACATGCGAGCAAAAAATGCTGACTTCACGTCAGTGCTCTTCTAGATTTTTGCGCGCATGTTCTAGGGGAACATCGTGCTATCGATCGTCAAAATCGATTCTGTCCGGCCGGCCGGCCGTCCGTCCGGCCGTAGACACGCTAACTGTCGACAGAAGCGAGCTAGCAACTTGAAACTTTCAGGATAGGTTGCGCATCAGAATGCCGCGGTTCGTTAATGGGCCAAATCGGTCGAATAGTTTTGGAGTTATAGGCACTTGAAGTTTTGAAGTTATTTATTTTTTATTTCGGAAACTACTTGAGCGATTGGATTCAAACTTGGCAGTTGGGTGGAGTATAAATTTTGTCAGGATCATATTGTCAGTAAATTTAAAAAAAAAATTTTTTTCGAAATATTTTTCCAAAAATTTTTTTTTCGCAAACCATTCTACATATACGAAAAAAATTCCACTCACACTTTGAACTTCATATTTCACAGCAGTGTACCAAATTTCAGTTCGATACGATCAAGTTTTGGAGATATCGGGAAAAAATATGTCAAATTTCGAGGTTTTCTTCTCGATATCGTTGACTTTTTCGGTATAACTCGAGAAATACTGATTCAGTCCTGATAAAACTTCACAGCTAGTTTTGAGATGCTGAAAGACAACTTTATGCGAAATTTCGTGATAATCGTGTCATTCGAACAATTTGAAAAAAAAATTTCTATGATTTTCTTATCATATCATCCTCATTAAATTCTGTATGAAACTTCGAACTGCTATTTTTCGATGAAGTACTGGATTGCAATTCGGTCTGATCTGTATTTTTGGAAATATTGGAAAAATATCTACGGAATCATTGGGTGGATTTTACCCATTCACGAATTCGGCCTTCGTAATTAAGGTCCAAACCTACTCCACAAATATCGAGTTTCTAAGTTTTTTCTTTCGGAAGTTATTGTGTTTAGGCAGTCGGCCGTTAGGCTGACCGTAAACACAATAACTTCCGGAAGAAAGGACTTGGAAACACGATATTTGTAGAGTAGGTTTGGGGCTTAATTACGAAGGTCGAATTCGTGAATGGGTAAAATCCGCCCAATGATTCCGTAGATATACCCAATCAAAATGTTATTTTTCCAATATTTCCAAAAATACAGATCAGATCGAATTGAAATCCAGTAATTCATCAGTAAAAATTTCAAAAAGCACTGCCGTGAGGGCAGCAGCTTTTGCGTGCATGTTCAAATTCGTTGCTGAAGCGGTCATCTACATTGAACATGCGCGCAAAAGTTGCTACCTTCACGGCAGTGCTTTTTAAATTTTTTTCTAGCGGATTAACATGATTTTCGAGGGTGGAGACAGGTGTATATAAAAAGTAGACATATCGGCACATAGTCAAGATTTGATGTAGATATCGTAGATCCAGTTGCTTCATTTCTATCGAAGTAATCGAGATAAGAACATTGTATGTTGCAAAACTCAATATTATCCATCCTCATTGTGTCTCGCCACACTCTTCATCTTGAAATGATAACAATCTAATTTTGAGAACTTCCGTGATAATTTTTGCAATGCGGTTTGTGGCCTCGACTAATCAGTGTCATCTGAAGCGTCGCCAGACCGTAAGAAAAAAATTATTACATCTATTATCAAACACCGTTATCTCGAATATTATTTTGAGTGTATCCAGAAATAATCATGTAAGAACTTTAGAAAATTTGAACAATTCGAGGCTATTCACTAGAATCTGCTACAAATCTATGAACTTGAAAGTTCTGTGCTCTATATTATTTCTAAGTGTCAGTTCATTTCGGAACAAGAAAAACCCTTCTTTTTCTAGGCTTCTATGATCTTCGTCGTTCGAACAATAACCTGAGAAATTATGAGCCCACACAGAAAATTAATGTGTACATAGAAACTTTTGCTTTTCTTCAAATTCTCCTTTTATGTACGACCTGGCATTTGTAACGTAGGTTGGGATATTTTCTTCATAGAACCAGCAGTATGTCCGTATTTAATATTGCTATGACCAATTGATTATTAATTGATTTCCAATTTAATGAATTCTCAAATTTTTGAGATGTGACTCGAGCGAATGCGATGGTTTGTGGCCCACTTAAGATATAAATAGATATATACCATCATTGGCTAGCAACAAGATAGCTCAGATCAGTTCAAGCTCAAAGATGGCATTTTTAGATATCCCCCTTTTATGATATTTGTATCCAATCAATAAAATTCAACATAGAATGATATATTTAATATTAGATATCGAGCGGAGCAAGGTGAGGTAAACGAACTTCATTAATACTCAAATGTGAAAGGAGTTTCATAACACAGAAAAGTTGATATGATAACAAAATCTGTGTTTGACTAAAAATGCACCTGGCTCCGATATCGCTGCATTCCAGATCTATACATGAAAAAATTCTAGGAAACCATTGATGTAAGGCCGACTCTTCATTCGGCATGAACCTTTAAGCAATCATTTTTCAATCAAGTACCAGATTTCAATTCGATCCAATCTGAATTTTGGAAATAATAATTGAGTTCCACACTTACTCTAAAATATCGAGTTTCTAGATTGCGAAGGCTAAATTCGTGAAAGGGTAGAATCCACATATTGGGACAATATGATCATATGATCACAGAATATTGAATATTTGGAAAAAAAATGAATTTTTTTTCAAATTGTTCCAATGAAACACATCACGAAATTTTGCACAAAGTTGTCAATCGTGCATACAGACGGCCGGCCGGACAGAATCGATTTCACCACCGGATTCGTCATCAGTGAACCCAACCTAGTCGTTCGAGATCATTGTCGGACATTTGGAAAAAACGATAGCACGCTGTTCCCCTAGAACATGCACGCAAAAATTACAGCTAGAAGGTTCTTGCAGAATTCTCAATTATAAGCGAGTAAAAATGACTTTCCTTATTAGGTCAACCTAAGATTTTATACAGGGTGATTCCGGAGGAAACCGTCAGATTTTGGGATAAGTTTACACTAGTCAAGACAGTCTCGAAACAATGTTTGGTTTATGGTTGGGGGTCTCTATTGAGAATATACAGGGTGATTTGTCCGATTCGACCGATTTTACTTTTATTGATAACTTTGGTATGGCTAATTCGATTTCATAAAATTTTCAGCGTAGTACAATAGTGTTGAACACATTCATTGATTTCAAAATTTTTTTCAAAATAAGCGGTTGTTATTGTGATAATTCCAGGTTAATTGAGCAGGTTAAAAAAACACCCTGTACATCGCATTTCCAAAACTACGCCATCTGTTTACGATTCTACTATAAGAAGTCATTATTTTAGGGTTTCTAATTTTTTTGGCACACTTCTAGTTTTCTGAGAAAATTCCATCAAAAAAAGACAATGTCGAAATTTCGCTCCAATCGATTCTACTTTCATTGATAATTTTGGTATGGCTCATTCAATTTTGATGAAATTTGCAGTATAGAACAATCTGAACGAGTACATTCAATAATCGCAAAAGTCTCTCAAAATACAGTGTTGTAATTGTGATAATTTTAGAATTTCAGATTAATTCTGCAGTTGAAAAAAACACATTGCTTTTCGAAAACTTTCTTATTCGTTTCAGATTCTACAATAATATGTCATCATTCAGAGGTTTTTAATTTCTTTGGCACACCTCCGGTTTTCCTTAAAAACATTTTCGAAGATGAGAATGATCGAAATTTGGCTCACAAGCAGTGAGAGTATTCCGCACTAGGTAGTAAAGCTGTATTGTCCAAAGATGCGAAGCAGTTCTTAAGTTCTAAAATATTCTTTTTAAATTCCAAATTCATATTTAATTGCTAATATTTTGTATGAAATCATTCAATTCAGAATATATTTAGACTTTGAAAAGAATATTTTAGAAGTGACGAACAACTTTGCATCCTTGGAATATACAGCTTTCCTACCTAGTGCGGAATACTCTCAGTGCTTGTGAGCCAAATTTCGATAATGCTCTTCTTCAAAAATGTTTTCTAGGAAAACCGGAGGTGTGGCAAAGAAATTAAAAACCTTTGAATGATGACATATTATTGTAGAATCTGCAACGAATAAGAAAGTTTTGGAAAAGCAATGTACAGGGTGTTTTTTTTTCAACTGCACAATTAATCTGAAAGTCTGAAATTATCACAATTACAACACTGTATTTTGAGAGATTGTTGCGATTATTCAATGTACTCGTTCACTTTGTTCTACACTGCAAATTTCATCAAAATTGGATGAGCCATACCAAAGTTATCAATAAAAGTAGAATAGATTGAAGAGAAATTTCAACATTATCATTTTTTGAAAAAATTTTCTCGAAAAACTAGAAGTGTGCCAAAAAAATTAGAAACTCTCAAATAATGACTTTTTATAGTACAATCGTAAACAGATAGCGTAGTTCAGGAAACGCTATGTACAGGGTGTTTTTTCAAACTGCACAATTAATCTGGATTCATCACAATAATAACCGCTTATTTTGAAAAAAAATTTGAAATCAATGAATGTGTTCAACACTATTGTATTACGCTGAAAATTTTATTGAAATCGAATAAGCCATACCAAAGTTATCAATAAAAGTAAAATCGGTCGAATCGGACAAATCACCCTGTATATTCTCAACAGAGACCACCAACCATAAACCAAACAGTGTTCCGAGACTGTCTTGACTAGTGTAAACTTATCCCAAAATCTGACGGTCTCCTCCGGAATCACCCTGTATAGAACAGATTGGAAGCCTGTAACTCTCATTTCATTCAATCCCTCCTCAGGGTATTTGTTCGAGAACTTATCAGGTGTTTGACCCCTAGCAATTTCATCTTCCTTTTCTCATCACAGATTGCGCGTCCAAGCCCTTAAACATTCTATATTATTTAGGAAAAGAAAGGGAGAAAAGCAAACTTGGCCGTCTCAGGAGATGAGAAACATTTAGGTGCCATTTCTCATGCAATTTCCCCCTTGGAGATATGTGAGAAATGGACATTATCAAAATGACTGATGATAGTAGGGGTCTCTACTGGTTCATCTCACCGTTTATCAATGTTTTTATGGAGGATTCATTATTGTTTTCACCCTACGAAAGAATGGGAATGACACGTTTTCATAATGGGCAATATTTACCAGAAGGGAAGCATCTGGAGTTGATAAAAAAAACGTCGGATTTAATTTCATACGATCTGTTGAAATAAGTTTGGTTACTGTTGGCATTTTCACTAGCGAAATAGAAACTTAATTTTTTTTCAGGAGTTTCTTAGGTCTCCACTCCTAATATCTGAAAAGGAACACTTAAAATTGTTACTGGACAACAGCGTGCTACCGTTCTGTCCAAATGTCTGTAATTGTCGAATTTTTATCCACAATGATCTCGAACGACTAGGTTGGATTCAGTGATGACGAATCCGGTGTCATATGGATATCCACAAAAACAGGGTATCGGTAGTTTCAGAAAAAAAGAATTTGTTTCAAAAATAAAAACGATCCGAACGAAATTTTGGACAAAGTTGGGGTCAATATTTTTCAACTAATAACGGAGTTTCAACCGATTACATTGACACTTCTTGAAATTTGAGGAAATAACCTCAAATCTTCAAATGAGTGTAACTCTGAAACCATTCAATCGATTTTACCCAATATCGAACTGCACCGTCGCATTTTGATACTTTACAACAATAAAGACAATTCGATCAGATGAATATTTTTAATGCGTTGAGAAAACAAAATTTCAGATGGCTACAGCCCCGAAACCGTTGGACCGATTTCGCTTTTCAAGAAAATCGACGATGATATCTAAGCGACAAACCAATCCTCCAGTTCTTCTCTTTCGAAAATCACAGCACACACGACAGAATCAAACTTAACCACGAATCAGCGGGTCCAGCCAATCGTTTAATACCATTTTTGGCTAAAAACTGAAAATATCGGTTCGCAGGATCCTTAAACTTTTCGGATACACTGTGCACAATACATTCATCTGGCGTGTTATGTATTAATTCAGGAAGCGGCATCGAAAATTATAACACTTTGCCGGTTTTATATATTATTTTTAGAGTAACCCAGTGTTCCATGGCCATAAGTATCAAGAATAATCAGAATTCGATCGATGATTATCATTATTGAATATAATGCATCAATTTGACTAAGCGAAAATTAAATAATAACTTGCAGTTCCCAACGTAGACGATTTCAAAAATAGCAAGTCAGTGACCTCGGTGGGGGAATCATATGAAATTAATTATATAATAATCCGTAACATCAAATCGTTCTCTGGGACATTTCAAAACTATCGGAGCCTTAGTTGAAACAAAAAGCGCGGCAAATTTTGCACATGCTTATTTTTTCACACTGAAAGTACAATTTTCCCAGTTCTCTGAGATGAAGTTAGCAGCTTTTGCACGCAGGTTTGAATTCGTTGCAAATCGATCATCTTTCCACGCATTGACCCCGCCAAACGCACCTTTACTACCTGATAGAAAGGTTTGGTGACAGTCTGATAATATTATCCCCACAATATTATGTATGAAACTTCAAGCTGCCATTTTTCAATCAGGTACTGGATTTCAATTCGATCTTATCTGTACTTTTGGAAATATTGAGAAAATAAATTTTGAATGGGTATATCTGTGGAATCATTGGGTGGATTTAACCCATTCACGAAGTTGGTCTTCGTAATTAAGGTCCTATCCCACTATAAAAATATCGAGTTTCTACGTTGTTTCTTTCGGAAGTTATCGTGTGCACTTTAGTCATGTTTGTAGTGTCTCCAAAAATCATTAGCGGGCAACTACACAAGCACAAATGGAATGCCATCGATTTCAGGGAATCCCTTACTTACTGAAGTCAAATACAGATTTGTTCGTTATAACCGGAATACTCTTCGAATATATCAATAATTAAAGTTTGTTTTATCCGAAAATTCCATGAACGGGTTCGTTATTTACGACAAAACCAACACGTGTTTAGCGATACTTTATATCGTTCCCTAAAAATTGGTTCGTTATAAACGAAAGTTCGCTGAAAGAGGAGCCGTTATAAGCGGACGCTACTGTATAGTCCGAGAGAGCTCACGGCACATGTTTCATGGAGTGTTTGATTCAAGTTGAAACTTTACACGATGGTAAATGTAGACTAGACTAGTATGTAAACGAGTGTCTTTCTGACCTACCTGGGTACACTAGGTACTGCGCATACAAAGAAATAGCGCAAAAAATATTCAGCAGAAAAAGAATTTGATTTCCGTAGATAAAACAAATGAAGGGGCGGACCAATTTGGATGAGGTAACAATGAACAAATTCACCCCAGAATTGCGTTTTTCAGGATACAAAAATAAGTGTTTGATTCAAGACCAAACGAAAACCATCCGACAACTCAGGTGCCATGGAGTATAAAAATGAAGGGAGCTTTGTTGATTTGTCAACTATATGGCAGGTTAATTTTATTTGGTCATGAATCACTCATTTTTGTCACCTGAAAGATACAACTTTGGGGTAACTTCTTTCAATAAACTCCACCAAAATGGTCTTTCTCATTGTCGAATTATTCTTGTGAAGCCCAACATTTTTTCGAAACTTCTTTGTAAGCGCAGTACATGATGTACCCAGGTCGGTCATCGCCTACCATCTAGACTATGTCCAAACCATAATATAATATTTCAACTCGAATCAAACAACTCATGGAACATGTGTATGAGCTCTCAGACTATTATGCCAATAGACAAGGTTACATTGTCGATAAGCGCACAACACAAGAAAATATCAAGTTCGCAGTATGTGGAGGAAGTCAAGCAAGAAAACCACCTGGATCCACAGGCGATTTCATGAATTTGGAATTCAAGTTTGGCAAGTACGAGTGTATAGGCCCAATCGATTCAGAATATTTTCGTCAGACCGTGACATCCGGTAATACAGGAAATAGATACCAACTTCACTATTCGAAATAGTGGGTTTCACTTCGACATTTTTAAAATTCTTCACTGAATTTCATTAGCCCACGCATTAGCAATATATTAACGGATGTCCAATGAGTATATTAACGGAATCATTGGGTGCTTTTCACCCATTCTCTAATTCGACATTCGCAATTAAGCCCCAAACCTAATCTAGAAATATCGAGTGTCTGAGTTTTTTCTTCCGGAAGTTATTGTGTTTACGGTCGGCCTAACGGCCGATCCTAAACACAATAAATAGTTTCAATCAATCGCTTCAGTAGTTTCCGAACTGTCAGCGAAATAACCCAAAAATTTCAAATGGCTGAAACTCCGAAATCGTTTGATTGATTTTGCCCATTAACGAACCTAACCGTAGCATTTCGTAATGCAACCTACCCTGGAAGTTTCTAGTCGTTTGAGACAATTTTCGGTTCAATATTCGAAAATTACAGACATTCGGATAAAACGATAGCACGTTGTTCCCCAGAACATGCGAGCAAAAAAAGAAACAGAATTGGAGTTTACAATTTGTATTTTCCCTTCCTAGTTCGGTCCATTAAGATGGAAAATACTCCGGTGTTGATTTAAACGTGATGAAATTCAACGAATTATTCAAATAAGTCATTTGCAAATTACGGTCAACTTGTTCGATAAGGAAATGTATTCAAGATGGCGGACAGTTTTCATTTTGAGATGGAAATTATGTTTACTCAGCCATCAAGTAGATTGAAGAGAGTTTCGAAACACATACACCGGCTACTATGGAAATCTATCGATTGTTCAATATTCTCAAACTTCGAAACTAATTTTCGGCTTATGTAGTCAGAATGGACGTCAATTTAAATATTCATTGTTGAATTTCTCCTACGGTTCGGAGATGTGCTGGTGAAATTTTCATTCATTTGCTCCGCCTAGTTCTTCTTCTTGCGGAGATGATTGACTAATATCATAGAGTATTGTAGTTAAATAATCAGGTTGATTCTTATTGCGTATTGCTATAAACCTTGTTATTCAAGTTGCTATAAACCTTGTTATTCAAGTCATATTGCTTTATTTCTAATTTATAACAATATGGCCAAGATATTGAAGATATTCAGGTCGATTTGCGTATTGCTATGAACCTTGCTATTCTAGTCATATTGCTATCTTTCTAATTTATAGCAATATGGCCATGATGTTACGTATTCTGTTTCGAGTGTTATAGCAATGTTTGTTATGAATTTTGTCATAACAATATTGCTATCATAGACTTCCATAATTGGTGATTTAAGAGCTGACAACACTGTATTTTCTGACTTTAGAACTACGATGAAGAAGAAAATAACCCTAATTCGTGAGTTTTCTTTATGGTTTCGCATACATAACCTCTATCTACGGCTTTCTTTATTCATGTAAACATCGACATAAAAAATGTTAGGAAACGAAACGAGTCAAATTGACCAATAACCAATTTCCTGGATACCAATAAAATATTGGTTATCAGAAATCGAATGCAGCAATTTTATTCAGGCGTTAATAATTCGAAATTCGATAAACTTTTTCGTTGGCACTTCAAACGGATTGCTGTTGTTGAGATGATTAGAATAATCATCTCAGCTATTGCCTATGCCTCTATCTTAGTCTAAGAAAGAGAACCTTGAACACATTTCCATTAGCATATACTTTTTTTTATTCATGTAAACATCGACTTCTTCGAAAATGTTATGAAACAGAAAAACCAATTAAAGTCAAATTGACCTATTTCCTGGATACCGATAGAATTTTGGTTTCCAAAAATCAAATGCAGCAATTTTATGCAGGCGATAATAATTCGAAATTCGATGAACTTTTCTTTTGGGAACTCAAAGGGATGGCTGTTGTTGAGATCATTAGAATTATCATCCCAGCTGTTGCTTACTATACCGGTGTTTTAGTCTAAGAATCCTTAAAATTAAATATTCTAGAGAACCTTGAACACATTTCTATTGCACATTCTTCCCTATCTTCAATATTTTCGAATTCTTGGAAGAAATAATACTGAAACAAATGGATCTCTGAGAGATTCCTTTTCTAAACTTTCTTGTTATGAAGCATAGCAAGTACTATTTTGAGGTTGCTAAGATAGCAATGTTGATAGCAAGATTCTTGTTAAAGTGACAGACCATATTGCTCAAAATCGTTGATCAGAATACCAATAATTCCAATCTTGTTATGATAGCAATATCTTTTTCCTAGCAATATTGCTATTTGCAAACAGAATCGACCTGATTGAGGATTCTGTTTCGAGGGTTCTAGCGGTGTTCGTTATGAATTTTGTCATAGCAATATTGCTATCAGGAACTCCTCCCATGATTTTAGAGCTGACAACACTGCATTTTGTATCCTTAGCAAGTACTATTTTGAGGTTGCTAAGATAGCAATATCTATAGCAAGATTCTGGTTAAATTGATAGATCATTTTGCTCAGAATACCAATATTTCTGGTCTTGTTACGAAAGCAATATCTTTTTCCTGGCAATATTGCTGTTTACAAACAGACTAGGCCTAAATTTCAAGTAACTTTTACTGTATGTTTAAGAGCGTTATTATTTCATCTAAATGTATGTTATTTTAGAATTTCGAGTTAGAAATTCGAGTGAACGATTTGATTGAACTCAACGAAGAATTAAATTTCGTCCTAATTTTCTGATTTTGAGTTGGAAATGGTCTCAGAATATTTGATTGAACTCGCTGAAGAAGAAGAAGTGGCAAAATTTCATTCTGTCCGGCCGTTCGTCCTTCTTTTCAGGATAGGTTTGGAGCCTCGGTTGAGTTCGATTGTGGGCGAAATCCGTCCAACGGATTCGAAGTTATATCTCTATAACTATCTACCTGATCGAATTGAAACTTGGTTTGTAGATAAATATAATCAAAATACTATGGTTAAGTTCGTTATTGGGAAATTCAACCCTACTGATTGGAATTTTTGAGGATATTAATTCACATCAAAATACATTTTCTGTGGAACTAACAATTTTATTTCTTGATCTTCATTTTTTTCAAGGAAATACGCGTCGGGCAGGTTATAATCGAGGAATAAAATTGTTTTCACATCAGAAAATATATATTGATGCAGTGAGAATATGTACCAAATTGAATTGAAATATCTGCAATACCATCATTGTGGTTACTAAAAAACTTTATTTCCTGGGTACTTCATCCTGTATCTCGAACGTCAGCACGTTCATGGAAGGTTCTTTGAAGCTTCTTTCTTAAAATGGTAGCAAGAATCGCCCCCTTACATATTTGCATCTCATTAATGAACAACCTGTATATCCGGTACAGAAATCAAGAGAATTTTCTTGCCCATCCAAATCCTGCCCCTCTACTATTTTATCCTGAATATAAATTGCGACTATGGATAAAATGCTGCCGAATTAAATCCAATTGTGAGGAAGCATTAGGGAACTTCGAGGGCTTAGAGCTTGAACCTTTCTTCCGTTTTCATCAAGAGACAAGACAAAAAAAAACCAGCTTCTGGTGTCGGACCCATTTCCAAGTAATCACATTCATTCTGAACAACGCAGTTGAATTAATCAATGATGCTGTGCTAATTTATTCCTAGTACGTTTTATATATAAATCGAATATATATTATTTCATAAAGCAGTCATCTAGGCTTCTTGCGAGAATAAATAAAATCGCATTTCTTATGCAAGAGCCATAAAAATTTACGTTAAGGTCATATCCAACAATTGAGCTGGCTACAGTTTTGCATTTATACAATGAGATAGTGCAAGAGTACCGGAAAAATATTCATGAAGTCTCAATTCCGGTCTTGGAAAAATATTAAATATGAACACAAAACTTTTCACTTCGTGGGGAACAATACACTCGAGTTATGTATGAAGATCATCTATCATAAATATGATTTTTATAGATTCCCTTTACTGAAACCATTGTTGTTGACTCTTAATGATATATGCAGGGTAAGGCGAGAGTCTGGAATAAAATTCATATTTTTTCAACCAAAAACTCAAAATATGAACAAATAAAACCTGATTTATTATTTTACCCATGGTCCTCTCGGCCGATAGTCAACACAATAACTTCAAGAAGAAGCTAATAAAAAATCGATATTTGTAGAGTAGGTTTGAACCCCAATTACAAAGGCCGAATTCGTGAATGGGTAAAATTCACCCAATGATTCCGTAGATATACGCTTTCAAACTTTATTTCCCCGATATATCGAAAAATACTGCTTAGAAAGGATAGATATCTGAACCTTGATTGAAAAATGACAAGGTGAAGGTTCATACAGAAGTTCGTGATTCTACATGAACGAAATTAAGAAAACTACTATGCCTATCCAACGTTCAGTGCTGAGTACGGTCCTGTTTAGTGACATCGAAACCCGAAAGGCGTACACTCAATTCTATAGTAGTCAACGTTCTTTTCTTAGAAAACCTACCCTTTTCATGGGCTGAAAAGAGAGGAATTCCCATTAAGGCCACAATATGTAGGCTCGTTGGCTCGTAAACACAGCCCGTTTACTGATAATGAGAGCAAAATTCCTAGAGTAGGTACTCCGTTTCGACCTTGGACCTGGAATGTTGAAGAGGATGACAGATTTTAAAATTTATAGACCACAAACCAGAAGCCGTGTGACGAACCTGAATACCGAATAAGGAACCGGTGCCTTACACCGGTTAGGGAACAGATATCTCTGTTACCGACGAATTATACCATACGATAAAAAATTCAAGAAAAGCACTGACGTGAATTCAGCAGCTTTTGCGCGCTTGTTGAAATTCATTGGTCGTATTTTCACGAATTGACCCCGTCAAACGCATCTTCACTTCCTGATGGAAAGATTTGGTAATCATCCAATCATATTATCCTCACGAAATTCTGCATGTACCTTCAAGCTGTCGTTTTTGGGGAACAGTTTGCCATCGTTTTGTCCGAATGTCTGTAATTTTCGGATTTTGAGCCGGAAATGGTCTCAAACGACTAGGTTGGACTCAATCAGGGCTGGGCAGTATTTCAATTACTTGTAATTGAAATACGTATTTGAAATACAAATACGTATTTTGTATTTGTATTTCAATTACTTCTTGAAAATGTATTTTGTAATTGGTATTTCAAATACCTGACACTGAAGTATTTTGTATTTCGATACTTTTGTCTTCGAAATACTTTTGAACAAATACATTTAGCGCTGAGCGTTGTACAGAAAATAGTCTCTGAATCTCCCTTCAGATGGCGCAACGTTCATTTGCTTCATCTAGTTCTTTTGCTAGCAATCATGTTTTCGGCAAATGGAAAGGAAGAAATTGCTGCGCAATGGTCATTTCAACATGGAGTTGAAATTGGTCAATTTCCAAAAACGATAAGTGCAAAAAGCTTACCATCCTTGAACATTATCCTAATATAAAAAATTTCAAAAAGCACTGCCGTGAAGGCAGCAACTTTTGCGCGCATGTTCAATGTAGATGACCGCTTCAGCAACGAATTTGAACATGCACGCAAAAGCTGCTGCCTTCACGGCAGTGCTTCTTGAAATTTTTTATTGATAAATTACTGGATTTCAATTCGATCAGCCTAACGGCCAACTGCGTAAACACAATAACTTCCGAAAGAAACAACTTAGAAACTCGATATTTGTAGAGAAGGTTTGGACCTTAATTACGAAGGCCGAATTCGTGAATGGGTAAAATCAACCCAATGATTCCGTGGATATACCTAATTTTGAGATTATTTCCTTGATAATTCGGGAACTACCGGAACGATTGGATTGAAACTTGTCAGTTAATTGAAGTATAACAACGCGCAACTCTTTTCAGAATTTCGTTGAGATCGTGTCGATGTCAGTATATTTAAAAAAAATCCAAAATTTCTTTGAACATGTGCGAAGAAGTTGCTTACTCCATGCAGTGCTTTTCTAAGTTTAGTTTTAGTTATTTCGAAAAAAAAAACGATACCGAGGAAAAAACCACGATATTTGACATGTTTTGCCACAATATCTCTAAAAATTATGATCGTTTCGAAGTGAAATTTGGTACTGCTGATTTATTTTTTCAACATAATTTAAATATTTTTTAAAATTAGTCATCATTGAGTCCAGGGCTCGGCAAAATACATGCTTGGCTTAATTGAAATACAAATTACAAAATACTTTCTCGCCAGGTGTCATTGGAACAATTTGAAAAAAAAATTCTATGATTTTCTTATCATATCATTCTCATTAAATTCTGTATGAAACTTCGAACTGTTATTTCTCGATGAAGTACTGGATTCCAATTCGATCTGATCTGTATTTTTGGAAATATTGAAAAAATAAAATTTTGATTGGGTATATCCACGGAATCATTGGGTTGATTTTACCCATTCACGAATTCGGCCTTCGTAATTAAGGTCCAAACCTTCTCTACAAATATCGAGTTTCTAAGTTGTTTCTTTCGGAAGTTATTGTGTTTACGCAGTTGGCCGTTAGGCTGATCGAATTGAAATCCAGTAATTTATCAATAAAAAATTTCAAAAAGCACTGCCGTGAAGGCAGCAACTTTTGCGCGCATGTTCAATGTAGATGACCGCTTCAGCAACGAATTTGAACATGCACGCAAAAGCTGCTGCCTTCACGGCAGTGCTTCTTGAAATTTTTTATTGATAAATTACTGGATTTCAATTCGATCAGCCTAACGGCCAACTGCGTAAACACAATAACTTCCGAAAGAAACAACTTAGAAACTCGATATTTGTAGAGAAGGTTTGGACCTTAATTACGAAGGCCGAATTCGTGAATGGGTAAAATCAACCCAATGATTCCGTGGATATACCCAATCAAAATTTTATTTTTTCAATATTTCCAAAAATACAGATCAGATCGAATTGGAATCCAGTACTTCATCGAGAAATAACAGTTCGAAGTTTCATACAGAATTTAATGAGAATGATATGATAAGAAAATCATAGAATTTTTTTTTCAAATTGTTCCAATGACACGATTATCACGAAATTTCGCATAAAGTTGTCTTTCAGCATCTCAAAACTAACTATGAAGTTTTACCAGGACTGAATCAGTATTTCTCGAGTTATACTGAACAAAATCAACGATATCGAGAAGAAAACCTCGAAATTTGACATATTTTTTCCCGATATCTCCAAAACTTATTATCGTATCGAACCGAAATTTATTACACTGCTGTGAAATATAAAGCTCAAAGTGTGAGTGGAATTTTTTTTTGAATATGATGAATGGTTTTCGGGGAAAACAATTTTTTGGGAAAAAATGTCGAAAAAATTTTTTTTTTTTAATTTACTGACGATATGATCCTGACGAAATTTGGCTCAAAGTTGCGCGTCGTTATACTTCACCTATCTGCCAAGTTTGAATCCAATCGCTCAAGTAGTTTCTGAAATAAAAAATAAATAACTTCAAAACTTCAAGTGCCTATAACTCCGAAACTATTCGACCGATTTGGCCCATTAACGAACTCAACCGCGGTATTTTGATGCGCGACCTACCCTGAAAGTTTCAAGTTGCTAGCTTGCTTCTGTCGACAGTTATCGTGTCTACGGCCGGCCGGCCTGACAGAATCGATTTTGACACCGGATTCGTCATCAGTGAGTCCAACCTAGTCGATTGAGACCATTTTCGGCTCAATCATCCAAAATTACAGACATTTGGACAAAACGATAGGCACTCTGTTCCCCTAGAACATGCGCGCAAAAATGTGTTCCTAAAATATAACACAGGTTTGTGCTCATCAGGACCTGAAGAAAGATTGTTTTCTTTAGCAGGTTTTATTCATTCCCCAAAAGGCTGTTTTTCTGATACTACATTCAAAAATCTGGTGTTTCTGAAAGGAAATTCTTTATTTAGCGATTAAATGGCTGAGCTGAATTAGTTGTACTCTTTTCACATTTTACGTAACACCTGAATGTATTTTGTAATTTGTATTTCAAATACAAATAGTCAAAATACTGTATTTTGTAATTTATATTTCAAACACCCGACTTGAAAGTATTTTGTATTTTGTATTTCAAATACCTGGCGAGAAAGTATTTTGTAATTTGTATTTCAATTAAGCCAAGCATGTATTTTGCCGAGCCCTGGACTCAATGATGACTAATTTTAAAAAATATTTAAATTATGTTGAAAAAATAAATCAGCAGTACCAAATTTCACTTCGAAACGATCATAATTTTTAGAGATATTGTGGCAAAACATGTCAAATATCGTGGTTTTTTCCTCGGTATCGTTTTTTTTTTCGAAATAACTAAAACTAAACTTAGAAAAGCACTGCATGGAGTAAGCAACTTCTTCGCACATGTTCAAAGAAATTTTGGATTTTTTTTAAATATACTGACATCGACACGATCTCAACGAAATTCTGAAAAGAGTTGCGCGTTGTTATACTTCAATTAACTGACAAGTTTCAATCCAATCGTTCCGGTAGTTCCCGAATTATCAAGGAAATAATCTCAAAATTTCAAAAGGCTCTAACTCCAAAATCGTTCGTGCGATTTTGCCCATTAACGAACTCAACCGTCGTACATATTTTGAAATGCAACCTACCCTGAAAGTTTCAAGTTGTCAGCAAGACGGTTTAAAATTCTAAAATAAAAGATTTTTGGACAAAACGACAGCACGCTGTTCCCCAAAAAATGCGCGCAAAAATATAAATCGTAATGCGTCGTTTTGAAGTTATTTTGTTTGCAGAAGGGCGGACAGAACAAACTTCAAAGAAAAATTCTCCAAAAATGAATTTTTGCATAAAACTTCAAACGTATACAAATTCATTATTATAGGGAGCTGATTTTGACATCTTCTTTTTTCATCTACCAAAAATAAGCTTCAACCTAAACAGTCGCTTCTCCAAGCGTTCCATTCACAAATCGAATTATAAGGTCCGAAACCGCCTCATTTTCATTTCGATCGAAGGTATTGCTACATTTCCTCGCCTTGGAAACCCGAAAATAACTCTGAATTTCAACACAGTTGGAATCTTCCGAATTCACCGAATGATTTTCAATCAAGAATACATTTCCGTGAATTCGAAGTTTGAGGTCGACTCTTGGCTTTCGAATAGGAAATTGCCCGATGATGATTTTCGATCGAAAATTAATCTGTCTGTTCGATAAACGAATTTCAGTCTCATTCCACGATAGAAAGATAATCTAGAAAATTTCCGATCTAACTGGAAATGACATGGAGTCGAATTCATATCGGATTAATATCTGGAAATCTGAAATGTCGACAGGACAATTTGAAACAACTAAAACCTCAAAAGCACCGCCGTGAAGGCAGAAAACTTTTAAAACCAGAAGAAATAAAGAATACTGACGAAGTATACCCTTTCTTGGTCTTATCTAAATCTTTATATTATTTATAATAGTAAAAAAACCTAAAAAAAAACTAACAAAATCCTCCAAAATAAGCTTTAATCGATACTCAAATAAGAGTCTAATTGATTAAATGACCATAATACATGCAGAATATTGATAACCAGAAATAAATTGCAGCAATTTTACTCAGAAGGGATGATTTGATGAACTTTAATTTCTGTTGGCATTTCAGAGTATTGCTGGTTTCTCTACTATTCCGGTATTTTAGTCTAAAAATGTCCCTCAAAATTAAATATTCAAGAGAACCTTGAACATAATTCAAAAAGCACAACTTTGCCTATTTTCAAAATTTTCGAATTCATGGAAGAATTAGTTTGGACACAAATGGTTCTATGCCAAGTCCTCTTTCTAGCTTATCTTGTTATTAAGCTGAACAGGTACTATTTTGAGATTGCTAAGATGGCAATACTGATAGCGAGATTCCTGTTAAATTGACAGATCATATTGCTCAGAATACCAATATTTCTGATCTTGTTATGGAACCGAATCTTTTTCATCAATATTGCTATTTTCAAACAGAATAGACCTGAATGTATTGTATTCTTGGATCAGTTCAAGAGGAATACATGTAGGAATTACCCTGGAATGTAAGCGCTATTGGCGAATGAAGATAAGCGCTACTCCCTCTGGCGGCTATCCGAGTAACCCGAGGTACAGACATTATGATTGCCAAGTTAAAAGAAATGTTAGGAAAATGAGAAAGTTTATGCATTTTTCTTGGCATTTGTATGATTTTAAAAGTTCTTCTACTGAGGAAAAGCAAACTCAAATGTCCCTTCCCATAGATTTTTACAGCCCAGTAAAAAATTTGGGGTGAGGGTGAAAGAAACTTCCTTTAACAAGTCGGGCCTGAAAGTGAAGTGAAAGAATCGATAAAAACCAAGAAACAAGATTTCTGAGAGTCTGTTACCTGCATTTCACCGATGATGATCATTTTTATGAAGGTAAGCACGAATTGCTCATGAAATATTAGATCACATTCATGAAGACAATTTTTTTCCAGGCCCACAATCCAAGCAGAGAAATTTACTTAAGAGGAATGCTATGCCTTCCAGAAATCTGCCTGTTGAACTGATCATAAGGAACAACGTAAATGTTTTAGTGATAGAACTGACTATTGAAAAAAAAAGAGCCTCAACAAGGAAATATCTGGTGATAAATACTCTTCGCTCAAAGAGCTTCTGCCGATGAAAGCAAAGTTGTACAAGGCTTATTTATTACAGCTTTTTCAAGACCAATCATATGAGTGTTGGTAAATTTTTTTGTCAATCCATAATGAATAAGGCTTACGGTACAAATAACAATAGTTTCATGTGAATGTATTCATTTTATTCACAAAATATTTTCCTTCCCTATAAAAATAGTAAAGTTATGAGTATTTGTCCATTATTCCAAAAAGTATATTTTACAATACTATCTGTTTTTCAACTTTCAAGACAGCCTAAGAAATCCACCAAAGTCAATCGTGCATTTGGATCTGAACATAAATAATATTGAAATACTGTCTAACCTTGGAGATATCCCCGTAATTTTAGAGTTGCTAAACTCAAATAGATTGAAGAATGATATATACCTACTTTATAAGAATGGAATATTTACTCCCAGTAATACTATCGTCAACTACAAAAGTCTAAAAAGTCTTTGAATAAATCGTGAAATCAAAAATTATCAAACCAAACACTAACAAACAGTACAAAATCGACTATCAAAACAAAATCTATGTCTGTATCTAAGGTTCTAAAACTGGCCACCGTGGCGTGGCGCTGCAATCTTAAATTCAGACGCCAATAGGAAATAATAGATCATTTAAATCGAATTTCATATCTGGAGGATATTCAGAATAATAATTAGGACATATCCTGAATATCGCTAACTACAATGTTCAACAAATACGAATAATTCTTAACGATTTCGAATCGTACACAATTGAAAAATAGTACGATTCGTGAACTAAATCGTGTACGTGTTGACGGTCATGTTTTCATTTTCGTCTTCCCAGAATTCGTTTCATTTATCGTTTTGTTTGAGATTTTTTTATGTATTAACACGATTCCGAGAATCCGCCTGAAAGGTGGTAACATCATGGCATAATATCAAATTGTCTAAAGCACCGTCTCGACATCGAAGATTTCACTCTGAGAGAATGATAAATTCATGCGTATCATTTTCATTTATTTCATCAAATATTCAACAATTGATTCGTTTGAAGTAACAACTCGATTATTCGTAATTAAATGGTTCAAATAAATATGAATGAAACAAATAATCACGGAAAGCCCTTACCTATACGTCTTCATCATTTAATTCTTTTGTAATTCTGCACGTACGTTCCAAGCTGTAATCTTTCAATCGAGTACTGGATTTCAATTCGTTCCAATCAGTATTTTTTAAATATTGAGAAAAACATTTTGATGGGTACCTATACCATTGGGTAGATTTAACCCACTGACTAATTCGACCTTCGTTAAACCTACTTAAACTTAAAGTTCCGCAAGGAACAATTTTTTTTTCGAAAAAAATTCTGCTCATTCCTTGAGGTCTATATATTTTACAGCAATGTATCAAACTTCAGTTTGATACAATAATAATTTTCGGAGATATTGGGAAAACATATGTCAAATTTCGTGGTTTTTTCTCGATATCGTTGTTCCTTCCGGAATAACTCGAAAAATACTGATTCAATCATAACGAAACTTGGCAGCTAGTTAGAAAATGCTGGAATGCAACTTTGTGCGAAATTTCGAGATGATCGTTTCATTACATCATTTAAAATTCGAAATATTTCGATATTCTGCGTTTTTTTTTTTGATATATCTGCGGAATCATTGAGTGGATTTTACCCATTCACGAATTCGGCCTTCGTAATTTAGGTCCAAACCTAATCTACAAATATTGAGTTTCTAAGTTGTTTGTTCCGTAAGTTATTGTGTTTAAGATCGGTCGGTAAAAAAAGAATGTGAAAATTGGGATTTTCGGAATATTGGGGACGAAATCTTCGGAGGTTAGATCGCTGATTCATGTTCAGAAGTCCAAATTGATTATATCAAAATAAAAATAAAGTTAGTGATTTTTTCCGGATGTGGTTCCTGTTTTGATTTTTTGAACAGTGTAGGACTGATATTTCCGAGATAATATTCAACCAATATAACAATTAAGTCGGTTGAATGTTGATAATCCATAAGAAGGTGAATTTCCACGTATCTCATTCATATTCACACATAAGGAAAGGTTGGAATCTTCTCTGGACTAATTATTTCAGTCGTGAATATTCCGATATACACTCAACAACCTACCTCAATATTCAACGACTCAATCATCACCTGTGGTCTCAATATAGAATTTTAAGGTCCATTGTGTTGAGTAACTTCGGAATTCAACAGTTATATGCAATTTTTACCAGAAATTCTAGCGAAAACGATAAGTTTTATTGCGAAATTCTATTCGACCCGAAGTTTGAGCTCTGATATCCATTCAATTCCTCCTTAGACCGGTAACGATTTATTGTTATTGAAAAATCTAAAGATAGATTTCATTACAGTTCACCTCCATAAAGATCATAAACTATCGATATTGTGGCACGTTCGAATGAACCGAAATAATTGAAAATGAATCATGTATCTCAAAATAATTGACGAAATAGTTCGTTCAATTCTGAAAATTTATATGGAAGTATTCGTATTCTGCTCAGGATATAGAATTTTTATTGTTAATTGAAAATGCGAACGTCGAGCATTGTTGGCCTCCATAAAAAAAATTGACATTATTCATAAAACTGAAATACACAACACAATCACCATTAGGGTATTTATGGATGCGGTTTATAAATATCACAAGGATGGAATTTGAACAATTTTCATTCGACGAACATTTTATCACCTCAAATTGAAAAACCTAGAAAAGCACCGATATGAAGTCAGCAGCGATTGCGCGCATGTTCACTTTTGGTGATGTCCTTTGAACATGAGCGCAAAAGCTGCTGATTCCACGTCAGAGCTTTTCTAGGTTTTTTTCGATCTAATCTGTATTTTTGGAAATATTGGGAATATAAAATTTTGAATGGGTATATCTACGGAATCATTATACAGATTAGATCGAATGGAAATCCAGATCACACAATATTGAATATTCGAAGAAAAAAATTGAAATATTCTTCCAAATTGTTATAACGACACAATCATTACAAAATTTCGCACAAATTTGTCTGTTAGCATTTTCAAACTAGCTGCCGAGCTTTAACATGATTGAGCCAGTATTTTTTGAGATATTCTGAAAAAAAAACAATATCGAGCAAAAAACCTCGAAATTTTACATAATCAGGTCGATTCTGTTTGCAAATAGCAATATTGCTAGGAAAAAGATATTGCTATCATAACAAGATTGGAATTATTGGTATTCTGATTAACGATTTTGAGCAATATGATCTGTCACTTTAACAAGAATCTTGCTATCAACATTGCTGTCTTAGCAACCTCAAAATAGTACTTGCTATGCTTCATAACAAGAAAGTTTAGAAAAGGAATCTCTCAGAGATCCATTTGTTTCAGTATTATTTCTTCCAAGAATTCGAAAATATTGAAGATAGGGAAGAATGTGCTAATAAAAATGTGTTCAAGGTTCTCTAGAAAATTTGATTTTAAGAATTCTTAGACTAAAGCACCGACATAGAAGGCAACAGCTGACCTGGTTATTCTAATGATCTCAACAAAAGCAATCCCTTTGAATTCCCAACAGAAAAGTTCATCGAATTTCGAATTATTATCGCCTGCATAAAATTGCTGCATTTGATTTCTGGAAACCAAAATTCTATCGGTATCCAGGAAATAGGTCAATTTGACTTTAATTGGTTTTTCTGTTTCATAACATTTTCGAACAAGTCGATGTTTACATGAATGAAAAAAAAAAGAATATGCTAATGGAAATGTGTTCAAGGTTCTCTAGAATATTATTTAATTTCAAGGAAAATTCTTAGACTAAGGTACAGGCATAGGCAACAGCTGAGATGATTATTCTAATCATCTCAACAACAGCAATCCCTTCGAAGTGCCAACGAAAAAGTTTATCGAATTTCGAATTATTAACGCCTGAATAAAATTGCTGCATTCGATTTCTGATAACCAATATTTTATGAGTATCCAGGAAATTGGTTATTGGTCAATTTGACTCGTTTCGTTTCCTAACATTTTTTATGTCGATGTTTACATGAATAAAGAAAGCCGTAGATAGAGGTTATGTATGCGAAACCATAAAGAAAACTCACGAATTAGGGTTATTTTCTTCTTCCTTGTAGTTCTAAAGTCAGAAAATACAGTGTTGTCAGCTCTAAAATCACCAATTATGGAAGTCTATGATAGTAATATTGTTATGATAAAATTCATAACAAACATTGCTTTAACACTCGAAACAGAATACTTAACATCATGGCCATATTGCTAAAAATTAGAAAGATAGCAATATGACTAGAGTAGCAAGGTTCATAGCAATACGCAAACAGAATCGACCTGATTGTTTCCCAAAATCTCCGAAAATAATAACCGTATATAATTTAAATTTGGTACACTGCTGTGCAATATTGAGTTTAAAGTGTGAGCGAATTTTTTTTCGAAACTATCCATTTTTTACTGACAGCACGATCACAACAAAATTTTGCGAAAGCTTGCGCGTCGTTATGCTTCAACTAACTGCCAAGTTTCAATCCAATCGCTGCAGTAGGTCCTGAAATATCAGGAGATAACCTAAAAATTTCAAATGGCTAAACTCCGAAACCATTCAGCCGATTTTATTCGTTGACGAACTTAATATTCGCATTTTGAAATGCAACCTAACCCAATATTTTCAAGTCGATAGGATTTTCCGGACGCCCGTTATCGTGCATACGGCCAGCCGGCCGGACAGAATCGATTTTGACATCGGATTCGACATCAGTGAGTACAACCTAGTTTTCGGCTCAAAATTCGATTATAATAGACATTTGGACAAAACGATAGCACGCTGTTCCCCTAGAAAATGCGCGCGAAAATATAAAAACAAATCGTCTTTCCTCAAATTTAATTAGTCGAGAAAATTTCCACATCTATCCTTGTTTCGATGTCTTAGCGACTGTATACCTTGAAACTGGACTATTTATAAAAGAGAAAACCATTTAAACATGAGTACTCATACTAGAATATATGCTGATTAAATTTATTTTTAATTAGCCTATAACTTATAACAGTACCTGTGTTCAATGTCGTACAGACTTCCACAATATAAACAAATACAATTTATGAATTCCGTCGATGTGTTTTCTCTCTTCAACCGTGTAATTGTTATCGTAATTGTAAGTTTTCTTCTGAAAAATATCATTCACTCATTAGTTCCATGATCAGCACTCATAAATTCGATGTAACGGATAAACAGATCGAACAATTTGTTTGTTTTCATTTCTCCACTTTTCTCGATCAATTCTGCATTGAATTTCGTTTATTTACGCCATTTTCCGGATCACCGTATTTTTCCGGAAATCGCCTTGAACGACTAGGTTGGACTCACCGATGTCAAAATCTTGAGTTGACTCGAAAATTTTAGCAGCATTTTCAAACTGACTGCCAAGTTTCATCGTGATTAAAATAGTATTTTTTGAGATATTCCCGAAAAAATAACGATATCTTGAAAAAAACCACGCAATTTGACATATTCTTTCACAATATCTTCAAAAATTATGATTGTTTCGAACTGAAACTTGATTCAATGCTGTGAAATATAAAGTTTAAGGTACGACCAAAATTTTCTTCAAATGTATTTAACAGTTTCCGATAAAAAAATGTTTTTTGAAAAAAATTCTGGAAATACCTTTTTCAAAATTCACGATCTCAACGAAATTTTGCAAGTTACGAGTTTTATGCTCCAAATAACTGCCAAGTTTCAACTCAATCGCTTCAGCAGTTCTCGAAATATCAGTAAAATAACCTCAAAACTTCAAATGGCTAGGACTGCGAAACCTTAGAACGATTTTGCGCATTAAGAACTTAACCTTCGCATTTTGAAATGCAACCAACCGTGAAATTTTTAAGTAGATAGATTCCTCCGTACGCCTGTAATCGTGCCGGCCGGCCGGACTGAATCGATTTTGACACCGGATTCGTCATCAGTGAGTTCAGCCTAGTCATTTGAAACCATTTTCGGCTCAAAATTCGAAAATAACAGACATGCGCACAAAAAGAAAAATCATTCAATCAAAAATCGAATACTATTGATAACATACATCAAATATAGCGCCTCCACCAATGACGTCACAACATGGAGGACAAAATCGATGACATATCGCGACCCCTCTAGGTAGAAACCCTGACTTTGTCGAAAATATTGGAATGTTAAGAACACTGCCCTGAATTTACTGTTCCTCAGTGAACCGAATCGAGCGGGGTCTATTCTCTTAGAACGAACGTGTATATTCAATTACATAGCACATTATCCGCATAGTTAGCGATAACTGATAAATAATTTTATGCCAAATACGCATAAACATATTCTGCAGATCCAATTACCTGAATATTTTTACGTCTCAAAATTATTGGCATACGTGATACGATGTCCGCTGCTAAATACAATAAGCCGAGTACTGAATTTTCGAGATAATCTTCGACCTTTGAAATGAAATCCGTGATAAAAACTTATTTGCAGCATAGCTTGATTCAACAAAGAATGTTATTGATTTTGAGAAAGAACAGACTATCATTAATTAATATAGCAATCGTTTAAAAATTCAAGAAAAGCGTTGGCGTGAAGTCAGCAGCCTTTGTTCCAAATTTGTTGCAAAAGCGGTCACCCACTCTCGTATTTATTCCGCCAAACGCAGCTTTACTTCCGGATAAAAAATTTGGAATTATTTGTTTATTGTTCTGGGAAACAGAGTGCCGTTTCATCCAAATGTCTTTTATTATCGAATTTTGAGCCGGAAATGTTCCCGGACGGTTCTGTTCGGGCGTCCGTACGCACGATTACGAGCGGAGGTCAAGTTCGTTAATGGGCAGAATCGATCGAATAATTTCGGAGTTATAGCCATTTAAAGTTTTGAGGTTAATTCTCTGATATTTCGAGAACTATTGAAGCGATTGAGTTTAAACTTGTTCGCATGATAATGATAATATACTGAGGAAATAACCTCAAAATTCAAATTGGTAACACTCCGAAACCGTTCTGCCGATTTGGTCCATTAACGAACTGACCCGGCGTAGTCTGATACACAACCTACCCTGAAAGTTTCAAGTCGTTAGCTCGTTTTGTTGCAAAAGCGGTCACCCACTCTCGTATTTATTCCGCCAAAAGCAACTTTACTTCCGGATAAAAAATTTGGAATTATTTGTTTATTGTTCTGGGAAACACAGTGCCGTTTCATCCAAATGTCTGTTATTATCGAATTTTGAGCCGGAAATGTTCCCGGACGATTCTGTTCGGCCGTCCGTAGGCACGATTACGAGCGTACGGAGGAATCTATCGAGTTGAAAATTTCAGGGTGGGTTGCATTTCAAAATGCGAAGGTCGAGTTCGTTAATGGGCAGAATCGGTCGAATAATTTCGGAGTTATAGCCATTTAAAGTTTTGAGGTTAATTCTCTGATATTTGGAGAACTATTGAAGCGATTGAGTTTTAAACTTGCTCGCATGATAATATACTGAGGAAATAACCTCAAAATTCAAATTGGTATAACTCCGAAACCGTTCTGCCGATTTGGTCCATTAACGAACTGACCCGGCGTAGTCTGATACACAACCTACCCTGAAAGTTTCAAGTCGTTAGGTCGTTTTGTTCCCGAATTATACTGTCGGCCATCTGGGAAGAATCGATTTTAACATCAGATTCTTCATCAGCGAGTCCAAGACAGCCCACTTCAGAAACAAAATTCGAAAATTACAGACATTTGGGCAAAAAATCGGCAACGTTGGAAATTCAAAATAAACTTCAACTTTTTTACAGTGTTCCTGGTGGAAAAAACAAGATATCTCCTAGGATTGCATCACGGAATGTGTACAATTGCTGGATTCAGATCGGAGTTAGTCTAGTTCATATCTCGTTTCTAACCAGTTTTCTTTTCGTGCTAGTGTTGGTGTAGGACCAACAGTGAGCAGAGCTGATTCAGCTGACATCGGTGTAACATTTCCAGAACCAGCTGTAGAGAAGACTTGAGAGATAGATGGATTCTCGATGGCCTTCATAGCACACGTTCAACAGTCGAGGATCGCCAGATACAGAACGGCGAAGAAGCCGGCACAACGTTTCGACCTTGGACGGTTAGCGGTTGCCGCTGCTAGCTAGCGACTATAATACAAGTAAATCTTCAGGAACGAACATCTCCGTTGCTACGAAACACGCCAAATGTCGAATCTGCATTTTACGGTGGCCACGCCTCCGATTTTAGTCTACACGCGTACAACCCGGACAATTTCTTCTGCTTGGTCGTGTGCCTGCACTTCTTATAAAGTATATCTGTAAAATCCTACAAAGTAAGAAACTAGTGTACGGTTTAGGAACAATTTCCTCTTCTGCTTTTCGAAAAATGTGCTGAGATATTCAAAGCCATATCAGCAAAAATGTTCAAATCCACTTGCATTGGAAAATATTTTTCGGGAAAGTAGAGCTCTACAGGGTGTCAATTCAATTCAAACTGGTACTGTTGGTTTTTCAAGTCCCTGTTGAATGTTCAAAAATTAAGTCGCATTAGTTTATCATTGATACGTTTATTTGTGGTTCACTCCGAAATAATAAATTCTGAGATTTGGATTGTTATAGTGGACTTCGAGCAGAAATGCCTCTTCAGAATGTTCACATTATACACGTGCATGAGCCGAGGGACCATGAAGAAAAGCTTACATTTCGTGTTTTAAGGAATGCTAGATTCTTTCCAGATTATTAGAGTTAGTTCTCATTTAACACTCTATGAGTGAAAAAACCTTCCAAGTGCATTTGTTGCCAATAAAGAAATTGTATAAGAAAGACGAACCTTTCTTCCATTTTAACATAGCCTTTCCAATAGGTACAACGCCCAAAATCTCGGCCTCCATGCAAAATCAGAAAAAATGCAACTTTGGTTCGTAAGGGGGCATTGTAGACGGTTGGTTCCAATTTGTATTAACTCCGAGAGCGTGACGACAGCACCCCGAAATCTCAAATGGAAAGGATAATTTGAAGCATCAGTATAAATATTTTCATGTTTCATAGCAACGTAACTATTCGATAATACTATCAAAAACCTAGGAAAGCACTGACGTGAAGTCAGCGGCTTTTCTAGGTATTTTTTCGATGAAGTACTACTCAAACTAGCTGCCAAGTTTTACTTCCAAATATCTCCAAAAATCGTTATCGGATCAAACTGAAATTTGATACACTACTGCGATATTAAAGCTCAAGGCCTGGCCCAACCTTTGGTTCGAAAATGATGAACAGTTTCAAAATTTACTGACAGTACCATCCCAACATAAATTTGCAAAACGTTTGACACAGGATTTGTCATCAGTAAGTCCAACCTTGTCGTTTGAGACCATTTTCGTCTCAAATGTCGAAAATTACAGACATTCGGACAAAACAACAGTATAGTGTTCTCCACAGCATGCGCGCAACAACCCCCCCTTTCCCATTTGAAATTCTAGGGCGCACTGTCATCACCCTCATAGGGTTTATAAAAATTGATTAAAGCCAACCGTATAAAACGTTCCCTTAAGAAACAAAGTATATTTTTTTTTGCGTTTTTTCTGATTGTTCATGATAAATTTCAAATTGACACACTGTGTATCTCCCCCTCAAGTCAGGATGACTTTAAAAAAGAGCTCTCCAAGCTGTCAAGTAAGTTCACCGTCGATGATTGAGACGAGTGTATCAATCTTTCTCCTTCATTAGAACAATTAAGCAACCGTTTGATCAAAATATTCAATCGTGAGGCTACACACAGATGTCAATCTCGATTTTGAAATCTGAAAAATTCCTCCGATCTTTTGAAAATCTCATGAATCATCATTTCCATGTGATGTATTTTCCTTCTGATACCAGAATAGCCCTATCATAATTAAAACCATTCAGATATTATTTTCTTCGAGTTTCCATGCTTTCGTGAACTTCAAAAGGATTGTGAGTTTATCGTTTACATAGATAATTATTTGGACCCAATTATTGAACCCATGGAAGGTCAAGAAAATCAAAATTAATACTTTAGGTATCAGAAGATACATTAAAATAATCATTTTTATCATTTCTTTAGGGTACAACTGTGCAGGTATTCAATTACGAGTGATCACTAAACTTCATTTAATATCAATTTGTATTGATTGCAGAAGACTTGTTCTGGCAGGGCCCTGATAACTTTCTTCCTCCAGAAAAGTTGAATTAGTTCGTTATATCACATTTTCGAATTGACGATATAATGCTAGAAGCCAGAAATATTGAACTAACTTAATTTTCATTTGGTTTCGATAATTCAGTATCTGATTTACAAGCAGAGCATTTATTTATGGAAAATATGATCATAAGTTGATGTAACTCACACGACTACAATAGATGTCTTCCTACTAATCAGAACTCGAACCAAGAATATTTCAAGCGATATAAAAGGACTATGCGCATTAAAACACTGAAATGATAAATCAAATTAATAGTGCGTTTATTGAGACATAACAGCTTCCTAAACGACCATTGAAAAGGGGGAGTATTGGCAGGAAAACCCAGAAAGATTGGTCTATTTGTAGGACTTCCATCTAGAATAGGGTATATTTAATAAAGTAATATTGAATAGAATCTATTCGAAATTCTTTGATAGAGAAGTTTAATTATCGCATACCAAAATTACGTTTTTCACTTTTTTTTTTAATTTTAACGGGATTATATACGACTAGATTTTCCAAGCAGGTGTCTTCCCACTGCTCTATTTAATTGTTGGGTTCATCTACAAAATGGTCCTCAAATTGTAACTTGACATTCAATGATTCTAAAGTAATTGTAGACTGCGTGGATACTAATAGGCTACACGCAGAGTACAATTTCTTTTGAGTCATTGAATATAGAGATACAATTGGAAGACCATTTAATAGATGAACTCTATCACTGGATAGAAAAACGACAAAACACCTACGGTAGGGATCCAGATTACAAATGATTAAAATAGACCGAAGGAATAATTTATTTCATTCGTTTTTCCTTGCGTTTTCCTCTTAAATGTTATGAATACATGTTCTTTTGATACTTCACTGATAGATTGTTCCTATGGTCATCCCCCGACATCGAATTGATGGATCTGTGATCTTGCAAATTCGTTCAGATGTTAAACTAACTATGTCCAGTGCATATACCGAAGAAACTACCCTTGAAGACTTGTTTTCACTGAACCGGACAACCTGTATACAGGGTGAGTCCTGTTGTACATTAATTTCAACCATAGATTACTCTCATCAAATAAAGCATTTTTTCTATTTGCCATTTTTACAGATTCGGCTCAGATAAAAAGATAAAAGCATTTTGAATCATTTCATACACTCCTGCATTTTGTTTGCAAGTTACTGTGATCTGTATTCTTGTAAAGAAAATATTCCACTACACTTGACTATTGAAACACTGATCTTCCACTTGACATTTATGCAATATCCAATTGCTTTCACCGTATGTCAATACACAATGCATTCTCGGCCATTCTCATCTAGAAAATTCAATAATTATTCTAATTTTCATCAAATTCATGAATTAATTGTATGAAATCACAGAACACGCATCAAGTGAACTCTATGGATTAAATAGAAATAGAATAAAGAATATAGAATAAAGTCTGGTACACAGAAATGAAGACATATCTATGCTCTGATCACAAAATAGATAAATAACAATGTGTTTTCTGTGGTCCGAATGAAAGTGGTATAAGAGAAGAAGAAGAAATTTACAAAACTTTCATCAGATTTTATTACATTCAACTTCGATTATCTCAAAAACATTTCAAAAGAGATCATAACGAATAATTAACTATTCTTAAATGATTTAAGATTCTTATAATTACTTTGATTAACTTTATCTACATTCTTCATTCTGATTTCTTCTCGTCTTATGAATCGGAGAGTCTTTAGCTGGAAACCGTTTGAAGTAGGATAAAAGTGATTACTGAAGAATATAATAGTGATAGAAACCTTCACACCAAACTTAATTTCTTTCAGAATAACCATGACAAAGCTACAAAAGAAAGACTGATCTTTTTCGGCAATTCCAACAGACTGTATTTTCAATGCACAAGTTGAAGACTCACCCTGTATATGGTCACAAAATTTTCCGGAGTTTCTTTTTCCAAACCACAAAAACTACCATCGTATTTTTCTGTTGAAATCAACTTTAATTAGTGAAATCAAAATATCCTTTCAATTTCTCAGTGCCGTAGAGACATGTAATATTTTTCTACTAATGGATATCCAATAATGGATAAGTATAATATTCCAATTTCTTCGAATACTCATCAAACATTTGAATTATCTCAGCTGTAGAAGGTTACTCGAGATATAATCAAAACAAAAATGAGCCCAGTACATCACAACCTAATTTGGCATTTTGTATTTTAATCTCCAGACCCTGAAGCATCTCTTTGATTGCATGTTTATAATAAGGATAATAATAAGAAGATAATCGTTTTGAGCGCTTACACTACTTCAAATCCAACGGTTATCTTTCTCGTAGTGGAGACAAGAAACTAGTTCTCGTTGTCTGAGGTCTAACTAAGTTCGAGACCTGATGGTGCCGACAGCCAGGAGGTTTTTCGTAGAATTGGACAAAATTCAGAGAATTATATTGCACACTAAGCACTCGCTATTTACCGTGTGGGATGTACCATGCGATAACTCTAGATAGCGTTCGAAATAATATGTCAATACTGAATGAAGATCTGCAAATATTGCGGCTATTTTGAGACTACACAAATTTCGAAAATTCTACATAACTACCACCGATAAAATAAGGAATATGTTCAACTAAAACAAAGAACCATTTGAATCGAAATTCAAGTCCTTGGAAGTCAAGTTTGAAAATACATTCAGAGTAAATAGTATCAAAATAGATTTGAATCTTAGTATATATGAAATTTAAATAAAGGAGTAAAAAATATATCCAGAGTTCTTTTTCGGGTATAATTGGACGGATTCTCGTGTATCTTCAGGACTAAATCATATAATAATCACAGATGATCCTCCAATCTTTCAAGTCAGATCGATTTTCTTTGGAGTTAAAACAAGAAAAGTAATTCTCTGATACTGATAAAATTTCATGCAATCGGAATATCATACGACCGGTATTTCGAGAGGAATGAAAAAAAATATATAGAAAATACAAAAAATCGAATTGTACTTTCGCTTTAAAACTTGGTGATCCAAGATCTCATAACTAATAAATGATGTTGATCTTCAAAAACGTTAGTATTCAAATTAGGAACATTATTACGGAAGATAGAACAGTTCGACAATAATACCGCCTTTAGTATTTTCTCAGAAGAAGCAGGTAAAGCTTATAGAATGTTCAAAAAAATTAGAACACCGTTAAACATACAAGATTATCTGTAGTTTCAGACCAAAGTTTTCATGGAATTCGTAATACTTAGTAAATGAAATAGACCACATGCAGACGGTATTATGAAAGTAAAATTTTTTATCAGATATCAAATTTATTTCAACACCTGGTACAGACATGAATACCGAAAAGATTAAAAAATTAAACTGAAACAATTCGATATCTAATTCCGAATTGGAAGAAAAACTATAAGAATGGACTTGTTAGTCGAACAAAGGTAGGCGAGATATCACCTTGCCGGTGTATGATCGTGTTCTGAAGAATGAGGTAGTATTTTTCGTACGTGACCAAATTTCCAAGCAGTTTTATATATTCGGAAATGAAAAGCAGAAATAGGAAACGTTTAGGAATCGAAAAGCAAGATCTCCAGTTATGGAACATTCCCATCATTGGTCGGCTGTAAGAAGGCCCGACAGCAAACGTTATCGATTTTAGCAGCGAATCACTTCTTTGTTCCACACCGGTCAGCTGTTACAGCTCATTGTGACAGAACGGTAGGAAAACACGGGAATATAGAGAAAAATAACTCACCTTATCGAAATTAAAAGTAAGGGGTTGATGTACGTCAGGGTTCTTCTGGCACAGATTCGAGGACCTCCTGGTGCAGAAATTGTGAAAGCAAGCGTGGCAATCTAAAGGGCAAAGAGAACCGCACATACAGCAGCAGGTTACATCGCAGTTACATAGTGAAGAATGAAATGAGAGTAAGCGACCGCAATGATCAACTCCTGAACCATCATCGTCGTGGTCCTGACCATTTGGTCCAAGGCTGCTGGTGCCGGTGTCGCGTACCAAAAACATATCCAATTCTACATCGGACCTGCCAACCCCGCGTAGCATATAGTTTTCCGCGTCCACGTTCACTACGTACCGGCGAAAAGGCTTTCCGCCTACGCCACTGTTTTCCAAGTCGGAACATTCGCGTTCTTGTACGTTCATCTTGTCATGTTATCTGCCCGGATACCCAGTGCGAAAGAGTTCGCACTTGTTGAACTCCCTCAGCGGCGACCACTAGAACCCAGCTCTTCTAATGCCAAACTGAAAGTCCGGCCGATCTTCGAAGTGCGCGCTGAGAGCTTCGAATATTGCGAACACGGCACACTGACTCGATCGTCGCGCATGCGTCCTACTTGTTGATGATAGCACAGTTTTCGCGGCGGCCAGGTTGTCGCTTACCACGAAATTTCTGAAATAGCCGTAAAGGAGTATTTTTTCGATTCGCTCAGGTTCGCATTCAGAATCAGCGATGCCAGATGTACCATAATTATGGAATTTTATCATAATTTCGATCGCTTCAATATTTCGCTCAAAAACGTTTCTTTCAATTATCTGTTTCCATTAATCAAATGGGTTCAAATTTGTTTGCGCATGTTCTGGAGTGCTATCGTTTGGTCTGAATATCTGTAATTTTCGAATTGTTGCTCTGATGACGATTCCAATGTGAATATCTATTCTGTCCGACCGGCCGTCCGTAGGCACCATTATTGACGTACGGAAAATCCTATCGACTTTCTGGGTAGGTTGCATTTCAAAATGTAGTAACAGTTCGTTAGTGAGCAAAAGCGATCAAACGGTTTCAGGTAGTCATTTGAAATTTTGAGGGTATTATCCTGATATTTCAGGACCTATACTTTGAATTGAAAGTTGACAGTTAGGTGGGGCAAAGCGACCCGCAACTTCTTGCCAAATTTTGTTGATAACGTTCCATCAGTGAATTGAAAAAAAAATTTGAAAATTTAAAAACACATTTTTTCAGGAAAATATTCATCAGATTCGAAAAAAAAATTGCTTCAACCTTGAATCCGATATTTCACAGCAATGTCCAATTTTCAGTTCGATAAGATTATAATTTCCGGAGATATTGAGGAAAAATTTGTCAAATTTCGCGGTTATTTCCTAGGTATCCTTGTTTTTTCCGGAATTACTCAAAAAATACTGCTTCAATAGAGATGGAACAGGGTAACTAATTTGACATTGCTAATGAACAACTTTTATGAAATTTTGTGATGATTGAAACAATTAGAACAAATTGAAGAAAAAATTTGATTTTTTTTTTTTCAAAAATTCTATATTCTGGGATTTTCTGATAGAATTATCCTTACGAAATTCTGCATAACATTCAAGCTGTCACTCGCTTCGATGTTATCTGTATTTTTGGAAATAATTAGTAAATAATATCATGAATGGGTATATCTGCGAAATCATTGAGTAGATTTTACCACCCATTCACGAGGCTAAACCCAGTTGATTCTATTGGAAGTTATTGTGTTAATGATCGGCCACGCGGAAGAACTTCGACGTAAATTCCTCTGTATCGTTGTTATTTCCGAATTATCTCTAGAAACTTTGATGAAACTCAGTATATACTTGGCAAATATTTGATATTTCGTCTTATACACGAAGTCACGCATGAAACTCCAGTCCTTTTTCGATCAAGTACTGGATTTTGGAAAATATTGGGAAAATTATATTTTGAATTGGGATATATCTACGGAATCATTGGGCGGATTCAACTCATTCCCGAATTTGACCTTGCTAAATATGCCCCACACCAACACTATAAATATCGAGTTTATGATTTGCTTCTTTCGGGTGTTTTTATGTTTACTATCGGCTTTTTCAAACATCTATTCTTCCAATTATTCAGGTTGGATCGAATAATCCAGTACTCGATTGAAAATCATAAAATAACGGAGTTTTGAGCAAAATGAAATCGTGAAAATTAGTGTGCATTAAAATTTATGTAACAATTTGGGAATAAGTTTGGTGCATTTCTCGAGAATTATAGAAACTTCAATGGAACGAGCATTGAAAACGCTGCAAATTTTACACAAGGGTTTATTATTTTCTCAGATAAATACCATAAATAACTTAAATAAAACTCATATATTATTCGTAGCTCATTGGTTCATCACACCAAAATTTGCAGCGTTTTTTTATAACTCGGGGATCACTGGTCGGAAATCATCCGGGTGAAAATTTTTAGGTTGAGTTAAGCAACAGTAATTAACGTTGAGAGATTAATGAAAATTCGGTGATAAGTTTTCGAGAAATAATTTTTTTTCTCTCCAATCACCAGTTTTGAGCCCTTAGGGTAAACCGATCCTGCTGGAAAGCTTGGAGGATCAATCTCGAGAGACACACAATTTTTCTACCAAATTTCACGCATTTCGGTACAGTTCTGTCAGAGAAAATCCCCGGACAACGGACGGCGTACAGACGGTTTTTTTTAAAGTGCATTCAAATCTACATACTTAGAAAATATAAACTGTGAAATTTTCAGGGGGGGTTATTTTTTTTTGTCGATCACTTAGGTTTATTATTTTATTTCATCAAATAATGAACAAATACGGCTCGATTATTCATGCAGATTTACCCGTCTTCCACCACCATCAAACGATTTTAAAAAGTTTCTCCTAAAACTGTTAACATCATCGTCTCAGACACACGTGATATAAGGAGCAATTCATCATTCTTACTATGGCTTACCTTTTATTCCTGCACCAGTAGGGAATAAAACTTCAACACTTAACTATGTACCATGATTAATTATTGTCTAGAATCAATTAATTTCTATGACACTTCCACTCCTAGAGCTGACGGATGCTGGATGCTTCTTCTATTAACTTCAAAATCGAGTAATTCAACCAACTCAACTGAAAGAAAGACACACAGAATAGAGCAGATCATGCCCTGATAACAGAAAAAAGCCACAACTAATATTTTTTCATTATATGCCTGTTAAAACGATGTGGAATCGACGATTTATCCAAATGATACTCGGCTGACAGCTCTCATCTGTGCACCCTAATTATTTCGATGATTAATTGCTTCAATTCATCTTGTGCGAAATGTGGGATTGAAATTTCCTGTTAACTTCGTTATTTTTTTTCGAAACGTAACATTGAATAATATCAACGTCGTGAAAGATCGAACATATTGAAGAACATTTCAAATGCGTGAAGCAGGTTTTTCGTTATATATAACCGCGATTTGTCAGCGCGTGCACATAAGTTGGACATGTCAGCTGCATGTTTTTTCGATGAAATTAGAGTGAAAAAAGTTGGAAGCCGCTGTTCGGAAGTCTGAGATAGCGCCATAATAATCGTAATTAAGATTATTCGAATAATATTCTAAAAAAAACCTATAAAAGCACTGACGTGAAGTCAGCAGCTTTTGAGGGCCTGATTAGGCAACGAATTTGAACATGTGCGCAAAAGCTGCTGACTTCACGTCAGTGCTTCTTTTGATTTTTTTTCGATAAAGTACTGGATTTTTTTTCTCAAATATTCAATATTCTGTGATCTTCTAATCATACAATCCTCATGAAATTCTGTATGAACCCTTAAACTGTCATATTTCGACTAAGTTCAAAATTTTGAATATGTAAATCTACAGAATCATTGGGCGGATTTCACCCATTCACGAATTGGGCCTTCATAATTAAGGTCCAAACCTACGAGCGATTATACAGTGTGTCCACGGATTGGGTGCCGGTAAGGTGTAAATGACGAAAAATTTCCGAGTTGAGACCTGCTTGGTCTCAAATTAATATGTTGAGAAAATGAGCCAAATCAATTAATATACAGGGTGGTTTAGAACTGATTTAAGGAAAATTGTTGAGAATGAAACACCTTTGTTTCAAAAGATATCGAGAAAGTTTATTGAGAAAAGTTGTCTAGAATCAAAAGACACGGCTAAATCTCGAATTTCAGATAAATCGATCAACTTTGATTTTGTAAGTAGGTTATGAAAATATTTGATAATATCCATGGTTACAAATGCCAGACGTGACTTGAAACGTAAATTTTATTCGTCCTAAACGAAAATTTTCCTGTTTAAAACATGCTGACCATAGAACAAAGTGTGTTTATTGTGCAGTGCTACGGCTTAGGTGCAGACATTTCGTATCAGGGAGTAATAAGACAATTCCATTGACGCTGGCCAAATGTTGCGGTACCACGTAGCCCTGCTAACAAAATAGTTTCAAAATTTAAATTTTTGATCATGACAAAAATCTCACGTATACAAAATGTTCATGACGAACTTATTAAGTCAAGGTAGGCTGATTTATCTGTAACTTGAGTTCCTGCAGCAGCTCGTCATTCCGAACAACTTTTCTCAATAAACTATCTCAATATCTTTTAGAACAAAAGTACTTTATTCTTAACAATTTTCATTGAATCAGTTCTGAACCACCCTGTATATAAATTTATTTGGCTCATTTTCTCAACATCTTAGTTTGAAACCAAGCAGGAGCGATTCCCAGAATATCAGAGTCTAACTCGAAAATTTTTAGTGCTGTCTGCACCTAAGCCGTAGCACTGCACAATAAACACACTTTGTTCTATGGTCAGCATGTTTTTAATAGGAAAATTTACGTTTCAAGTCACGTGTGGCATTTGTTACCATGGATATTATCAAATATTTTCATAACCTATTTACAAAATCAAAGTTGCTCGATTTATCTGAAATTCGAGATTTAGCCGTGTCTTTTGATTCTAAACAACTTTTCTCAATATCTTTCGAAACAATGGTGTTTTATTCTTAAAAATTTTCCTTGAATCAGTTCTAAACCACCCTGTATATTAATTGATTTGACTCATTTTCTCAACATCTTAATTTGAGACCAAGCAGGAGCGATTCCCAGAATATCAGAGTCTAACTCGAAAATTTTTCGTCATTTACACCTTACCGGCACCCAATCCGTGGACACACTGTATATGCGAGTGTAACACGTACAATGCACTTGCACTCTTCCGAATGGAGAAGTCGGGATCATCACTAACAGACTGATTAGTCCGTTCCACGTTCTCGATGACCTTGGTCGTCCGGATTTTGGTTTTCCTCAAACTTCTTCACTCAATTCCGAATGAGAGGAATGCTTGGTGCATCATTTAAGTGACAACCTTATTCCCAAGAGCCAGGCTACCGATTAACATAAAACATAACCCTCGCGCCCCTCAGATGCCTTGCGTTCACACAGTAAGCTGAAACAAAGATTAAATCGTATTCATTTCGCACATCGAAGTATGAAATATAATTCCACATATCGAGCTCGGGAATATTCAAAATGATTTCGGGTGTGAAATTAAAACGAAATATTAGGCATTCATGCGTAAGTATCTCACTCGAAACGAATGTTCGGTAAACAAATTGATCCCACATGAACCTGAGGGACATCGGTTGCATATTTTCCATGAAAATCAGATACTACGCATCGTTTGAGCTCAATCGAAAATCGATTTATCCGAAAACATATGTGGTGTTTTCCTTTGTTCGGGAATCGTGAAAACAAATTTCAAAACCAAATGAAGGACTGAACATTTCCACTTTGTGGATCCAGGAACATTTGCATTTCAACATGCGGCTCAAACGAATAAAGAGAGATTATGCTGAAAATATTTGGCGATTATTGGTGAGCATATTTTATAGAATAGATTCGTGGTAAATCCAGCTAATACTCACGCAGAACCACGAGAAATGCGATTTCCATAGAAATATATTTCCAGAACGAAATAAATCCTCGAATTTCATACACAAATATTCAGTAAATAACTTGCTATCGTCAGCTTTGTTTTGGTTCCAAAATTCAGAACTATCCTAGAACTGCTCAGATTCGATGCGCTTTTAAAGCCCGATTCTGAACTGTCCTCGAACAGTTCTTAAAGCGATGAAACCAAAACACGAATTAAGTTCGGGTTCTCATAGGGATCATAGAAGAAGAACTCCTGTTTGTGTTCAACGACAGAAAAGAGGAATGTTAAATGTCTTGATGACTGTGATGAAATTAAAAAAACCGTGAGAAGCACTGACGTGAAGTCAGCAGCTTTTGAGCGCATGTTCACTTTTGGTTGATATCCTTTGAACATGCGCGCAAAAGCTGCTGACTTCACGTCAGCGCTTCTCTAGGTTTTCTCGATAAAGTACTGGATTTCAATTTGATCTTATCTTTTCGAAATATTGCAAAACTAAAATTTTTAATAGATATCAGCGGAGTCATTGGGTGGATTCCACCCATTCACGAATTCGGCCCGTAATTAAGGTCCAACCTACTCCACAAATATCGACTTTTTAAGTCGTTTCTTCCGGAAATTATTGTGTTCACGGTCGGACAGAATTCTATTTTGATACCGGATTCGTCATCAGTGAGTCCAATCTAGTCGTTTGGGGCCATTTTCGGCTCAAAATTCGAAAATTACAGACACATGGACGAAACGATAGCACGCTGAACCTCTAGGACATGCGCGCAAAAATATGCGAAAGTTCGGAATCGATTCTGAAACTAACAAAAATAGGATAACTCAAATCCTGATCCGGTTCTGAAATGAACCAGAACACAGAATCACAATCACGCATGCTCGAACCGTTCCGAAAAGTTCTGAAATTAGAACCAAAACAAAGCTTTGTTTCGATTCTGGTCCTATGATAGTTCTGATTCTGCGCAGAACCGATGCGCTGATGAACTCCTAGAATAGTTCTGGGAGCGATGAAACCAAAACGCGAGTTCGCGTTCTATTCAGAATCATAGAGGAAGAAACACTTCTATTTGAGTTCAATGACAGAGAAGAAGAATAGTTATCATGCCTTGTGTGTGGTAAGACTAATAAAAATTACAGAGAATCACTGACGTGAGGTCAGAAGCCTTTGTTAGTATGTTCAAATTCGAACTAATAGATCAACAGGAAATGTTGCACCTATTTGCACATTGGTGCTTCACCTGATTACGAAGTTTCAATCTGATTGCATTTGTACTTCTTGAGATATTGCGGAAATAACGTTAAAACTACAAAAAACAACAATTTTTTTTTCGGTATATCCGATCGAATTTGAAATATGGTAGTTGAGTACTGATTCTAAGATTTGTGGCTGATTGCAATTGTGTTCGGACCCTCTTATTCTCGATATCTTACAACTACTCATCAAAATTCATTCCGATTGGATCATTAATTCCAGTTATTCAAAAATCTCGAATAACTACGACACCGTTAAGAGCATCTTTTTGATTCGTATTTTTAATATGAATTATCACCTTTTAAATTCATGGTATGACGAAGCAACTTTTATTGAATTAATTAATTATCGGAAACTCAATATTTTATCATTTTCAAATTCATGATGAATTTTCGTCAGGTTAAGACTGAAGCAATCAAAGAGACGAAATATTTTTTCTGAACATTACTAAGCCCGGACCTGTCATATCGCGAAAGAATTAATCCGACAACACTGTTCAGTTCAATGTATTTTATTATCAAGCGATCGGAAAATGATAAGAATACGAATGTGGCAAGGCAGGTAGACGTTGCCAAGTCCATACAATTTTCAGGATATGGAAGTTGGAAGGGAATATAATGTTCATAAGTAGATTTCAATAACACATAGATTATCAAAAACACTAATGAAACACTCATCAAATCAGTAACATTGACGTGAAACCAAATGTGGAGAATGTATCTGAATCCTGTAACTTTCAAACCAAAACGCTATTTAAATCCTCAGAGTAACAAACTATTCTTTGTTAGTCTTAGTTTGATTCTAGGAAGAATCCTTATATCTCTTAGAAGCGAAGCATCTTCGCTAAATAAGACTATCTCAATACATCATGATATATAGAAAAAAAATTGAGCAGAAGGAGGTACCCACTTGATGGAACAATCCAAAAAATTATAACTTAAGAATATACTCAGGTTTGATATGTCTTATGCAGGAGAATCATCAACCTCAATTCTGTATTTGGTTCCTGATTTTTTCTTCATTTTGACTATTGATGACAATGGGAATAAGGAAAAAAACGTCCCTCTATCACCGGCTTTTATATTGAAATCTACTGTCCATCAAAAAAAATTAAAATAAATGATACATATACGATAGGATTGTACCAACTTTTGAGATAGCTTGCTCACCTCAGTTTAACCCAGATCAATATTCCTTTCGAATGAGGGCATAAATTTATCCAGGGCTTTCGTTCATATCTTCACTGAATAAACTATAAGAAACTCCCAATACAGAGTCTTTCCTGATTTCTGGAGGACCATATTCATAAAAACCTGTACCTCCCTGAAAAGTTTACTTCTAACAATTCCACAGTTTCTTGTCCTGAAGAATTTATTCTCCTTTTGAAAAGCAATTTATGTAAAATAAATTCATCCGTACATTTGTCTGTGAACCTGAATATCAGAGAATAAGTATTTTCCCATAATACTGTCATTTTCGCAAATTCGTAAATGTGATTCAACTCTCCTAACCTGAATGAAAAATCGTAGGTAAATACGCATTTAAAAATAATTTCAGTTTTTAGATATATTTTCCAGTAATTAAGGAAAGAAATATCATCAGCTTTGATTCTATAATCACTATAATCTATACCACAATCAATACACGAAGATCATCTATCATAATGGACAAGATTTAACTTTCATGTCATTCTTGACAGATAGTCAGATGATAAAATAAACAAACACATAAAGAAGGCACAGCACAGAACTAATTCGTTTTCTGTGATAATGTGCTGAAAGTTCCCTTCTTTTTCCTCTTTTCACGATCTAGCCTAAATATCAATCAGCTGATATGTATTTTTTAATGAAGCGAATATTAAACAACTATGAATTATATCATTGTATAAACCATATGTACCGTAAATCACCATGGTTAACCCGGTTACTGAAATCCTGTCCCGTAAATGTCAGATTTACAGAATTACATGTTTACGGGACAACGATCCTGAAAACTGGTTAACTGAAATCTGTCACCAGAACAACCGACGATTTGTATCGGTTATAGCGGTAATCTTAAGATCATAGACAAGATTCTAATAGTAATGTTATGGTTGAAGTTTGTATTCTGTGGGTTGAAGTAAATATTAACGTTTGCTGTTTGAAACTTTGAAAAAAATTGTGAAGCATGTTGTTCTTTATTCAAAGCTCACAACACAAGTCATAACCTTACAAACAAAACTGACGAAGTGGACGAATGACAAGTGACTGTGAATGAATGGTAGAAAACGTGTCCCGAAAATAAGCTGGTAACCAATAACCAGACCTGAAAATCTAGCCAACCCGAGCGGTTACTATCGGGCATATACGGTACATATCAAAAGACAACAATGATTTTATCTTGCAACCTCATTGCTAACATAATGTATTCTCCAGTTGTGTCATGCACAGACTACAAAAACATAACCGAATAAGTTTCTTGATGTTCTATGCTCTATACTTTTTGTTATCACGTTTTTATGTATGGATCATAGACGAGATATATATGGTGTGGAATATATTTGTATTCTGTGGTGTGGAATATGGATATCATAGACCTAATATAACATGGACGGAGCTTTACGTCACTTTTAGACTGAATCGATTGTAATCTACATCCAAGAGAGAAAGAATATGCATTTTCTAGGGATAAAAAGGATGGAGCTAGAAGAGGCTTGGAATCTCAAAAAATACGAGTGAGAGAGTAGATACTATTTCGGAGAGTTCAAAAGAGGATGGAGCTAGAAGAGATTTGCCTCTTCTAGCTCCATCTCTCTCTTATGTACGTTACACTCCTCTCTTTCTAACGCTCCGTCCATGTTATTTTAGGTCTATGATGGATATCTATGGTAGATAATATATGAAATGTTTTGAAATCTGAATTCTTAATTAAATGGCAAATTATTATCAATTAATCAATTCTTTTATCAAATATTTTCAGACATTGATTCATGTCGTAAAAATGTAAAATGTTGATAATACCGAAATGTTTTATTCTCTACAACATGTGAAAAATTTTCAAGAGCTATACTAAAATGGCTTGGTTTTGGAACACTTCGCAAGAAACGACAGTACAGATTCCCAGTAACCAGGAAAAAGACGGTGTTACGTTTTACGAGATTAAAGTATCTGTAGGTGATATATTTTGGTACGTGACGCATCGCTACAATGAATTTTTTGAATTGCACACAAAGCTTGTGAATGATCATGGTGTGGCCAAAGACATCCTCCCTTCCAAAAAGTTGATACGAAGTAAATGTCCTGAATTTATTGACACAAGGAGAAAAGGGCTGGAAATTTATCTCCAAAAAGTTTTAAAATTTTTGAAGCTGACTATGCCAAGAGTTTTTCTTGAATTTCTTGATTTTCATATTTATGATGTTTACTTTCTTCTTCAAAGCCTGGCACTGAGATTTTATTCGGAAGCTGAAATATGTTTATCGTCAACAAACAGCTATGATTTCACAACTCTTCAAGTAAGTATAGCTTTCTGACATTCAACCAGAAAGTTGAGTGTGACTATATATTCCTGCCTTTCAGATGCACGCTATTAGTAAATGTTGTAACACTCCACAACCAACTGAATACAATCCAGACAAAAGATATGATTTCACACATGTGCTAGATTTTTGTTCACAATTGAAGATTGTAAATGTTTCGGGAAAACCTGGAAATTACTTGAGGAGTAATATAAAACCTAATGAGCTTCTATATGATTTTCGAAATTTCAAGGTAATCACACAAACTGCCGTTAGTACTATTCTAATTTAACAGCAATAGTTTAGTCAGACCATTAGATATTGAATTATGACTAATGCATATGAAACCTATTTCTTGTCTTCTAGAAAATCAGCAGTTTATTCCTCATCGAAAACAGTTTAGAGTGTATCAAGGATCTAGGACAACTACGCAATAATTTGGAAGTGTTAACCATAAATAAATCAAATATGACCAGTCTTTGTCAAATTTTACAATGTGATGTGCTGCATAAATATAACTTTGATACTACACATGTAAGTATGCTGTATAATTTGCTTTGCACTAATTTTATACCTTTAAAAATCCTTCTAGGTTTGGAGTAATTTGGTACATATGGATCTAAGTTATAACTGTTTAACTGAAATAGACCAAACCATTACATTGATACCTAATCTTAAAGTTCTTATCTTGGATCAAAATCGATTTTCCAATATCCCAAATCTCCTAGAATTGAAAAACTTAACAACTTTGAGTATTTGTGGTAATCTAATCACAACTTGTACACAAGTGCATTTAACATTAGGTAATATAGCACATCTAAACCTCTCTCAGAATAATATAACATCTTTGGAAGGGTTTACAAAGCTCTATTCTTTAGAAAGTCTAAACTTGACAGGAAATAACATAAGTAGTATAAAAGAAATACAATATTTATCGAACCTTCCTTGTTTGGAAGATTTGAAATTGACAGGGAATAATGTTTCAACCATTGTTGATTATCGTGTTAAAGTCCTCGAATATTTTGGCAAAAGAGCCGAGGAGATTTGCCTAGATAATGAACAGCCTCTACAACCAGAGCTTGATAAGGTTTCAATTCGTAGAGCTTTAAAAATTTTGAAGGAGGGCGAGTTACCAGAGATACTCAATACTCGCTAATTCATTTTTATCCATGTGTAATGATTTACTATGTAATTACCAAAACTGATACTGTTTGTGATATATTTCTAACTCATTTAGATGTTTATGTTGTGTAATTTATATAAATGATAATATATTATTGTTAATATTGAGATTTTCTTCAAATCCCATTAATAACAAGGATGTTATTGAGCCTTGATCAGAAATGATGAAAAAATCAGAAAACTTGATGATTAGCTTGAAGTTTCTTGTTTCTTGCCATTAGAGAAAGTTCTTGGAGCTGGTTCTCAGAGTATAAACTGCTGGCATTCCCTTAAAGTAAATTTGGCACCCATGGAGACTGTTCGGAGGAACCTCTAAAACAGGCAATAGCATTGAGGAAGCACTCAAAACAATGTTAATACATAAATTTTGCAGGCTCTGTTGAGAATACTATTATACCATTTTAAATGTACATCTTTTATGAGCAAAATATATTCTCCAGAGTCAATATCAAATAGATTAAATTCAGAATAAACCACCTCAGTTTGTCTTCGCATGACGCGACTCAGGGTACATAGATATATTTATGAATTCATCATACATTCAAAGATCTAATCTTTGGATACATCTGTAGAGTATATTTGATGTTCTGTGTGTAGAACCCTGGATGCGACTTGAAAACATCCCTAGGGATTATATTCTGTAATCTGTGTTTGAAAATCCAATAACATTGTATAAAGACAACTTGTCTTTATATAGTGCTAATAATATATATTATTTTTTAATAGATCATTGTTGAAAATATATATATTCTCCATGAACCTTTTTATATATATTTATATAGCGACATCTATAGTTGTTTCTTTCTTGAAAGTCTTTAGTTAAATGAAGTAGATGGCACCAGGTGCAATACATTACACCGAAAAAAGTGTTTGATCGTTTTGTTGAAATCCAATTATAAATGATAGAGCCATGGGGGTGTTAGATGTTTTCATAATTAAATCTCCGGATCACTGGTTATTAGCTATTTTACGATGTACATTATTTCGGATTATCAAATCATACGTCAAAAGTGACAGATGGTTTATAAATCAAAACAAAAATACTTGTTTTGAATAGAAGAGATAGGGGAAAAGGATAAGATAAATGATCAAATGCCAATTCCTCTAAGAACCGTGCTATCACTGCCACCAAAGAAAGTTTTTATAGATAACTCGCCATTTTTATCAAGCTGATGGTCAATTTTCGTGACGTAATGTAAATGTTTGAAGAGTTAATGTATTGGTGCTTTTGTCAACAATATTTACAATTCCATAGCATGCAATAATACTTCAGCTTAAAAAGATTTACTCTGCATAATGCTAGATTATTTACACTCTGAAACAATAACAGTGATTGCTTTAAGTCATAGTTCTAGTGAGGATTAAAAGACAGATGTGCCTTCCTGAAGGTTTCAAAGTTTCATCTCCAAAAGTGCCATACTTAAATGATTATGGAATTTGATTCTGTTAGCCTGGATTCTGATGAAGGAGTTGATCTCTCAGTCAATGGTAAGGGTTTGTTAATATTTCATATTATGATCCTTAGGTGCACAGTTTCATTATTCATGACATACTTTTCTGTGTTAGTACTTGGAAACTCATAAAGTCATCTTACAAAGGACTTGCTCAATATGAGTTTTATTCCTCTCTGTTTGTTTTCCTAGTTCAAACTTGTCTCTTTGCAGAGTAGTTGATATCTGACTTGGGAACTCTTTATACCTAAATTAAGAAAATAAGTTTCCATATAATGAGGTACAATTTTTGAACAGGAAAAGATCTTATAGGTATTTGAACCAAATTTTTAAGATACTATAAAATTTACTTGAGATAAGGAAACTTGAACCTGTATCTAAAGATTTACTTTATATCACACATTAGTTAAGCAATACTTAATTAAAAACTGCTCACGAAATCTGTATCTGATTCTATGTAATTTATTGAAATCTTTAAATCATATCAGAAACTGTATTAATTGCAGTTTCACATCAGTAACGTTGACCCTTCAAAAGTTTATTCGAAAGAACTTATCGAATCATTCAAATCCGAATAGATAATAATTAATAACTGAAAATTTCCGTTTCAATATCTCTGTCAATATCGTTAAATGTGATATATATTTATTGAGAACAAATTTTGCAAAATATAATTGAATATGATGTGGTTCAACTCCATAAAGCCTTCGAATTTGTTTGTGAAACAATCAACTTTGGCCACTTTTGTTCTGAAACGCTTATATTATTATTCTTCCAATATACATACTATCAAATTTCGTGAAGATCTACACGCAATTATTAGAAAAAATACAAAAGTTATGTATCTGTCTGTCACATTCTGCTGAACTTTTTCTTGGGCCTTAAGAGTAATATTTTTCAAACAAGTTCAAGATTCAAATCCGATCAGAATTTTCGGAAATGTTCGTAAAATATGGATGGATTTTACCCAGTCATGAATTTGTACTTCATATTTCAAGTTTCGAACCTGCTCTACTAATATGTATTTAGTTGTTATTGTGTTCACGATACCGGTCTATCTTAAGCACAACAACAAATGACCTAAAGATTCGAAATTCTGCGAAAACCTTTCAATCAATTATTTTTTGAAATATTGAGAAAATAAAATATTGAACGGGTATATCTACGGAATTATTGTGTGGATTGAACCCATTCGCTAATTAGACCTGCGAAATTAAGCCTCAAACCTACTCTACCGAGTACTCTACAGAGTACTCTACACCTATCGGGTTGAGGACGACCGTAAACATAAAAACTTACGAAAGGCACTACTAAGAAACTCGATCTTTGTAAAGTAAGCTGGGACTTCAATTACGAAGTCCGAATTCTTGAATGGGTAAAATACACTCAATGATTCCTCAGATATACCCATACAAAATTTAATTTTTCCAATATTTCCAAAAATACTTATTAGTTCGAAGTGGAACCCAGTACTTGATTGAAAAATGACTTCTGGCAGATAAATGGAGAATATGGAATAACTGATGTTCCGATTACATGATCATCACGAAATTGTGCATCAGCATTCTCAAGCTAGTTTCAACTTAGATCGGATCAGTATTCTTTGAATTATTCCGGAATAAAGAGTTCTTGGTCTGTCATCTGATCAATAATTTGAGAAAGTTTTTTTCAAATTACCAGTCATAATACCCCAACAAAACCTTGCAAGGAGTTGAGCGATATAATGCTACTACTAACTATACCAAGTTCCAATCCGATCGCTTTTGTTGTTCCTGAAATATTCAGGAAATAACTTCAATGCTCCTAAAAAGCACATCCTATTTTCAGAGGTATTCAATTTATTCAGTGGAAGAAACCGGTGTCAAAATCGATTCTGTCCGGCCGGCCGTCTGAAGGCACGATTACGGACGTACGGAGAATCCTATCGACCTGAAACCTTTAGGGTAGGTTGCATTTCAAAATGCGACGGTCAAGTTCGTTAATGGGCGAAATCGGCTAAAAGGTTTCGTAGTTAAAATTTTTTGGTTATTTCCGTGCTAACTCGGAAACTACTGAAACGATTAGATTGAAATTTGGCAGTTGGTTGGAGTATAACAACGCGCAACACTTTGCAGCATTTTATCGAGATCGTACTGTCAGTAAATTTAAAAAAATTTTTTTTTCAAAATTGTTTACGAAAAATTTTTTTTTCGGAAAAAACATTTTGCTCAGGCCTTGAGATTCATATTTCGCAGTAGTGTACCAAATTACAGTTTGATCTAAAAATAATTTTCGGAGATATTTCGAAAAATTTTGTAAAATTTCGTGTTTTCCTCCTGGATATCGTTGTTTTTTATGGAATAATTCAAAAATTACTGTTTCAGTCATGATGAATCTTGGCAGCTTGTTCAAAAATGCTGATTGACATCTTCGTACGAAATTTGGTGATGATCGTGTCATTAGAACATTCTGAAAAAAAAAAATTAAAATTAGTTGTTTTCAAATATTCAATATTCTGTGATGTTCTGATCATATTATCCTAAATAAAATTTTTAATGGGTATATCTGCGGAATCATTGGGTGGATTTTACCCATTCACGAATTCGGACTTCGTAATTAAGCCTCAAACCTTCTCTACAAATATCGACTTGCTAAGTTGTTTCTTTCGTAATTTATTGTGTACACACCATAACTTAAGGAAGAAACGTCTTAGGAAATCGATATTTGTAGAGTAGGATTGGGGCTTAATTACGAAGGTCGAATTCGTGAATGGGTAAAATCCGCCCAATGATTCTGCAGATAAACTCATTCAAAATTTTATTTTCCCAATATTTCCAAAAAAAAGATTAGATCGAATTGAAATCCAGTAATTTATCAGTAAAAAATTTCAAAAAGCACTGCCGTGGAGGCAGCAGCTTTTGCGTGCATGTTCAAATTCGTTGTTGAAGCGGTCATCTACATTGAACATGCGCGCAAAAGTTGCTGCCTTCACGGCAGTGCTTTTTGAATTTTTTTTCCTCGATATCGAAGTGTTTTCTAGAATAGCCCAAAAAAAAATTATACAGATTAGATCGATTTGAAATCAAGTGCTTTATCGAAAAAAAACCTAGAAAGGCACTGACGTGAAGTCAGCAGCTTTTGCGCGCATGTTCAAAGGATTTCACTAAAAGGGAAAATGCGCTCAAAAGCTGCTGACTTCACGTCAGTGCTTTTCTAGGTTTTTTTATTGAACGCATCCGGTACTTTTCGGGATGCTCCGTATATTGAACCTTCGATGTTGGGGGCTCACAATATGAATCTTTTTAATTATTAGTTGCTGATATGCCTGAGTAGACACTGTTTGATGGATAATGAGAGCTTTTACTGTTGCATACTCGATAAACTTGTTATCTGGTGGAACTGTTCATTAATATTGCCCCCTACTCTTATGTTTTATGTATGTGTTGAATTACTGTCAATAAATAATAGCTAGGACTACATGATTAGATGAATATCCTACTATATCGGCATGAACTTCGTTTATCTATGTGTTTATTGTTGAACAAATCATTGAGTGCATTTTAAAATAAACGATATAATTTATGCCCATGTACAAGAATTATCAGATATATGGTAGTAAATTCTTTGTAGAACATGGGTGCTTCTACCCAGGAGATTTTCCATACATGGAAGAAGAAAATCAACAAATTGTCCTGGAGGCAAAGACAGTCTACCTTCTTCTGCCGAAAAATATACCGGTATCTAGAGCTGCAAGACTCCAATGGCTGTTGAACCATCTCAACTCCGTGATAACATTGCCGGCAGCACAGAAATGGGTGAGCTAAACATTCGATATTAAAACTATTTCAAGGTTATCGAACGGACTTCACATTTTGAAACGTATATCTGTATTCACGAAGGTTTTCCTTACGTGACCAGATTCTTTTATCTTCGAAATGTCAGACTTGTTGAAATTCGTGAATCCAGCATATTCCTGCCAACATCTAGCTGAAAGTTTTTGAATATTCGGGAACTATGAAGCATTGATTTTCGTCTGATCCCTAGCTGCCAAATTTTCAAAATAATTGTATTTCTCTAGAACTGAACAACTGATCTGCATGAAACGAAAAAACCTAGAAAAGCACTGACGTGAGGTCAGGAGCTTTTACGCGCCTTTTCCTCAAGACTTTTTACCTGAAGCTGAGTGAAAGGTGATGAATATTTCGATGCAGCAAAATGTCGAAAGCAATTAGAATATAATTCCATCATTCTAAACGTCCCACATTATTTGAGGGTGAAGATGCTTTTTCCAAATTTAGAAAATATTTTTGTAGGGTTATTTTTAAAGAGATTTGGGAATTTTGACCTGATTTGAATGATTATTCATTTCATTTTGATATCGAAAATATCTTTTTGTAGGGATGGGGGATGGTTAGTTTTCCGATGGGGTTGATGATTTTGAAATTATTCAAATAATCATTTTTCATCATGACACACATTCTGCAATGGTTTTGAGCTGGGTGATTACGTTCATTTTGATATCGGAAAATTCTTTTTTGTGAGGATGAGGGTTGGTTAGTTTTCCGATGGGGTTGATGAGTTTGAGATGATTCAAATAATTATTTTTCATCATGAGCCACATTCCGCAATCATTTTCAGCGGTGTGATCACGTTAATTTTGAAATCGGAAAATATATTATTTGCAGGGATGAGGGTTGGTTAGTTTTTCGATGGGGTTGATGAGTTTGAAATGATTCAAATAATTATTTTTCACCATGAGCCACATTCCGCAATCATTTTCAGCGGGGTGATCACGTTAATTTTGAAATCGGAATTTTTTTTTTTTTGTAGGAATGAGGGGTAGTTAGCGTTCCGATGGGGTTGATGGGTTTAACATGATTCAAATAATCGTTTCTCATCATGAGGCACATTCTGAATCATTTTTAGCGGGGTGATCACGTTGATTTTGATATCGGAAAATATATTGTTTTTTTAGGTATTAGGGGTGGATAGTTTTCCGATCGGGTTGAAAGGTGGAAACTAATTCGAATAGTCATTAGTCATCATATCGTAAATTCCACATAAATTTTAAGCGGGGTATTCTCGTCCTTCTGAGCAGCAAATAGTTTATTAGATAGGGGTAGTTGGTGTTAGGTTTTTTGGGGTTTGAATCTTGGAAATGATCAGCGTATCTATGAGCCATGATAAAACACCCTTTACCATACTTTTTGATCATTTCAGTGCAACTGGTAGGTTGTGGAAATTTTTTTCATTTCAGTTATATCGTGGGAATTCCTTATTCTGATTTCGATCGAAACTTCAGCGACATAAAATATCAGAGTTACCGGGCAAGTTTGGTATGCAAACATAGGTTTTCGAAGTCGCTGAATATGACTGAGACATTATCTCATCGATATCTCCTACCGTTTAGATTTTCACCTGTCAAATGGGAATTTTCCAAAATGTGAAATTTCAAATTCATTTATTTTCCCTCTCAACTGACGGAATCAATAAGGAATTGCAGATTATAAGTCAGCATCGAACCCTCTTCGATTATACCAATTGTGAAGGAAATTTATTTCTTCAAATATGATCCGAATATGATCAATAATTTTTTTCGATGAAAATTTTGAATTTTTTTTTTTAATTGAGTGACCATACGGTCTCAAGGAAATTTGCTCAAAGTTGCGCGTCGTTATGCTCCAAGTAAATGTCAAGTTTCAATTTAATCGCTCCAGTAGTTTCTGAAGTATGAGGGAAACAACCTAAAAATTTCAAATGGCTATAACTCCGAAACCATTCGGCCGATTATGCCCATTAACGAACTTAACTACCGTACAAGTTTCAAGTCGTTAGCTCGCTCCGTTCGACAGTTATCGTGTCTACGGACGGCCGGCCGGCTGGCCGGACAGAATCGATTTTGAAACCTTTTTCGGCTCGATCATCGAAAATTACATACATTTGGACAAAATTATAGCAGGCTGAAACAGGCGTGCAAAAATCATGGATATTAAGCATTCTTCGATCAATTTTACATCATAATTATCTGGCTCTTGAAAGCCAGACGAACCTATTAGTTCGAATATAACATATTGAACCTTTATAGGAAATTTCACTTGGTGTTTATTTTTTTAGGACAACTCAACCGAAATTGAAATAGTGTCTGTAGTACCTAGGGAGCAACTGATTACAAAGTGCAATAAATTCCAAGTAACCTGCCGTACAGAATTGAAATTTTTGGCTCATTCATATAGAATAGTCTATTGCTTAGACATGAGCCCATCACAGGCCACTATTGACATTCAGAAAGGAGAAGTTCTATTCGACGAGATTTTTGATTGTTTCAAACGTAGCCTTGAGGGATTGGCGAAACAGGTATGCTACGCTATCAATGGTCTTCCCAAGAATATCTGTAGATTTAAAAAAAATATATTCATTTGTATCCTGTTGGAACGAATCTAAAAAAGGAGGAGAAATTTTAGAAGGACAATGACGTGAAGTCAACAACTGTTACCCCCTTGTTAGACTGAGTCGTCAAATCGGTCGCCCATCCATATATTGAACTCGCCTCATGAAAACCATTTAGCGATCACCCAAGTATGGAAAATTTAAAAAAATATTAAATGATGAATTTCAGCAGCCATCCGCCCGACCCTGAATTCAATAAATTTTCTTGAATTTTTATCTGATAAATATTCATTCTAAAATCAATATTTCTTCAAAATAATAACGTCCTGTTATATTTCAAAATGTATTCCTCTGGAGAAAAAGTTTAACTTCAGTGTTTCCTACGGATATTTTTGTGGAACGCCAGTCTTGAATCCTGAAAAAGTTATCCAGTAGGTACATCATAAGTATTTTCAGTTCACAGTACCTGGTAACTCTCTGGTTTTTCAACCTAGTATATATTTAACTGTGATAGTTAACACTCCTTTTTTCATGAGTCCTGCTCAACAAGTTCTAGTCAAAGGTGTAGAAATTACTAATACCAAATTGCCAGATATCATTAAGTTTGTAGCTGATCAGTTTCATATTATCGAAGGTAAAATAGCTGAAGTTTCTACATTTGCCAATGACCAGATGGACTGTCAAAGAGTAAGTAATAAACAAAATTCGTGATTATTTTTTATTTGCAATTTTATCAATTCAGGCACAAAACGAAAGCAACCTATCAAACGAATCAGATAGATGCGGAGTCAAAGTTCCTATGGTGTCGCCAGATGCAAATTTCGTGAATATGATGAGGTATTCCATGTTGGCTATTTCCCTGCTACCTGAAAACAGCATTAGTCGTAAGTATTTCTCTACATTACAAATTGGCGTATACTTGAGAAGTCTTCGGCCTGACTCAGAGATGCCGCCAGCAGCTATACTCCATTCCCTTGTAAAACGTCAGTCGCTTGGCCATGGAAGTTTGACAAAATCCGCCCTGTATAATTGAAAAATTTTTGGTCAAGTTTATTTTCCTGTCAGATAACTACGCAGTGAATGAAAAACGCACTGTTTTTGTGTAAGAGCAAACAGTAACTCGAATATAACGAGGACACTTTTGAAGGCCAGAGTTCGGTTTTTTTATATTATTTTTTGGGAACAAATGGTTGGAAAGAATAGTAAGAATGCGCAATGTTCCCACTTTCTATAGTCAAGAATTTTCGGGAAAATAAAAACTTCCTTTTCGGCATAAAATTCGAAAATTACAAGTATTGGGCAAAATGATTACGCGCTGTTTCCCAGCACGTTAGAAGATCTAAAACAGTAATTTATTTGTCAGGCTTGAAACTTCACAACCATTCTGTTCTATGTATTTAGTGACTTCAAAAAAACAAATAAAATAGAAAATGAGCACCTGCACGTTTTTACTTTGTATAATATGGATTGATAAATTTTCCCATTTTTTTTTTCAGATATTTTGGTTATAACCGATGGCGTAGTCTCAATGCCGGATGCAAACATATTAGAGTCACTTTTATTTCAACTACACTACGATTGCATTTCTGTATCTTTTCTCAAAGTTGGTTCGCCTTTCCATCCACATTCTAGTTCTGGTTTTGTATCATACACAGATTTATTGTATTTTTTTGCTCATTCTACTCTTGGTACCTGTTTACAGTTGATACATCATATAGTAAGTTGATTTGAATTTGTTTGATTATTATCGATTGGATTTTTCATTGTATGCAATTCAACAGAAACACCAGTCGTTTATGATGATGAATATATACCACGAATTGTTTCTGTTGTGGACTTTCCATTCCAAAACTAGGTATGGAATACCCCAAACAGATTCACATGTATGGAATTCAGAGTAAGACGAAATCCAGATGAAATAGTTAACTATTAAATTCATACTTGTAACTGTTTTCAGCAACGAAATATTTCGTGGATATAGAAAACCAATACTTTTAACAAAACGACAGTCCGAGGAAAAATCTAGTGCTTCCATTTTACTCTTATTATCCAGGAGACTAAGGGAAGGATTTACAATAGACGTAAGTAGCAGAAAGTTTTTCTGATGTTGGATGACAAAAGTCTTACGAACTTCAAAGAAATTCAATGGGATAGTTCGTGCAGGAACTCCTCCAGATCAAGGCCCTAAATGTATAAAATGGATAGCATCTATCTCCAAATAGACCCCTGTGGCACTCCTTCAATTATGTGTATCAGTAACGACATGGTAGCTTGCTTAATTACTTTTTTACTATGTGGGTTGTTTATGTGAAAGCAAATTTTTTTTTGGAAACCCTGTATGCTAAATTAAAAGTCGTCAAAAGAAATATATTTAATTTTCAGCATATTTCCTACATTAATGGTCTGTTAGAGGTGAAGCTGTGTCTGGAATGGAAATCTTCAATTTTTATTTATTTCAAACTAGATACACAGTGGCCAGTTACCAAAGGCAACAGTACCTTATACGAAATATTCATAGCAGGTAAACTAATCCTGTTAATCTGGTTGGTTTTTGACTGCTTTCTGTTTCTAGCTCCTTATGAGTTTCTACATGATATAACGTGCCTGATGAAAAAGGAAAATAAATCTTCATATCGAGTAGCAATAATTGAAAGGTTTTGGTTGAGATTATCACAGTTGACTGGAGAGATTGGTTTTGCTCAGCAATTGAGTACTTTTCCGATATCGCCTCTCTGGCATAATTTACCTGATAGCGCAAGAAGTGGCATTCCTGTATTTGTAGCAAATAATCCTCTTGGTCCAGACCACACGAAATCATCTTTAACGCCAAGGTACCCAAGAAATTCTGATTTATATACAAATAATCAATGTTAAGTTTCTTACAGTGATGTTACTTGTCCAAAATTCAATCATTTATGGCAACCAATTTGTCAAATGGAAGGTAATAGTTGGAGAAAATGGTTTCACATGCATAAAATATCGCTTGTTTTAAAACATGATCAACTGCTTCCTAAAGGTTTACACTTGAATCAGTCTTCCAGAAGATATGAAGTAAATTTAGGAGATTCATTGAATATATTGTATGTTAAATTTGATTTTTTCAGACTGTGCAATGTAGACAAGCAGCTGCAGCATTGTATGGTTTCCTTTCAGAATGGTCAACTTTCATTCTAATCGATAATAATACATATTTGAAAATACTGAAAGAACCAGACAAACCACCAGTGTCTTTTTGCATTATTAGAATAGCTTCGAAATTACCATGTGCTGTTTTACATATCGGTTTCTTCACTCCCACACCAGGATCTCTTAGGAAGGAGGTAAATTAATCTCTATTCATTCTTCAATTTGTTCATTGCCAGTTTTCGGTTTGCTCTTCACACAAGTATTTGGAGTTCAATCCATGGCTGGTCATCCCTGAATTAATAACAGGTTAAGAATATCTTTCTAGATTCTTGAATTGATTATTTTCATGGTATGTCTGATAAAGTCACCTCGCCTCTCTCAATACATGTTTAACTCCTTTCAGATTTTGGAACAGTTAAGGTCTGATATATCGCAGCTGGCTTATACAACAGGTCCTTTAAGAATGAAAGAGAACACAATTTGTGTCCTTTTTGAGAAGCCCATCGAAAAAGTTCTGATAAGGTAATATTCTGAAGCAATTCCGTTGCTTTGAAACATAACTTTCATTGCAATTTTTAGGTATGAACGTATGCCACATGATTTTTCTACTGTGATATTTCCTGATGGTACGCAGCCCCCACATTCAAGTTTGAATGTTGCCCCACCACTGACTAATTCTCTTTTTATTACCTTATCCCGATATCTCTACCATAAAAGATGTATATGGGGAGCTAGCTATGCTTTCAATTCCAGGTTGTCTGATACAGCCTTATCATGGATTCTCAATACAATAACCAAGTAAGATAAATATCTAGATTGTAGCAATGGTAATCGGAAGCTTCAGCTATTTGCGACTCAACAATCCCATTTATTTTAGAATGAGGTTAGAAGAAGGTTTCCATTTTGCCCATTCTTCAGCTGGTATCATCACAATGGTTATGGAACTATGGATGGATCCATTTGCTAGCTGTTTAGTTCAGTATGTGCTATTTCCAGTGAACTACAGTGAAAGTAATGGTTGGGGAGAAGACAGCAATAGTTGCTCCGATGATGATAATAAAGATAATGATAATGAAGCTGAACTACAACTTGTAACTGAAGTTTGGATAGAACCACAATTTGGAAAAGTACAAACCACTAACAAAAGGATAACATATTTTAATAATAAATATTATTATGAGATAGCAAATGTGGTGAGTAAAGGAAGATAGTTAAGAATCCAAAAGATTTGTTTCTATTGGGAACTTAACGTTGCAGATCAACAAAATTGATCACCAATGCATAAATACCTTGCTCACGATGGAGCACCTTAGTTTGTTGTGTCAAGAAAAAAATAGAGCCTTCAGCTTAGGCTCTTCGACGAATTTGTTCAACATGTCGTGTGGTAGTCAAAAAACAGTGAGGAAAAACAGCAAAGGAATTCAGCATCAAGAGACAAATACTACTGATTTAGATGGGTAGGTGCCATGAAAAATAATTTGTCTGTCTGATCCTAGGATTAATGATGAATATTTTCAGATCTCCATGGTATCCGATAACAGCTCCACGAATCGAGCATATACCATTCAACTTTGATCCGATAGCAATTTTACCTTTTTGTCAACAAACAGAACTTCTGTTCTCCTTGTTTCTAGAAGGCGGAAAGAAAACTATCTATTACCACAAATGTGATATGACCAAAGCGAACAAGCTTTTAATGGATAATATTCATGATCACTTCATGGTTTTACATGATTCCGAATTGGATTTAACGAAAGAAGAATCCGATGAATTCACTAAACACATAATTGAGCGGAATAAGAATAGGAACATTTGTCCAATTTCCGATTCTCATAATAAAATAGGTATTGGCATTTGTACAGGTTTGTGAAATAAGTAGAGGAAAGGCTATATTCATCTTCAGATACTCATAATAATTATGGACTTCTTCTCTTGTTTGTTTTATCATATCTAATTGAAGCTGAAATAACTTAGAGACTCCATAATTGTAGAGTATGTTTTGCGCTTGATGAGTAATCGATATTTGTAACAAATATCTATATTTTATAGATTTATTTTATCGTCTTGTATTGTAAAATGTGAAGATGAATATATGTGAATGCAGTTTCAACAATTTGAAACCAATACGTCATTTACAGAATCCGTGGAAGAAGTATCTCAATGGCGATGCCTGTTGAAGGGAATATCGATTTCCCACGTTATTTTAACATTCATTCCAGCTACATTGGATGATTTAGGAACTCTTCTTGCATCAGAAAAATCCAGTAAAACAATTCATGAAATTCATGATTCTTCTGATAGACCTGGCTCAAGGAACAGTAATATTAGCGATGTACCAATAAATACTTCAAACAGTTTGATTTTGCCAGTTTATGTTTATGATTGCCCCCTAGGAGTTTTAGTCAATGCTCATGTGAAAAATCTTGATAACAATTTTGCTCACAATAAGGATGTTCATGAAGATCACAGATTCAAGTTTGCAGAATTTCTCCACGAGGAGTCTGTTAGGTAAATTCATCAGGATCAAATGAAAATACGGTATGAAGAACAAAATCGCTTTATTTTCAATTATTTTACAGATTAAAAGAAGAGAATTCTCAAAGCAGTCCCGAACCTAAAAGCGAAGATTCCGATTCAACAGATCCCAAAAACAACGCTAGAATGCATTGTAAAGCATTAGTTTTAGCACATTCCAAAAGTTTTGTTTTATCTTTATTTGTGGCGCTTCATTTTGATTCATACATACATACTTCGGATATACAGTCCGCTATGGATCAGTGTGAAGAAAGCATAACAGAAATTGATATTACAAATTACATGATGGTTAGTGATCCTTAGAACATTTTTTTTGCTTGGGTTGGGGCTTTGATCATTGTTCTAACACTTTTGATTTTTTCTAGGCCAAATTTGCATGGAAGTTTAGAGCAAAATATCTCAAATAATGTGTTCCTGAACTGTTTTCCTTTTCATGTGCTTCCAAGATTCCTCTTGTAACAGTTATTTTCCTGATACTTACCTAAACCTTCAAATTAAGTATCCATCCTAGTGCTTTTAACTACTTCCAAGTTGTTTCGATTTTTTGTAATTTTCTCTTATCTTTATAATAAATAATTGCATGTCTCCTTTTTTCATCTTTTAGTTTTTTCATAAGTATCTCTTAATTTCTTCAATAGTATTCTCTTTAATAATATGTCCTTTCTAGACTGTATGTGGCCACGTGAAAAACCTCAAAGAGGATAAAATTGACAAAAAAATGCTCTGCCAATCAGCTCCTTGCAGCGATTTGAAGCCTCTGCACAGTTTGATCAAGGAAAAATTTTTTCAACTAATCAGTCAATATTTCAGTCCTATACCACCAAACAACGAGTTCTATTTTTGTCGAAGCGTTAACACCTGTAAAAGGGATATCAAACAGCACGATAGTGATGATGATATATCCAATTTATCTGAAGTTAACGAACTAAAATCTGAAAAGGAAGTCAACGTGTATTCTGATAGATCGCATATATTGCAAAGAATGGAGAGCAGTTTTTCTGGTGTAAGTGAGGTCCATATGCCTGATGTTTATCCATTATTTTTACAATTGATTTGCACCATTCGATACAACAATGGTGGAGATTCCAATGTTTCTGTTAGAGTACTACCAACTTGTTTAGGTAAGACTTATTATTGTAATTAAATGACCTTGAAAATAAGCACAATTCTTGTTTCAGGTGAAGTTATTCACAATATCGAATCAGAAATTGAAAGTTTAGACAAAACGAAGCTACATATTAGCCTTGATATTTTGTGCCTTACCCTTCCTAGCCGAGTTCAGAATGTAATAACAGAGTATTCCTCTAAAGGTTTGAGGACAACGTCTTTTTGTTCAGATGGTTTTCAACCGAGTTTTGGAAGCCCAGAATCAGAAACTAGTTTCACTGAGTATGTACAGCTGAAATTTTCCTAATTTCGTATTCAAAATTGACGATTTCAGAATTCAAGACCCAGAACCTCTAGTCAATCTTCCTGATTATCAGAAAAAAGCAATCGTACAACTCAGGGATGAGGTAAGTCGTTTCATATCTTAGCTAAAGCATTATGGGTTAATTTCACTTCACGATAGATTGGTGGTGTAAGGATCAAGGATGCAGGAAACGATACTCTGTCAGTTCGCCGACGTTTCGGAAAAATGTATTTCCATCCTCAGGGCTCTACAAAATTTACGGAAAACATGATTCGTAACATTGATGAAGTTGTTCACAATAGTAAAGGAAAAACGAGCAATACTATAAGTTATTGACTAGAAAAATATCACAGAAAAAGTGGTCTTGGAATAATTTCGACACACAAAGAAAAGTTACACAATTTAAAAGACAGCTTAGGATTAAAGTAAAGTTAACATACATATAAATATACAGATAAATATACAAACATAGATATAGTACTTACAGACTGAACAAGTGTATCTTCCCAAAATCATTTTGTTAAGAACCAAATCAAACCTCCAATATTTCTTGTAAAAATAAATCATAACCGATTAAAAAGCGGGGACAAACAAAGCAACCGATATGCAGACAGTCGCCGACAGACGGAGGTGAAATCAAAGGAACCGCGGACTCTAAACAGATTAGGGTAAAAAACGTAAACGCATGTATGTGATATATTGAAGATCAAGTAGTGATGTCGAGAGGGATTAGAAATTTCATCTTATTTTAATCGTTAATTTCGTAATTTTCTGCTTGTTTTCAATAAAGAAGAATAAAATCGGCTGAGTTGTTGAATATCAGCTCTAGAGTTTACCGAGTCATGGACGCTTATTTGTAACATTTCAAAAATTAAACGATTACTCAAGTATGGCTCCCTATTTAGTATTCGGACGTCTTCAAAATTAAAGCGATGACCTGCGTTCAGGCAATGTTCTGCCAATGCTGTTTTGGGGTTTGATATCGGCAAACGAACAGACCTAACATGTTCTTGGATTCTGGATTTCAGATATCGGCCTGTCTGTCCTATGTAAACTTGAGAGCAATCTAGACAATTGATTTTATAAACTAAGTTGGAATTCTGGCAGGTACATAGGTTTTCACTCCCATCATGCCATGATACACAAAGTCAACATCATACGAAATCTAAAGTTCAGAGCATTAAACTTATCCGACATTAGGTATCATGAGAAAAACCTTAAAAATATCAGGTCCATTTTACTGAACAACAGCTATCCGGCGCATCTCATAGACAAGGTTTTGGGGGAGTCTTTCAAACCCTCTACACCCCAGATAACATCGCCTAAGGGACCTTCGAGTACAGTTTTACATTACAGCAAACTTATATACATCAGGGGTCTCTCAGAAAGACTGTCAAAAATTATACAAAAGGAGAACGTTAGGGTGTCCTTCAAAAGCTCAAACACCTTGGGCAAACATTTTTTCAGTATAATCAAAAACCCCACACCAACTCTTCTGAACTCCAACTTAGTTTATAAAATCAATTGTCTAGATTGCTCTCAAGTTTACATAGGACAGACAGGCCGATATCTGAAATCCAGAATCCAAGAACATGTTAGGTCTGTTCGTTTGCCGATATCAAACCCCAAAACAGCATTGGCAGAACATTGCCTGAACGCAGGTCATCGCTTTAATTTTGAAGACGTCCGAATACTAAATAGGGAGCCATACTTGAGTAATCGTTTAATTTTTGAAATGTTACAAATAAGCGTCCATGACTCGGTAAACTCTAGAGCTGATATTCAACAACTCAGCCGATTTTATTCTTCTTTATTGAAAACAAGCAGAAAATTACGAAATTAACGATTAAAATAAGATGAAATTTCTAATCCCTCTCGACATCACTACTTGATCTTCAATATATCACATACATGCGTTTACGTTTTTTACCCTAATCTGTTTAGAGTCCGCGGTTCCTTTGATTTCACCTCCGTCTGTCGGCGACTGTCTGCATATCGGTTGCTTTGTTTGTCCCCGCTTTTTAATCGGTTATGATTTATTTTTACAAGAAATATTGGAGGTTTGATTTGGTTCTTAACAAAATGATTTTGGGAAGATACACTTGTTCAGTCTGTAAGTACTATATCTATGTTTGTATATTTATCTGTATATTTATATGTATGTTAACTTTACTTTAATCCTAAGCTGTCTTTTAAATTGTGTAACTTTTCTTTGTGTGTCGAAATTATTTCAAGACCACTTTTTCTGTGATATTTTTCTAGTCAATAACTTATAGTATTGCTCGTTTTTCCTTTACTATTGTGAACAACTTCATCAATGTTACGAATCATGTTTTCCGTAAATTTTGTAGAGCCCTGAGGATGGAAATACATTTTTCCGAAACGTCGGCGAACTGACAGAGTATCGTTTCCTGCATCCTTGATCCTTACACCACCAATCTATCGTGAAGTAAATTTCTTTGGGTCACCACTTCAGATTTTGTGAAATTATGGGTTAATTTTAATTTTCAGATTAAGTGGCTACTTAAAGACGAAATTGCTACAGCCTTATTAGACGTTGAACCAGTTACTTCGAGCACATTGAATACTATAGTAAGCCATGTCAGTCATAGCCCAGGAAAAACATCTTGTGATATAGACAAAATTAATTTAAATTTCGTCTACAATACAACTGATAGTTACAACAATTTCGTGGAGGTAAGTGGTTATTTTTTGTGCGCATGTTCTGGGGAACGCCGTGCTATCGTTTCGTCCAAATGTCTGTAATTTTCGAATTTTGAGCCGAAAATGGTCTCAAACTAGGTGGGACTCGCTGATGGCGAATCCGGTATTTAAATCTATTCTGTCCGACCGGCCGGCCGTAGGTACAAATGCAGGAGAACTGAAAACCCTATCGACTTGAAACATTCATGGTAGGTTGTATTTTTTAATGCAACGGTCAAGTTCGTTAATGGGCAAAATCGGCTCAACAGTTTCCGAGTTGTAGTCATGGGAAATTTTGAAGTTATTGCCCTGATATTTCAGGAACTACTGCAGTGATTGGGTTGTAATTGGGCAGTTAGTTGATGCATAACGACGCGCAACTTTGCGCAGAAATTTGCCGAAATCGTACTGTTGGTAAATTTAAAAAAAAAAAACATTTCGAAAAGATGACCGCTTTGGCAACGAATTTGAACATGCACTTAAGACTGACTTCACGTCAGAGCTTTTCTAGAATTTTTTGGACTATGAATTAAAGATTCTTCGTATTTTTTTAGGAGTTTGCAAAAATTATTGTTCCTCCATACCAAATATGCAAGAAGGATGATTATTATTATTTAGTCAAAGAAACCCCATCATATTTAACTCCGGACATGCCTAGATTCAGCTCTAATATAAACGATAGTAGTGGAATAAACGAAGATATCGATATATTCAGATCTCCAGGTAGCCAGGAAAAGGTAAAGGATGATCTAGCCTCCCAGCCAAGTGACATTTCTAGTGTTAATGGTAGTATTTTAACAGATGGAGGTATATTACAGTTCTTGAATACATGCAGCTCATAAATAGTAATGCATTTTAAGGTTATGAAGAAGACGTCAGTGAAGAATACGAGGATTATGAATGGCTAATAAATTTTGATATGAAACGATCAAGTTTACCTAACTTTTGGCTCATCATGAAAGTTGATCACGATGTAACCATTTACTTCCATTGCAGGTAAAATATAGCCTTTTTATTTATGGTTTAAATATACATCAGTCATTATTTTTCATGAGGCTCTGTTATGGACGAAAGTGTCTTGGAAAATAAATATTTATTAGTTGAAACAATAAGTTTATCTTGTGTGGGGTGGCGAAATATTCATTTTTCGTTCCGATATATTATTTCATTTCCTACCAAACACGTTATTTTCTAGACTAAATATATAGAATGATATTAATTTGATCTATCTTCGTCGTCAATAGATGGAGCGGTGGAAGCATTTGGTACAGTTTCTAGCCGTTTGGAACTCCAAATTCTAAAATGCCTAAAAATTGATAATCAGTCATATTTATTATGTGATTTGTAAATATTCAGTGATATTTCTCGAATATTTGCAGTGATGATCGTTGTTAACTACGATTTTAATATGACAGAGTATTGCAGCAGCTCCATGTTGCCTTAAGCCTGTACAAAAATCTACCCGCCCGCCATGTCTTGACGATCTTAGACAGATCTAATCAACAAGTATATTGTATCTCACATTTATTATATATTCAGAATCTATTTGCTAATACAGTTTTGTCCCAAACGGCACCTCTCAGGCTTACATTCTCAGTTACATTGAAGTACCGACAAATAATGCTCACTTCCAGGTTTTTGGAACTGCCTACGCCAAAAGTTGGTGTCTATCTTGAAATCCAAAGAAGTGTGAGAGATGCGATTAGGGATCTCTGCAAAAGAGTAAACCAAGCATTACTTTTACAAACGCTGTGTGAAAGTAAAATATGTGATTCCCTTCTGGAGCCAGATGATAATTTTAAAGAATGGCATTCTGAACCTTTCACTTCATCTCCAAGAACTTCTACATTCAATCGCTTGAAGAGTGTAGAAGGTGATAATATTTTATTATAATGGTGCAAAGATGCTTATAATATTCGTTTCAGGTCTGATATCTGAACACAACAATGACAGTGAAGCATCCAAATTGAAATCTCAAAGTGATCCAAGATTTAAAATAGGGGAATTTAGTTGCCCTGTTGTATGGCAAACTGATTTCATATTACACCCAAGATTAAAAACAGGATCTGGGAAATCGATCATTTCTAGGGGAATTCTTGCTTTGAAGAATATTCTTGACAAATTTTCTGTTTCTAATAGGAACAATATGTTTGTCTATAAAGACCAAATGAGAAATGTTTTCTATTTGAGGTACACAAACATTTAAAGTTTTTTTGTAATTCTCATTTATTCTGTAGGTTACAGGAAAATATGCAACCAAATTGTGGAAAAAATCCTTCAATGAGACCAAATGAGTATGAAATGGCATTGGTTTCTAGAAGTCCTTCCATTGCTTCACTTCCTCTTGGACAAAAGGGTACACTGGGTCAATCTGATGCTAGTATTTCATCCAGTGCATCGGTAATAATCTATTTCAGTTCAGTTTTGTTTCGATATTTCTAAAAAATGAACGTAAATCGTCCTTGAAATGTTCATATTTTTTCAGAGTGAGATTAGACCAAGAGTGAGGAGTTTCGGAGAGAAAGAAAGCCAGAAAAGTCCTAATGAAGATACTCTGATCTTAAAAGTTCATGGAATCACTGATGTTGGCCGGGATGTTCAAATTGACTTGGTACAAGTACTACAAAACAGGCTTGATGATGCAGTCTTAGAATTTCTCTCGATAACACTTGCAAGAAATGCCATGTGTCCTTTAACACCAGAAGATGTTCACTTTATCCAGAAACCTTTCAGAGCACCAGAAGTTGTCATAAGAGTAGGTTGTTCTTTTGATTTAGTGAATTGAACATCTTAATTTCTTTTTTATTCGCAGCTCACTGTCGAAGAATTTGCGTTAGGCTATCTGGAATCTTTTATTCATTATCTGAAACAGAACTTGCTTCAATTTTTGAATATTCCAAAATACACTGATCTGAGATCACATTGTCATTTCCAGGTAAAAAATAATGAAACGTTTCGTACTTTATGACCACTTTAACTTGTTTCATTTATATTTAAGGATTTCCCAGAGAATGATTCAGCAAACAATATGGTTTCGGAGGATAATATCTTTATTTACAATCAAAGTCAAAATCCATCTTGTGGAAATAGAGGCATAGCCTGTATTGTACTTAATTTAATAAATACCACGAACAAGCAAACGACCATATCAGATAAATTCAAGGCTGATTTAAAAAATAGGAAATTCAAAAATATCATATCAACTAAAGTTATATCAACTGAAGGTATCATATAAATCGATTTGGATTAGTTCTCAAGTCACTAAACATGAATTTCTTCTAGAATCTTTACCTGATGTTTATTTGGAATTCAGACTATGGAAACAGGGAAGAGTGAATATTGATAATCTCATTGAAAAATTAAATTCAACTGTTTGTCAGTCTGTTTGGGATTTAGTTACAGAATATTTTCTTCTCTCTGAACCGTTATGCATAGAAGATCAATCAAAATCTAACATTGTAGCACCTATTAATATTGATGAATTAGATTTGGATTTTTCCAAAGAGGTGGAATTCAACGTCTCCATTAGAAGTAATAAAGACAGCAACATGAGGACACATGGATCCAATATAACAAAACCATATGGACATACAAGAAACAAGAGAAGAAATGTGATACCGCCCAAACGAAGAACATCAAGATCCATCACTTTCGACAGCATGGGTAAAGAGAAGGGACTACTAAAAAATGAAAAACAAATTTTGAGACCTAATGTTGAACTCACTGCTTTTGAAAATGGAACTGAAGGAATTTTATCGGATACATATGCGAAATATTTACCAGATTGGTTAGAATATGGGGTGAATCTTTATGTTCCAACTGTCAGAAAACACAGGGTGACCTTGACTAACCGCCACTTGGTTTGTGTTAGTATAAGGGAAGTGTTGAATTTGATACAAGACACTTCGAGAGCGTTCAATGCAGTACCAACTAATGCTCTCAAGTTGGATGACAGTTACAAATTTGTGGTATATGTTCCTTCGAATTCCGTTCAAAAGTGTGTGATAATATCCAGAAATTTTGAGCATTGGAAAGCTACTGTATCTCACAAGGAACGTCCGGAATTATTAGAAATAATAAGTCCGCATGGCTTGAAACATACTCAAAAATTCATACCTTTAGCTGCCAATATTTTCGTTCCACGTCAAAAGATTCTATGGGCATTTATAGAAAATGACAATGTAAGTGATTTAAGTTAAAATCGATAAAACAAAATGAATCGACTGTATTATTTCAGATCATTATTTATACTTATAATTGGACAAAAGAAAAGATTGACAAATTGGTGTCCCACTGTACCAACTTAGGTTTATGGTTGAGCGTTCGTTCATGTTTTCTGAATTCCTTGACATCTCAGAAATTGGGAATTTTCCACAACCAACATTTGGCTAGGAAGAATTTCGTAAGTATCCATTGTTCTATCTGAAAATAATTCTAGAAGAGCAATGACGTGACGTCAGCAAGTTTTGCGTGCATGTTCAAATTCGTTGCCAAAAACCTAGAAAAGCACTGCCGTGAAGGCAGCAGCTTTTGCGCGCATGTTAAATGGAAATCACCGCTTTGACAATAAATTTCAACATGGACACAAACGCTGCTGCCTTCACGGCAGTGCTTTTCTAGGTTTTTTTTTCGATAAAGTACTGGATTTGAATTCGATCTAATCTGTATTTTTGGAAATATTGGGAAAATAAAATTTTGAATGGGTATATCTGCGGAATCATTGAGCGTATTTTACCCCATTCACGAATTCGACCTTCGTAATTCAGCCCCAAACCTTCTCCGCAAATATCGAGTTTCTAAGTCGCTTCTTCCGGAAGTTATTTTGTCTAACGGCCGACCGTGAACACAATAACTTGTAGAGAAAGTTCAGACCTCAACTACGGAGGCCGAATTCATGAATGGGTAAAATCCACCCAATGATTCCGCAGATATACCCATTCAAAATTTCATTTTCCCAATATTTCCAAAAATACAGATTGAATCGAATTGAAATCCAATACTTTATCGAAAAATAACAGCTTGACAGAAGATCACAGAGTATTGTGTACTTCAACATCTTCAAACTAGCTGCGAAGTATCATCAGGATTGAATCAGTATTTCTTGAGTTATAACGAAAAAAACAACGATATCGAGAAGAAAACCACAAAATTTTCAAAAATTTTGTCCCACTATCTCCAAAATTGAAAGCCTTATCGAATTGAAATTTGTTACACTGCTGTGGAATATGAAGCTCAAGGTATGAGCAAAACTGATTTCGAATATGATCAATAGTTTCTGAAAAAAAAATTTTTTTTGAATCAAGTGACCATACTGATCCCAACAAAATGTCGCTCAAAGTTGCGCTTCGTTATGCTTCAATTAACTGCCAAGTTTCAATCCAATCGATCCAGTAGTTCCCGAAATACCAGGGAAACAACCTCAACATTTCAAACTCCGTAACCATTTGGCCCATTAACGAACTTAACTTTCACCTTACCCTTCAAGGTCTACCAAATTTCATTGAAATACGATGGATATTTTCCGAAAAAAGAATTGAAAGAAAGTTCGGGAAATTTTCGAAAGAAAGAGTTTTTTTTTATTTTACTGACAATACAATCCCGACAAAATTTCTCGAAAATTTAGCCGTCCGTATTCTAAAACTAAATACTAAGTTTCTATCCGATCGCATAAGTAATTCCTGAGATGTGGGTGATCTAACCTCGACAATTTAAATGAGTATAACTCGGAAACCGTTTGGTCGATTTGTCCCACTAAAGAATTTACGGATCGGACTAGCTCTTTCTACTCTCAAGATATGATGGCAACGATATCATCATTGAGTCCAACTAAAGAGCATTTTCGGTTCAAAATTTGAAAATACAATCAGGAGAGTAAAATGAGCATGCCATTTCGACTAACATACGAGCCAAAATACAGAATGTGCTTGTTTAGGCAGTTAGTAAGTTTTTGTGTGCCCATAACATGGAAATATTGTAGAGTATCAACACATTTTGTTCTTTCCAGCTAAGTTCAAACAATCCTTATGTGTGTTACATAGGAAATGTGGATTATATGAGAGAATTACCAAAAGACATACCAAGACGAACCATAGCAAACACGAATCTAGCAAGATCGTTGGACGTATTCAGAGATTCGTTTCAGAAAACAAAGTACCCTTCTAACGATATTGTTGTTGTTTTAACTATAGAGATGCGTGAAATAAAGTTGTGGGAGGAAAAATGGAATGAAGAAATGAAAAAATTACATTCGATGTACCAATCTAGGACCAGTTCTACGACTGTTCCTCTAATATTTTTGCTGATGCAGAATTCACGAATCATTCACTACTGCCATACCCCATTACTGTTTCAGCCTAGATGGCGTTTGAAATCTGCTGCTACAAGAGATCATACTTTGTATCCTAGCATGTATGCTGAGCAAATAGCTTTGCCTCACACAGAACCTTGGCACACTGATCTTTGCTATGGCTTCTTCTGCGAATATCGTCGGTATCTACAAACTTTGGGCTTTATGCCACTGCAGTTTGATAACAACAGTAAGCCAGGGTTGGTAACGTTTTTAAAAGAATCTTGACTTGATTTTTACACTTTTTATATCCTTCTAGGATGTGGGCCAAAGACAGTTCTTCATACGACTCGGTTTTCTACATACAAAAAACCATTCTAGGAGGTATTTTACTTTTCACCGCTGAATTCATCGAGCCATTTTTCGCTACTAAACTTCATGCCATAGAATGCAGTAGGCTTCAGAATATAAGTTCCAGAGCATCGATAAATAGAGTAAGGAGCAAGAGCAAGATCTATGAGAATATCAAAAAATAATCGAACAATATATTAACATTCCTTTTCAGTTTACGCTAAGCTTTCTGGATGAATGTGACAGAGTTAAGATATACATGCATCTACACTCATTCACCTACGATTATCATTTGCGTTCGGTACACAACTACATATCAAATAACTCAGGGATTTATAAATTATGTGACAATTATAACTTGAACCAGTTTTTAGACGATTTTTTGAAATATTACAACAAAGCACCCAATTTTGCTAGAAATCTAGTGCATGAAGGTAATGAACATGTTTTTTAGTTAGTGCATTTTCTGAAGAACACCTATCTTCCATAGATACCCTGACAATAAAAGATCTTTTGACTGAAGGAAAACAACTATATGATTATCTTCTGCAAAATATAGATCAGTATAATTTCAAAGCATTGAAGATGGAAAAGAACAATGGAGAATTGGAGCAAATTTTGGTTCAAGTGACCACCACATCCCAAGTCCATTATACAGATTCTCAAGACTGTCATCATACAGATGATTTTGATGTAACTTTGATCATTTATAACTTATGCTTCCCCTACGATCCAAGTGACAACGTCTTGCATTTGAAATATTACCTGATTTTGACCTCAAAAAGGTGAATTTTATCGATTTTTTTTCTGATTATATCATTTTCAATCTATAAATAATTCTGTTGATTTTATGTTCGTTCAGAGAATTGTACCCTGCGGTAGGACGTGAGGAGAAAATTGGGAAATTCAGAACTGTATCATCAGCATCTAGAAGCATTCTTGGAGCATCAACAGAGACGGAAGAATATGTTACCAATTCAAACAAAGCCCAACCCTTAGAGGAAATATTGTCAGTATCTGAAAATGAACATGAAGATGATGAATCATCAAACAACGAAAAATGCAATGTTTCTTATATAGAAATATGTACAGAAAAAGTGAATTACTTGGGTTACTACTCCTCTCATGAGGAATTGATGCAAAAACTCATTTTGGAAAAAGCTCAAACCACACACACACTGATATCAAATATGGTTACCAAAGGTAAGACAGACAGAGAATGTCATACCTGTATAAAGTTCATGAATGGGTTGAGATGGACCAACGGGTGGGTGCAATTTATGCAATTCATCATTTTAGGTATGGTCCAGTGTCGAAGTGATTGGTTATGGAATAAACTGTTATCTCACGAGACTATTTTAACATACAATGAATTTATCGAAATGAAAAGTTTGGCTCATCCTGAACTACTTTGTAATATTCATCCAAATCTCAGTTCCTTGTTGAATCAACCAGTCTCTTGGTATGAAGGTCTCTCTAAACTGTTACTAGCGAAGTATAACGAAAATAAGAGAACTTTTATATCCCCTGACGGAAATATCCAACACTTTGTGATTCTTCATCCCAATTACTATGGAGCCTTCATGTTATTATCGATGGACATGCATATGGCAAGAGGAGTGAGTAGGTTACTAATATGAACACTACCTATATTAATATGATTTTTTCAGGATTTATATGCTGTCTACAGAGGAGTAGGGAAAAATGAAGATATAGATGTTTGTCGTGCCTATCGCAAGCAATTACTAGACGGATTTGTTAATTGTATCGCATTTTACTTGTGGTCGGGGATGATTTGAAAATAATTAAAAAAGTAACTAAAGTTATGCAAGCGTATAAATAACTATTTTCAAAGAAATTTCAAGGATTTTTCAATGACTGCTAAAATTATTGTTTTAGTCATTAAGTTTGGTATATTCCATTTAGTTAACTTAAATTAATTTACAAGCAATTCAATTCGTTATTTTCCTACATTTTTGTAGATAAGACTGTTATTATGTTACAATAATATATATTCTAATTACAACTATTCATATTGCAAATAAGTACCTCTTTTTAACTTGGAAACTTGCACCAAATGTATAAATGATTTTGTTTCATTATTTTAATTACTGTTTTTTATATATAATTTGAAGAATATTTTGTACAGTGATGATTTGAATATTCCAAGATTATTTTGTACATCTCAGACTTATTTTATATTGATTATTCAATGTGGTACAAGTGATAATGCATATGAATTGAAATAGCTACTGAAATTATTTTTATACCATAATTGAGCATCACTGTGATGAACGTACCACTGATTTGTTAATGAAAACTGTTAAATATTTTTTTATCTTCATGTGCCATTAATAAAAATGAATTCTGAATATATTTTTCATTTATCCATCAACATAACTACTTGTTTAATAATATCATCTCATCAGTTGACACCTTTGAATCTACATGAAACTGCAGTAAAAATTGAATCGCAAATATACCAACATCATTCGAAACATTATGACCGGACAAATTTTAGCTCCATGCAATTCTTTTCAAATTCGCCACATCTACGAAAACCGAAAAATGAACACCTCTAGTGGATTGAACAGAGAAACTATACTACAATATGGCAAACGAATGCGTATGACGCACATTTCGAATAAAAACTCCTGAATAAGCGACACGATATTTTGGAAAATCATGACAATTCAAAAATATTCAATCAACTGGTGCTAATTAATAGTTTTCTAGATTCCAATGCGATAGGGGTTAGATTTTAAGAGTGGCACCGAAGACACCAGTAGTGACATCAGTTGAAAATGTTAGAAAACTACAAAAAACTTAAAACGTCTAACCACTAGATGACATAGAGAACTTAAAGAAGCCTATGGCTTTCATCAACACTTCTGCGATTTTTCAACAGGTGACGCCAGCATTATCGAATACTGAATACAATGAACTCTATATTATATACCTGGAAGGGACCCGTTTTGAGCGACAAGTGAAGCCAATTCGTTGCTTATGCAACCCGCGAAGTGGACGGGTATCTATCTCTTTCTTTCTCATTGCAGTAAAGGGAACTCTGTCGCATTTGTTCTAAATATTTTTAATTTTTCGTTTCAAATTAGGAGAAACTGAATTTTTTTCTGACTAATTCGTGAATAAGGTAGGATTGAAGAAGATCGAACATGTTCAAGTGAAATTTCAACTTAGTGAGCGGTTTTTCTTGGGAACAGCGCGTTATCATCCTCCGTAAATTTGCGTTTTTTTGCCGAAAATGGTTCCAAGCGACCAGGTTGGATTCTTGATGAAGAGTTCAATGTCAAATTGAATTCTATTCAGCCGCCCGTTGCCACGATAACTTACTACCGAGAAAAGCTATAGCGACTTAAAAAATTCAAAATAAGTTCGTTAATGGGCAAAATTTACCTTACAATTTCGAAGTTATATCCATTTCAAATATATTATTTTATTTCCTCTATATCCCAAGAAGTACTGATGCGATCAGATTGAAACTTGCTAACTGATTGCATGAAGAATCGTTAAAAAAATATTTTTTTCGGAAACTATCAATGAGATTTCAATGAAACTTGGCGCAGACCTTGAAGTCGAATCTGAACACCAATGTTCGAAATTTCAGCTCGATTCGACACACATTTCCAAAAATATCGGAAAAAAGTATGTCAAATTTCGCATTGGCAATGAATTTTAACCAGCGCTTAAATTTTCCTGACTTCAAGTCAGTGCTTTTCGAGAAGTATTTTCCTATGTTCCTATTATTTAAATTTATTGTAATAATGATAAAACTATCGTCAATCGTCAATGCACAGCTCACATCAACATAATTCTTCACTTTTTGAACCATACGCGGTGAAGGCAGAGAAAGTAATGGCATATCAGAGAAAAATAGATATTCATTTTAAAAAATATTGCACTTTCTAAACGATGTAATACCCAAACTACCTGAATTTCCAAATAAAACCAAATTCAACCGTTCAACACCATTTACTTCAATGGGTGTGACAGAGAGAGGTTACCGTAATTAGCGCTATCTTTGTTTCGTTGCCCCTTGTTACGCTTTAAGCTTAGTTGAAGAAGGGTCGGGTCCTTTCCAGGTAGTAATATAGAGTTCTATGACTGAATATAATGAAAATGGAACAGAATAATGAAATATCTACAAACTTATAATATTCAATTTACATACCTTTATTGATTTCATCGCCAAGGGATTCGGAGGACTGCAATATCACAAGGAATCTAATTAAAATTTGACCTCTCCAAGATGTCATTACAAGTTGGTTGCAGGCAACTCAAGATACCACGGTTTCCTTTAGGTGGAGTATAATGTTTGTTGCCTAATGGCCTGGAATGAATAAAAATTTAAACTCTTAATATTCGAAAACATATTTTTTTTCGTAGATTTCAAATCACATATTTTCACAATTCAAGGATGTAAAATCGACTGGTGCTAAGCGTTTTCTCTTATCCCATCTGGTTCAGTCCACAAAAATTGAAAAAAATGACAATGAAATCATATATGCAATGTAAATTCAAAAATTTCATTATAATAATTATCTGTTTACTTAAATCAAAGAGATTGAATAGTTTTCATTGTTGCTATTGAAGAATAATTCCACTGGGATCTACTATATGGTCGATTTCACGAAAAAAACTTTGGCTGTTATCAGAAAAGGAGCTCAGAAAACATTATAGAACAAAAGTGCTGTTGGTCTGAAACCTTGCATTTCCGATCGACTCACGCCAGCAACGTCAGCATGTTGTACAAAATTTTTATTCCCGCGACGATGAAGACCTTCAATTGAGAATTTTGCGTCCTAGCTCGGGCTCGCCAATAAATTGATTAAACAGATCACGTAGTACCGGGTACTGCTATGTTATGATAGAGATTGCCACCTGTCAATAACTGCAATTTGCATGTGTTCTAATTATAGGTTTCATAAATCGTTCAGACAACAATTATATATCCATCTTCCCTTATGTACCCCGCTTTAAAACGGTATTAATACTATTAATCTCGCTTCATCAAGGAACGTTCTGCGTTATATTAATTTGCCTTTTAAAATATATTTAGCATCCCGTCTTTTTCATATGGTTATGTCGAATGACGTCAACACATATCACTTATTATTGACGTAATTACTAACGTTGGCTCGTTGGCTGTCGTGAGAAGTGCCAGAGAGAACAGTTTTTTTTTTAGCATTATCATAGTCGATTATTCTTCCGTGTTTTGCAATACCTTAAATTTTTTACAATCTTTCTTCTGATGGTTGCCCAAATATGTCTCTAAAGTTCGACTATGGTGGGTGCGGATATCTAAATTGCTTAATTGTGTTCGTTTTGAAGGCCAAAATAAGCCAATGAGTTTTGAAGTTATATATATAGGTATAGCCATGAGTATCTCATGTCGTTTGAAAAATCAAAAAAAGTTCATGTAATTTTGCAAGTCAATAACTACCTATTAGCGAATTTTATGAACCCTAAATAAAGTTTATAAGAATAAAGAATACTTATATAAAAATTGATCAACAGAGGAAATATCGACCAGAAGTAGTTTTTTGTATTGTGCAATAATCATTATGTGTCCATCAGATACCTATTATTAATGTAAGTTCAGAATTCATTACGGTTCCTGGAACGTAAATATATATGAACTTTGATATGCATTTTGTTCCAAATTCAGTTCAGCTGCATCCAGTTATATCAACGATTAACAGTAAATCCAAACCTGCAAGCAGGTCATTGTCTGTCCGACGTCTCAGAGCAGTGAGCACATTTTCGTTGCACCAAAAATTCCAGGTGTTGCCTGACTTGAAATGAATTTCATAACCAACGCCCGTTCATATACCTTCACCAACTATTCTATTCTATCCAATTTCGGCCAAAACATTCAACCTACAACACATTCAGTGATGTCATGTCTATTTTTATAACAGTAGTTTGTTTGGGGACAGTTGTATACCGATATATAAATAGTATCAGTGAGGAAAAACGATTCGCGAAAAAAAATGGCCCTCTGAAAATAACAAGCGAACTCCATATGGCCTCGTGGATTCGTGAAATATACTTGTTTACCAATATCTGACAAAATTAGGATGAAAGATCCCACAAGCTGTGCGAATTTGGAGGTCGAATGTATTCATTGAATAGGACAACTTGATGTAATACAAGGTTTTCGGTTGGTGATTGGCCTCAAGTTTATTATTTTTCAAGCCAAAAATGGAAACGAAACCTTGCTTTGAAGCATTTTCCAAATAGGCGAATTTTGCGCGAATAGATTTTTACTGAAGGATTCCATAGCACTATTGTTTTCTCGTATAACCATATATGACGATTTCAACTCAACTAGTAAATAAATTACCATTCGGTTTGATTTTTATGCAATTATAAATCGATTTGCACAAACCAACTTCGTCAAATGCTTGTTCTATCACGTCCGGTATTCTTTCTCTTCATGCAACATAACCTGTATGTAACACTTCCAATACTTATAAATTGGATTATAGTTACATTTATTCTTGTTCATTCATTATTATAGCCAATTGAACGCAATTTTTTTAGAAATACTATTTTGAAACAATTTCAGGTCAATTTATTTTTTTAATATCATTTCTTATTTCAATATGACTTCCACAAGTTCAAAATAATGAATTAACTATTTTTGAACTTTCAATAGAAAATATTTCAATAATCTCAAATATTCATGTGGAACACTTGAAATGGATCGTCATTTATTCCAATAAATAAACCACAAACCAAAATTAACAAATATATTTGCGCAAATACATTTACAATAAAATTTCAATTATCAAATTAATAAATTAATATTTTCCTTATGTACATAACAAGTTTTCAATATTTTAAACTCATTCAACAAAATCATATGAAACTACGTGTGGTCCAAAGCAAATATCCACACGATTGTTACGAAATAAAAAAGAATTAATATTAACTTATTTTTTATACATCAGCTCAGATAAGTTTTGAATATCTACAAGTCCGTACAAAATTATTGTACTAAAACGTACAAATTTTTATCACAACACACATTTTCGAATGAAACATTCATGGGCTAATTATCGGGAAGGGTATCGTAAAGGATATCCTTCGTAGATTGAGTCAGAAGTTCAGGGAATTTTATGTCAAAGTTCACTATCAAATCTCCTCTTCTTGATGGTTCTTTAGGCAATGGGAGTCCCATCCCTGTGATCCTTTTGACAGTGTTAGGTTTCACAATTTCAGCTGTGAAGTGTAGTGGTTTAGTCACCCCTGGAGTCATGCTAGGAACTTCAATCGTACAACCACAAAGGGCCTGAAACAAATAACAATTATTAGTAACTGGTATAATGTGATTTTTCAGATACACAGTTGTATAAATTTGATAAATTGCCACAGAAAAATATCAGTTATTATTAATCTGATTTCGAAGGTGACAACATGTTTAAAAATAGTCATTAGCTAAAAATATTCCAACACATCAGATAAAAATACGGATATTCGGAAGGCTTACCTGTTTTAGTGTAATTTTCGCGGTATATCGAATATCGCTTCCTTCCCTCTTGAAATGTGGATGAGCTTTATCCCTAATGATAAATACAATATCAGCAGGAATTTTGTTCCTTCCCTGATCTCCTTCTCTTTGGAATGTAATTTTGGTGCCGGCTTTCCACCCTGGTTTAACATTGATGGTCAACACCTTGTCTTCCTTTTTGGTAGTGCCATCTGGTTGGAGTACTTTCCGACTAATTTTCATTTTTTTCGTACAACCTTTGGTGATATCCTCCAATGAAACGTACAAATCATATTCTATTGGTGGATCTTGTATTTTATCTTTGGATCGATTGGGAGTATGAACGTTGAAGGAATGACTCCTGAAGGCTCCTCCTGGGCCACCTCTTTGAGGGCCTCCTCCAAGTCCAACAGATGCGAAGGGATCGTCTACATCCATATCTTCATCATGAAAACCGAACATTCTGTTATGTCCACCCATGTCGAAAAAGGCGTGGAACGGACTAGCATTTCCGAAGAATTGTGCGAATGTGGCTCTTGGATCTCCGTGGAAAGTGTAGTTGAAATTACTTGCTCCTCCATTTCCAGCGTTTCCTGGTACTCCACCTTTAAGACCGTCCTCTCCGTATGCATCGTAGATATCTCGTTTTTTCTTATCGGACAAAACTTCGTATGCTTCTGCAATTTCCTTGAATCGTTCTTCTGCTCCAGGAGCTTTGTTCTTATCTGGGTGGTATTTTAAAGCTAATTTCCTATAAGCTTTCTTGATGTCATCATCACTGGCACCTTTAGATATGCCTAATATTTTGTAGTAATCTTTTCCCATCTCAGATAATGTTCTTGCACTAGTATAACACACAAGTTCGTATCACTGACACTTAATAAATGTACACACTTAACACACTCCTTCTCACTCGGTTTAATCAATTGCAATGGCGTCGGTGAATGTTACGCTACTTATATAAAGAGGTAGAAGTTTTCTAGAATGTACTAGAAAATTCGACGCACGTTGTCAGATTGTAAACGATTTTCTCCGGAACGGACAACCTGTGAGCGCGCATCAGTTACAGTTCAAATCCCTTTCTAATTGAACCGTTATCTGAATTCAGTGAATTTCCTGGCTTTCAATGAAAAATACGCTTTCACGTAAAACGCTGTAGATTTGCATCCTTCCAATGATTACACGATTTACTGAAATGCAAACAACACAACAACGGTTTGACGTACCTATTTGCATATTAGATATTTCTATTTATTAATCACAGTTCAGCCTAAAGGCCGGCCGTTAATTAACACAATAACTGAGCGCTGTTTGAAATTTAGGTTTGAACCTTATTCACGACTTCTTAAAATTCGTCCATTTTTTTAATCTCTAAAACCATAATTTAAATTACACAATGCTAAAACTTCAGGATCATCTTCGGTATCCTTCAACTGAATTATCACCAATAGGTCATAACTTTGAAAACGTTTTGCAGCTTTTGCTCATTAACGAACTTAACCATCGAATTTTAATACAAAACCTATCTGGAAGTTTCAAGTCGCTAGCTCGTTCCTTTCGAAAGTTATCGTGGCAACGGATGGACTGACAGAATTTAATTTAACAACGGATTCTTCAGCAGGGAGGCAGAACAAGCAGGGCCGTAGCTACAGTTGACTTTAGAGGCTGGGCAATTGAAATTGAAGGTAGGGCAGTAAAACTTTTGATTGATCTAATGAATGTTTCAGATATTTAGCTTTTGATTTTTAAGGTAGAGCAATGGCGTTTAAAGGTATCTTGCCGTACCTCATTATAGCTACGGCCCTGAGAACAAGCGTGTTATAACGGTGGGTAACTCTATCATTGCATATTATATTTATACAATGCCTCTTTAACTGTATCCTCTATCTAATACTTGAAGGGCCATATTGCTATACTGAAGGAAACGGGGTATATACCCACTGTTTCGAATCAGCACAGACCAACTGGTCTGTGGTATCAGTCCACCCACAGTGCAGTCAAATATTCCATAGTTAGGTGACTCTATCTGCTTGATAAGAATATGAGTGATTATACATTGTACCTATCTCATTTATTTTGACGTCCTTGATTATACTTAGCATTACCTTAACAAATCTCGATGTCTGATAAGGAAACAACAATACTATAAAATTTTACTTCTAACAGATTGATTGTGAATGAGAACCTTTTCACTTCATAACTATCCACTGGTATATGGTATTATCTTAGGAAGAGGATGATTTCAGGTAAATCGATTATAAAAGTGAAGAGCTGGCAACATGCCAAAGTATAGCTCCGCCCATCGAGCAAATACTCTGGAGTGATCTTGAAATTTCTCGAATATTCGATTCCTACTGGAGCAGAAGGCATGGGTTGGGGTTGGTCACGTGTTACGTTAAGGAAGGGTTGAGATTTCAGATTTCATACAAGGACTCTTTCTCATGATTACATACCATCAGATTCACGCAAAAATCATTTAGATGTAGTAAATTGTATGTACATTCGTCTAGTGTAACACATTGACTCAATTCCTTTCTTTAAACTCAGCTTATTGTAGAATATTTGGAATTTTTATCAGTTTTATATTTTATTATATTATATGTACTGTCAGGGGTATTTGGAAATATTTGACATCGCAGGTATAATTTTGATAGCATGCATTTGTGGCACAGCTATGGGTGGGTACGAAGGTAATATGGATTATTTTACTGTTCATTCACAAATTGAGGTACAATGTTCATAACTTTTCATATGTCTGGTTGCATAGTATAGATCAGAGACTCTTTCTCTATGGTGTAGATATATAAAAAATCTATTATTGATAACCAGTGAGAAGTTAGATTTCTGAGAGCGAGTGCCGTCTTGTTATACAAATATAACCAAGGGTATCATTATTATGTACTGTTCTGTAGGATATCGAATTGAAATGAGGCATACATAGTCCATAGAAGATTACATCTGCATCAAAAATTCATTACTGAAAGCGCGAATATAAATATTGAAAGATGAAATTCGTCATAGAATACATATTACATGTTCTGTGTCAGCGTGCATAGATATTAACCACAGAATAACCATAGATCATAGAACAAGAATATCTCTCTGGAATTAACATAGAATACTAAACTTTAACCATAGACTAATATTCTCTTAGTTTATCTATGCAGTAGTCTCATGATACGGGAACAGCTTCTTTTTAATAAAATAATAATAATACATACAATTAAATAGTAATAATTTTGAATATGAAGACGGCAAAAACCTGTGTTGAATTTTGAACATTAGTGATTTAATTGAACGTTAGGACTACGGTAGATCAAAATTCAATGTGTGGGTAGGTTTAATCATCCGATTGTGAGACGCATGTCATTTTTCAAACGACCTTGCTCAATTTTGATTTCAATCACCGCCTACCTATGCCTATTGTGGAATAAACAATGAGTATTTTACTTTGATTATCCAATTCAGCGTTGAAAAAGTTTTTTCGAAGCATTTAATCTCAAACTGTTGATCAAAGAAGGCCCCAAAATGGATCTAAACTTCAATGTTATCCAAGAACCTAGGGGTATAATGAGAGTAACCCATTTTGTGAGTTCAATTAGCCAAGCCCATAAAAGTTGTTTCAGCTAAATTATTTCGTAATTGTTGCTAATCATTCTCCTTATTTTTTTTAGATATTTGCAATATTCGCCTTCTCGTGTGTTACGGAACATACTGGGTATTTAACATTTCATTGTAGTGGAAAAGATTATCCCTTCGTGTACGAGTATCCTTACTATTTGGATTACAACAAAACTCTAAATTGTGGACATAGGTATGAGATATATGGAGACTTCTCTGGAGATGCAAAATTTTTTGTTTGGACTGGGTTCTTAGCTTTGGTATATTCCATTGCAATCACCATAGTATACCTGAAGTTTGACAGAGTATACCAACAAAATCCAAAGCTACCACTTGCTGTAAGTGAAAATTCCTCACGATTATTATAGCAGGTGGAAATAATTGAAAATCCTTTTTCTAGGATTTCATTGCCACTGTGGTTGTAGGGGTGTTTTGGCTCTCTAGCAGTGCAGCTTGGGCTAACAGTCTGACAGGGTTAAAATATGTCACAGATGTTGATTCTTTCGTGAACCCTTGTGGTTGTTCCATTACGCAAGGCAGCTTCACTACCCTGAACATATCAGTAGTAAGCACATTTTATATGATTACTTATTATTATTCTTCCTCATGAGGAGCAGGAGAGAAATATTTATGAATACAACAGATGCTCAATTCTAATTTTCAATGATTTTTTAGGTCTTTGGATTTTTGAACTTCTTCCTATGGGCAACTGATTTGTGGTTCCTCTATAAAGAAACATCATGGTTTCAAGGAAACAAATTCCACAGCACCAATGGTGTTTGAACATTTTTTTTCACATTGCGTTTATTTTAGAACTTTTATATTCCCTTTCTATTGAATGGTAGTTATAAGCACATCTTGAATAATGTTATTGGTGCATATTGATTATATCTCAGCGTTCTTCCATGTAATGATGTTTCTAAATTCATTCAATTGCTATGGTGATATTACTGTTTGTCCGTCCTTTCTACGTATTCAGGGAACTCGAATAAGAATTATACGAAAAAGTTACCATTCAAAAGTTGTATCATTCAGGTGTACCAACTAGGCATTATAAAGACTGATATTTGAAATATGAAGCTGCTTATGTTAAAATTCTCACAGCTTGTATATCAGTGCCAAAATAGCACAAAAGAATAAAAAATAAAAATCAAGATTTCAATATTTTATCTACAAGATCAATGTATTTTTATATCCAGTATTTAATATGATAAACTTACCATGACTTTTTCTATTGCCAATAAGATTTTGTCTTTGCTTCATTTCATTGATGGTTTCTGAAAAAATAAAAAAAATAAATTAGTGATCTGTTTTGTAGCTTTAATTGATAATTATGCACATAATTTTAGTCTTGTCGTTTGAGCTTTTTATTATACCTTTATTGTATATTGATATTTTTATATAAAGTTTCTTGACACAATAGTTAGAAAATTAAAATTGAATTCCAGGAAAGATATTTATCTGTTTCAATGTAGGTGATAATAACCTGTCTTTTTTCTGAACATTTCCATGTTTATTTTGCATCGATGAATCGGCCTAACGGCCGACTGCGTAAACACAATAACTTCCGAAAGAAACAACTTAGAAACTCGATATTTGTAGAGAAGGTTTGGACCTTAATTACGAAGGCCGAATTCATGAATGGGTAAAATCCACCCAATGATTCCGTAGATATACCCAATCAAAATTTTATTTTTCCAATATTTCCAAAAATACAGATCAGATCGAATTGAAATCCAGTACTTCATCGAAAATAACAGTTCGAAGTTTCATACAGAATTTAATGAGGATGATATGATGAGAAAATCATAGAAATTTTTTTTTTCAAATTGTTCTAATAACATGATTATCACGAAATTTTGCATAATGTTGTCTTTCAGCATCTTAAAACTAGCTTTGAAGTTTAATCAGGACTGAATCAGTATTTCTCGAGTTATACCGAAAAAAGCAACGATATCGAGAAGAAAACCTCGAAATTTTACATATTTTTTCCCCATATCTCCAAAACTTATGATCGTATCGAACTGAAATTTGGTACACTGCTGTGAAATAAGAAGGTCAAAGTGTGAGTATAATTTTTTTGGATATGGTAAATGGTTTCCGAAAAAAAAATTTTTTTGGAAAAAAATTTCGAAAAAAAATTTAAAAATTACTGACAATATGATCCTGACGAAATTTGGCTCAAAGCTGCGCGTCATTGTACTCCACCTAACTGCCAAAATTGAATCCAATCGCTCTGGTAGTTTCTGAAATAAAAAATAAATAACTTCAAATGCCTATAACTCCGAAACTATTCGATCGATTTGACCCATTAACGAACTTAACCGCGGCATTCCGATGCGCAACCTATGCTGAAAGTTTCAAGCTGCTAGCTTGCTTCTGTCGACAGTTATCGTGTCTACGGCCGGCCGGACAGAATCAATTTTGACACCGGATTCGTCATCAGTGAGTCCAACCTAGTCGATTGAGACCATTTTCGGCTCAATCATCCAAAATTACAGACATTTGGACAAAACGATAGCACGCTGTTCCCCTAGAACATGCGCGCAAAAATGCGGTATCTCGGAAACTAACGCTCCCGGGTCCAATTTTTTACAGATCTCAAAGCTGTCATTTTCCAAGCAAGTGCCAGTTTAAAATTTGATTATATTTGTACGGCAAAATTGAAAAAATGAGTGGATTTCGTCCCCCATATTTGTTTCAAACATAGACAAATAATCTCTATCTATGGCTTCAAGCCTGCTCTAAGAATATCCGAGACTCCAAGTTGTTTTTCTTGTAACTTATTGTGTTGACGATTGGCCGTAAATCATATTAATCGTGTATACCATTATTTCCGTTAGGTGTTCCCCTAGAAAATGCGCCCAAAAAAACACCCTGCAATTCAGAGTATTGAAGAAACGACTCATCAACACTTGATTCAGAAAATAATTCGTGACAGAAAATTCATCAAACTATTCGATAAAATAATGCGTGATGTAATGGCAATATTATATTTCGAGGTACGACATAGAAATCACCTTTCTGATGGAAAGATATAGGGTTTCCAATCCACTTCAATGGTTTCAACAACAGTATCGATTGCTACTTTTCTCAGATATCTCCTACAAGCCTGATCAAACATTTTACAATTAGATTCAAGTTAGTTTCTGGGTAAAAATTGTGTTAGAGAAGTGTCCTCCAACTCAATATTCTGGAATTAACATTCTGCAACTATTTGTAAGTGTCTTTATTCTTCATTAAGTTTATTTTTGGATTTGAGTTAACCCACTGAATTCAATTTCTATTTTATTTATATTGCGTATTTAATTCGGTTTACCATTTATTCATTCATTCGTCAAATCCGTTTCGGTTGTGATATTTGATTCTGTTATAATTATTGGGGAGGCATATGGTTATTATATAGGGTCATCCTAAATTATAGGCACAAACGAAAAAGGGATATTACTTTTATGAATTTAAGGAAAAAAGTCTCATAAACGTGGGACCGCAAAAGTTTCGTTTTGGAGATATACAGGGTGTTAAAGTGTTAAGTTTCTTCAAGTTTTTTTTTGTCATATAGTATCTGCACTTCACAAGATGATTTAACGAGTTTATAGAATCTGTATGTTCATATATGAACCATTGCCACAGATCAGAAGATATCCAGAAAAACTATAATGAAATTATTCACCGCAGTTAAGTTACTGGATTTTATGAGAATTCGGAGTTTTCAAGGGAACCGGATTTTTTCTTCGAAATCGGAATCAGATATGACGAAAGTACAAGAGGGGCCATGATGATTAGTATATCAACAAAGCCTCTCAATAGAATGTTTCACCATAAACAATTATGGAGACTAACATCAGGACTCAGTTGTTGTTGTTCCAAATGTGATAAATAGTTTTCGAAAAAAAAATTTGAAAAAAAAAAGGTTTTTCAATTCACTGCAACGGCACGATCTCGACAAAATTCCGCGAAAAGTTGTGAATCCTTATGCCCTAACTAGTTGTCAAGTTTCAATCCAATCGCTTCAAAATTTCAAATGGCTATAACTCCGAAACCGTTCGACCGATTTTGCCCGTTAACGAACTCAACCTCAGCATTAGGAAATGCAACCTACCCTGAAACTTTCAAGTCGGGAGAATCCACTGTGCGCCCGTGACCGTGCAGACTGCGGTCGACCGGACAGAATCAGTGAGTCCAACCTAGTCGTAAGAGCCCATTTCCGGAAAATTACAGACATTTGGACAGGACGATAGCACGCGGTTCACCTAGAACAATCGCGCAAAAAACCTAGAGCACTGACGTGAAGTCAGCAACTTTTGCGCGCAGGTTCAAACAAGATGACAGCTTTGTTGACTTAATTTAATATAATGATTTAGTGAACGAGTGAAAAACAAATATGACAGAGAACAGCGTCATAATTGAATAGTCATAATTCTTTCAGAATATATTGAGGAAGGGTTTCAAATTTGGTATCTGCTCTCAAAAGATTCTTTATCTGTTGAGACAAAGGTGGGAAAAAGTAACATACGTAAAAGGACTTATATCACTGATGTAAGCACTCCTACTTAATCGCTGAAAATAAATATTTTCAGTTTGAAAATCTTATCATTAGATTTCCCATTGCACATAATGATGAAGTAGCGAGTAACACAAATTAACTTTGCAATAATTGCGCTCCTGAGTATTTGGTTAAGGAATATTTAAATGTAGTTTAATATATTCGGTCTTGCTTTTGTCCTTTACAGATGAAATGGCTGAATCTGACGAAAGAACTAGACTCTTGGCGAATGAAAACAGACCACAGTACGTTTTCAATTCAAGCATCAATAGAGAAAGGAGAAAGAAGATCAAGCAATTTCAATGTTTTTTGTGTGGTGCCTTTCTGTGAGTATATTCTTTATTTTCAAACGTCTAAGTACAAAACTTCATCCAAAGATATTAATTTGATTTCGAAATATTTGTGTGGGAGGTCATGGTGATCTTTAAAAGCCAAATAAAAAAAATAACCTATTAGACCGAATTGGAATCCAGAACTTTTTCGAAAGAAACCTAGAAAAGCACTGACGTGAAGTCAGCAGCCTATGCACACATATTCAAAGGATATCACCTTAAGTGCACATGCGCGCAAAAGCTGCTGAGTTCACGTCAGTGCTTTTCTAGGTTGATTTCGATGAAGTACTGGATTCCAATTCGATATTATCTGTTATTTTGGAAATAATAGGATAATAAATTTTTTAACGCGTATTTCTAGGGAATCATTGGGCAGATTTTACCCATTCACGATTAGGACCTTCTTAATTAATGTCCAAACCTACTCTACAAATATCGAGTGTATAAGTTGTTTCTTTCGGAAGTTATTTTGCTTACGGCCCAGCGTAAAACCGAAATCATGAATGGGTAAAATTCACCCAATGGTTTTTTGACTTTTAGTTCCCATTTTTTGTTATTAGGAGGCAGGATTGTTCTTGAAGCGATATTTTTTAGGTGCTTCGTAATCTTTGCTCTCATCATGAGCATTATTTTTTCAATAAATGTGGATTTTGATGATGAACCCAGTTCAAATAGCAGTTCGATAAATGGAACAGCTTCTGTCGAATTGTTTAATGTTTTAATGTCTCAAAACTGGCCGCTAGAAGACAGAAGAGTTGAAAATATAACATCGCAGAATTCAACACTGTGGGATGCTGCGATGCTTTTCGCAAAAGAATCCTTAGTTCGAAAGGATGATATAGAAAAGGATGTGCCTCCTTTACCAGTCGACAGTCCGAGTTATAGGCATCAATTAGTTACTTCTACATCGAAAAGGGCCATGGACCTCTCAAGAGTAGGATATATGGAAGAGAGTGGTTTCAAATACATGAACAGGTGAAGTGAAAATCCTACAAAGAAATCATGCTCATCATCCTCAATGTTCATTTTCATTGTAGGAACGGAAGTACAAAAGATGTGAAAAAAATTTGTCCCAATGGAACCAACACAATTCTTGAACAATTTTGTCATCTGGATACACTTCCTTGTAACAAAAGTGTTAAGTATAGAACACTTGATGGATCTTGCAATAATTTAAAGAATGCAGCCTCTTTCGGAACAGCATTCAGACCATTTCGCAGAGTGATTCCACCAGATTATGCAGACGGTGAGTCGTGCACTCATAATGTCAATATTCTTTATCCAATTAGACATCGTCATCGCAGACTTGTAGGAAAAGAACATTCAGAGTCTTGCAAGCATGTTCCTTCTCGAGAATTTGAGATCTCTCTGTTACTTCTGAAGAAAGTTTTGAACTACTACTCTCCTGACATACATTTGTGTGTGATTTCCTGTAATTGGATGTTTTTTCTAGGCGTAAGCAGTCCAAGAGTATCCAAGTCAGGAAAACCTCTTCCTCCTGCAAGAGCTGTGAGTATGATAGTTCATCGACCATACTACCGCGACGATAGCAAGTTCTCAGTAATGTTAGCCGTTTGGGGCCAATTCTTAGATCACGATATAACGGCAACAGCCATAAGTAGAGAAGCAGATGGTAATCCTGTTTCATGCTGTATCAACAGGACTATCGTGCATCCCGAATGCTTCCCTGTTATAATCGATGGTGATGATCCACTCAGAGCCAAGAATATAACTTGTATGGAATTTGTAAGATCAGCTCCTTCCCCATCCTGTTGTTTAGGAGCAAGGGAACAAATGAACCAAGTAACTGCCTTCATTGATGGATCAGTGATATACGGCGTTGAAAAATCGCTGGTGGATGAACTTAGAACAATGAAAGGTGGTCTTTTGAAAATGATCGTTACCAAGGATAACAGGACTCTTTTGCCAGAGTCCACCAACTTGAATGATGGATGCAACAGAGTAGATGCCAGTAAAAGAGGCCAGTACTGTTTTGAGACCGGTAAGAAAAAGTGTGTTTGCTAATTATTCTCTTTTATCCAATCTTCCTCAATGAAATGAAATTAATTGATTTTTTCCTATAGGAGATCGAAGATCCAACGAAAATCTTCATTTGACCAGTTTGCATACCATTTGGGCACGTCATCATAATAAAATTGCTAAAAATCTTTCTGAAATCAATCCTCATTGGAATGATGAACAAACTTTCCAAGAAACCAGGAAGATTATAGGAGCCCAAATGCAACACATTACATACAACGAATTTCTTCCAATCTTATTAGGTAAGAATATACAACCCCCTGAAGTGTTGCGAAATTACTGTACTATGTAATTAAGAATTTCCCGATGAAAAATGTGCGGAATTATACTTTTTGAGATAGTTCAAACATTCTGCTATACCAAGATCCAAAAAAATCCACATATTGCGAAGAAGCTGAATAATATCTATAAACGAATGGGAATTACGTGTTCTTCACTAGATTTTTTTCATACCGAACAAGAAGAATTGTATTAAAGAGCATTTTCATTTATGTATATTGATTTCGATTTCATTACATCTCGGAAGTAAGGATTTTGTTACCAATCTCAATTTTTAGTATCGTACGTGAGTTAACGACTTTGAATATTTTATAGTTCTTAGTTATGTTCCAGGTCCTAAACTTATGACTGAACTGGACTTATGGCCCCAGAAAGTAGGCCATTTCCATAAATACAACGATAGTATAGACGCCTCAATAGCAAATGTCTTCAGCACTGCAGCTTTCAGGTTTGCACACACCATTATACCAGGTCTTATGAAATTACTAGCAAGTGATAAGTCTAGTCCAGAGTTCGTTCAGATGCATAAAATGTTATTCAACCCTTTCAAGTTATATGAACCTGGTGAAATGGATAAGGCAATCAGAGGGGCCATGAATACAAATATCGAAGCTAGTGATTCTTACTTTACAAATGAGGTGAATGATTTGGCACAAAGTGTTCCTCGATTGGTTGGCAGTTTTATATTTTGTTTCTAGTTGAAGCAGCATCTTTTCGAGAGGGATGAAGGCAAAGGTAACAAAGGACAAAAACAGTACGGTTTGGATCTAGTTTCTTTGAATATACAGAGAGGAAGGGACCATGGCCTCCCAGGTTACATTGTATGGAGGCAGTACTGTGGATTCACAAAACCAGAGACCTACGATGACCTCTCAAATGATATGGATGAGGAATCGTTAAACAATATTGAATTATTGTACAGGTAATTTTGCGCGCATGTTTTGTCCAAATGTCTGTAATTTTCGAATTAAGATAATTAAGGTCCAAACCTATTCTGCAAATATCGAATTTCTAAGTTGTTGCTTTTGGAAGTTATTGTATTCACGGCCTAACGGCCGACTGTAAACACAATAACTTCCGGAAGAAACGAAAAAAATGGCACGTTGTTATATGCTTCAATTAACTGCCAACCAAGAGAAGCACTGACGTGAAGTCAGCAGTTTTTGCGCGCATGTTCACTTTTGGTGATAGCCTTTGAACATGCGCGCAAAAACTGCTGACTTCACGTCAGTGCTTTTCTAAGTTTTTTCGAAAATGTACTGGATTTCAATTCGATCTTACCTATAGGCCGACCGTAAACACAATAACTTCCGAAAGAAACAACTTAGAAACTCGATACTTGTAGAGTAGGTTTGGGGCTACGAAGGTCGAATTCGTGAATGGGTAAAATCTGCCCCATGATTCGGTAGATATAACCATTCAAAATTTTATTTTTCAAATATTTTCAAAAACTGACTCGAAATTCTGCTACGTGTCACAACTTAAATATTGATTTCAGCGATATTGCCGATATCGATCTGTACACAGGAGCACTAAGTGAAAAACCACTGGAAGAAAGTATATTAGGCCCTACCCTAACTTGTCTGATTTTGGACCAATTCGTGAGGATCAAATATGGCGACCGGTTCTGGTATGAAAATCCAGATGAATATATTGGATTTTCATCTCAGCAGTTGGACCAACTCCGTAAAACAAGTTTGGCTAAGATAATTTGTGAGAATTCTGACAATGTGACACATACTCAACCGTTGGTTATGGAAAGAACAAAAAAGGGTAACGAAATAAAGCCCTGTTCAGATATACCAGATATTGATCTCAAATTTTGGACTGATCGAATGGAAAGAGTTGCAGTTGGTGATGAACCAATGGCTGTAAGAACACCAGCTCCTGCATGAGATTTTAAAGCTTCACTTTTATGAAGGAATACTCAGATAAATCTTATTTTATATAGACCAAGTCGGTTTATGATTGAATATATCTTTTCAGTCCTATATCAAATACAATGTTTATTTAATTTAATAATTTTTGTATCCGTATTTTACTATTAAGTTGATGAATACCTCATCTGTAGTTAAAGCATTTTTTACTGTTATATTGACGTTTATATCATTTTCTCTACTTGTTATTTACGAGATACGAATTTGTGTGGATGAGATTGAACAGAAACTTCGATAAATAATAAAATTTCAATGTGCTTTGTTATTTCAAATATGTATATTCAGGAATATACATAATGCTATGAATCGTCGATAAATATCCCGAGCGCCCATCGATGAATGGGTAAAATCCGCCCAATGATTCCGTAGATATACCCATTCAAAATTTTATTGTCTCTACATTTCCAAAATTGCAGATTAGATCGAATTGAAATCCAGTAATTCATCGAAAAAACCTAGAAAAGCACTGCCGTGAAGGCAGCAGATTTTACGCGCACGTTTAAATTCGTTGTCAAAGCGGTCATCTCAATTGAACATGCGCGCAAAAGCTGCTGCCTACACGGCAGTGCTTTTCTAGTTTTTTGCGCGCATGTTCTAGGGGAACAGCGTGCTATCGTTTTGTCCAAATGTCTGTAATTTTGGATGATTGAGCCGAAAATGGTCTCAATCGACTAGGTTGGACTCACTGATGACGAATCCGGTGTCAAAATCGATTCTGTCCGGCCGGCCGGCCGTAGACACGATAACTGTCGACAGAAGCAAGCTAGCAACTTGAAACTCTCAGGACAGGTTGCGCATCAGAATGCCGCGGTTAAGTTCGTTAATGGGCCAAATCGATCGAATAGTTTCGGAGTTATAGGCATTTGAAGTTTTGAAGTTATTTATTTTTTATTTCAGAAACAACTTGAACGATTGGATTCAAACTTGGCAGTTAGGTGGAGTACAACGACGCGCAACTTTGAGCTAAATTTCGTCAGGATCATATTGTCAGTAATTTAAAAAAAAAATTTTTTTCCAAATTTTTTTTCAAAAAAATTTTTTTTTCGGAAACCATTCATCATATCCAAAAAAAATTATACTCACACTTTGACCTTCTAATTTCACAGCAGTGTACCAAATTTCAGTTCCATACGATTATAAGTTTCGGAGATATCAGGAAAAAATATGTCAAATTTCAGGTTTTCTTCTCGATATCAGTCCTGATTAAACTTCACAGCTAGTTTTAAGATGCTGAAAGACAACTTTATGCAAAATTTCGTGATAATCGTGCTATTAGAACAATTTGAAAAAAAAAATTTCTATGATTTTCTCATCATATCATCCTCATTAAATTCTGTATGAAACTTCGAACTGTTATTTTCGATGAAGTACTGGATTTCAATTCGATCTGATCTGTATTTTTGGAAATATTGGAAAAATAAAATTTTGATTGGGTATATCTACGGAATCATTGGGTGGATTTTACCCATTCACGAATTCGGCCTTCGTAATTAAGGTCCAAACCTTCTCTACAAATATCGAGTTTCTAAGTTGTTTCTTTCGGAAGTTATTGTGTTTACGCAGTCGGCCGTTAGGCTGACCGTAAACACAATAACTTCTGGAAGAAACGACTTAGAAACTCGATATTTGTAGAGTAGGTTTGGGGCTTAATTACGAAGGTCGAATTCGTGAATGGGTAAAATCCACCCAATGATTCCGTAGATATACCCATTCAAAATTTTATTTTTACAATATGTCCAAAAATACAGATATGATCGAATTGAAATCCAGTAATTTATCAGAAAAAAATTTCAAAAAGCACTGCCGTGAAGGCAGCAGCTTTTGCGCGCACGTTCAAATTCGTTGCTGAAGCGGTCATCTACATTGAACATGCGCGCAAAAGTTGCTGCCTTCACGGCAGTGCTTTTTGAAATTTTTTTTAGATAAATATCATCCTCTTTAAAGCAATATATGTGAAGATTTCGAAAAATCACAACTGTCGTTGCGCACTTGGCCGCACCTCTTCGCAGACAGGTATAAACAGGTATGATTTTGTTACATTTCACGTTCATAACGAACATCTATCATTTATGTATCAAATTAAAGTTGAGTATTTTCGGTGTGAGATGACGTAGGGTTGGTTGAGTAAATATATCCGAAAATAAGGGATACTGCCTGTTGAATATGATGCGGCCATATTTTATAAGCAACCCTGTAGATATATTCTACTAATAACAAATGTAAGTAAAAAATTAAATTCAAGCAGCTTTCCACGGGTTCTTTTGTTCGTTCTAACCGTGGTGGAATAGTCAGAAATTGTCGTTCGCAGTCGCCACCTTCCGCTGAGAGCAGGTGCGCATCGGTGGGGAAGAGTTCTGAAGTCGGCTTCGGTAACATTTTCAACGGAGTTATTTAATCCAGACTTATTACGTATTATTTGTAATCTGGTTGTGTTATGATCATGTACTATCAACAAAAAGGATCGTGATGAACAGATAATGACGAATGATTTGCACTTGTAAAGATGCCGCAATACGGAATTTATGCCTTGGTTGATCACGATTTTACTTCTACTGGGAACTTTACACGATCATAATATCAGGATTATATTGTAAATACTATTGAGTGAGACCTTTTGTTGGGTTATACAGTGTGTCAATTTGAAATCTCGGCATCCATGCAGAGTCAGAAAAACTGCGGAAAGTGGTGAACTTTGAGCCCATAAGGCGTTGGTTACAATCAATTTGTATGAATTCTGTAAACGTGGTGACAGCAACCCCTAAAATCTTGAATGGAAAGGGGAGTTCAGTGACACCCGGTTTTTTGAGCAGAAAATAGTCCCAAACGACTAGGTTGGACTCACTGATGACAAATCCGGTGTCAAAATGACTCTATCCGGCCGGCCGTCTGTAGTGACGATTACGGGCGATTCCTCGATATCGTTGTTTTTTTCAGAATAATTCAAAAAATAATGATTCAATCATGATGAAACTTGGTAGACAATTTGAAAATGCTGAGGGGCAATTTTGTACGAAATTTCGGGGTAAAAATACTTTGCTGACTGAAATAGAATTATACCGTCAATTTCCGACTTCTAGTAAGAATATGAGACTCATAATGCAAACCCAAGATCTATCGAGGATCGCCTTCTTGCCACCATATTCAAAATTAAAATCCTCCCCAATTTGGGGGTAGTTTATTCTTGTAATTTTTCAAAATAATTTGCTGACCGGAGGTTTCCAGTCGAGATATTTTATCAAAACGCTACATTATGATTGATAGAGATATTTTATTGAAACGAGGTATTATGACTAACTGTAGCATACTCTATGTGCCATCATAAAAAATATTCAGATCCACCCCCTATTAAGGGTAGTTTATTCTTGTGATTTTTCAGGAATCCTTGCTGATCGGAAATTTCCCGTGGAGATATTTTATTGAAACGATGTATTATGACTAATTGTAGCATACTCTTTGTGCCATCATAAAAAATATTCAGATCCACCCCCTATTAAGGGTAGTTTATTCTTGTGATTTTTCAGGAATCCTTGCTGATCGGAAATTTCCCGTGAAGATATTTGATTGAAACGATGTATTATGACTAACCGTAGCATACTCTTTGTGCCACTGTAAAAAATATTCAGATCCACCCCTATTAAGGGTAGTTTATTCTTGTGATTTTTCGGAAATCCTTGCTGATCGATATTTTCCAGTAGAGATATTTCATCGAAACAAAGTAAAATAATTGCAAATCGGATACCCTCTGTGCCACCATACAAAAATTTCAGGTGCGACTCGTTTAAGGGTAGTTTATCCTCGTAATTTCTCGGAATACTTTGCTGACCGAAAATTTTCAGTGGAGATATTTTATTGAAACAACGTATTATGACTAAACGTAGCATAAGCTTGGAGTCAGACCTGGAATATTTGTATGGTGGCACAGAGGGTATCCGATTTGCAATTATTTTACTTTGTTTCAATGAAATATCTCTAGTGGAAAATATGGATCAGCACGGATTTCCGAAAAATCCGAAGAATAAACTACCCTTAACAGGGGGTGGATATGAATATTTTTTATGGTGGCACCAAGAATATGCTACGGTTAGTCATAATACATCGTTTCAATCAAATATCTTCACGGGAAATTTCCGATCAGCAAGGACTTCTGAAAAATCACAAGAATAAACTACCCTTAATAGGGGGTGGATCTGAATGTTTTTCATGGTGGCACAAAGAGAATGCTACGGTAAGTCATAATACATCGTTTCAATCAAATATCTTGACGGGAAATTTCCGATCAGCAAGGATTTCCGAAAAATCACAAAAATAAACTACCCTTAATAGGGGTTGGATCTGAATATTTTTCATGGTGGCACAAAGAGTATGCTACGATCCGTCATAATGCATTGTTTCAATAAAATATCTCCACGGGAAATTTCCAATCAGCAAGGATTCCTGAAAAATCACAAGAATAAACTACCCTTAATAGGTGGTGGATCTGAATATGTTTTATGGTGGCACCAAGAATATGCTACGGTTAGTCATAATACATCGTTTCAATCAAATATCTCCACGGGAAATTTCCGATCAGCCAGGATTCCTGAAATATCACAGGAATAAACTACCCTTAAAGAGGGGCGGATTTGAAATTTTCTCACGGTGGCACCAAGCGTATGCTACGTTTAGTCATAATACGTTGTTTCAATAAAATATCTCCACTGAAAATTTTCGGTCAGCAAAGTATTCCGAGAAATTACGAGGATAAACTACCCTTTAACGAGTCGGACCTGGAATTTTTGTACGTTGGCACAGAGGGTATCCGATTCGCAATTATTTTACTTTGTTTCAATGAAATATCTCCAGTGGAAAATATGGATCAGCAAGGATTTCCGAAAAATCCGAAGAATAAACTACCCTTAATAGGGGGTGTATCTGAATATTTTTCATAGTGGCACCAAGAATGTGCTACGGTTAGTCATAATACATCGTTTCAATCAAATATCTCTACGGGAAATTCCCGATCAGCAAGGATTCCTGAAAAATCACAAGAATAAACTACCCTTAAACAGGGGCGGATTTGAAATTTTTTTACGGCGGCACCAAGCGTATGCTACGTTTAGTCATAATACGTTGTTTCAATAAAATATCTCCGCTGAAAATTTTCGGTCAGCAAAGTATTCCGAGAAATTACGAGGATAAACTACCCTTAAACGAGTCGGACCTGAAATTTTTGTATAGTGGCACAGAGGGTATCCGATTTGCAATTATTTTACTTTGTTTCAATGAAATATCTCCACTAGAAAACATCAATAAGAAAGGATTTCCGAAAAATCACAAGAATAAACTACCCTTAATAGGGGGTGGATCTGAATATTTTTTACGGTGGCACAAAGGGTATGCTACGGTTAGTCATAATACTCCGTTTCAATCAAATATCTCCACGGGAATTTTCCGATCAGCAAGGATTCCTGAAAAACCACAAGAATAAACTACCCTTAATAGGGGGTGGATCTGAATGTTTTTTGCGGTGGCACAAAGAGTATGCTACGGTTAGTCATAATACATCGATTCAATCAAATATCTCTACGGGAAATTTCCCATCAGCAAGGATTTCTGAAAAATCACAAGAATAAACTACCCTTTAACGGGGGCGGATCTGAATTTATTTTACAGTGGCACAAAAAGTATGCTATATTTAATCATAATATAGCGTTTCGATAAAATATCTCAACTGGAAACCTCCGGTCAACAAATTATTTTGAAAAATTACAGGAATAAACTACCCTCAATTTGGGGTGGATTTGAAATTTGAATGTGGTGGCACGAACATATCAATGTACACAACTCAGTTTTAGAGTTTGGTTCAATTAAATATTCTTTAAGGTCGTGATTTAGAGGATTATATTTTGGTCAGCAAATTATCCACACCCGAAATTTCGTTATAATCGGGTCATCATATAAGCCTCATGAAATTCTGTATGAACCTTCTAACTGTCATTACGCATATGTTCTAGGGGAACAGCGTGCTATCATTTTGTCCAAATGTCTGTAATTTTGGATGATTGAGCCGAAAATGGTCTCAATCGACTAGGTTGGACTCACTGATGACGAATCCGGTGTCAAAATCGATTCTGTCCGGCCGGCCGTCCTTCCGGCCGTAGACACGATAACTGTCGACAGAAGCAAGCTAGCAACTTGAAACTCTCAGGATAGGTTGCGCATCAAAATGCCGCGGTTAAGTTCGTTAATGGGCCAAATCGGTCGAATAGTTTCGGAGTTATAGGCACTTGAAGTTTTGAAGTTATTTATTTTTAATTTCAGAAACTACTCGAGCGATTGGATTCAAACTTGGCGGTTAGGTGGAGTATAACGACGCGCAACTTTGAGCCGAAGTTCGTCAGGATCATATCGTCAGCAAATTAAAAAAAAATTTTTTTCGAAATTTTTTTCCAAAAAATTTTTTTTCCCGGAAACCATTCATCATATCTAAAAGCAGTGTACCAAATTTCAGTTCGATACGATCATAAGTTTTGGAGATATCGGAAAAAAATATGTCAAATTTCGAGGTTTTCTTCTCGATATCGTTGATTTTTTTCGGTATAACTCGAGAAATACTGATTCAGTCCTGATAAATCTTCACAGCTAGTTTTGAGATGCTGAAAGACAACTTTATGCGAAATTTCGTGATCATCGTGTCATTAGAACAATTTGAAAAAAATTTTTTTTATGATTTTCTTATCATATCCTCATTAAATTCTGTATGAAATTTCGAACTGTTATTTTCGATGAAGTACTGGATTTCAATGCAATCTGATCTGTATGTTTGGAAATATTAGAAAAATTTAATTTTGATTGGGTATATCTACGGAATCATTGGGTGGATTTTACCCATTCACGAATTCGGCCTTCGTAATTAAGGTCCAAACCTTCTCTACAAATATCGAGTTTCTGAGTTGTTTCTTTCGGAAGTTATTGTGTTTACGCAGTCGGCCGTTAGGCTGACCTTAAATATAATAACTTCCGGAAGAAACGACTTAGAACCTCGATATTTTTAGAGTAGGTTTGGGGCTTAATTACGAAGGTCGAATTCGTGAATGGGTAAATTCTGCCTAATGACTCCGCAGAGATACCTCATGAACCTTCAAGCTATCATTTGTTATCAGGCTTTTTTTTCAGAGATGACCAGGCTTTCCTCAGTAGATATAACTAGAGAGCTCATCTGACAGTCTCTTTCCTAAGGGTTTGACAGAATCCCTGCAGGTGAATTCGTTGAAAATGTCATCCAGTGGCGGGTCTCGAACCCGTACGAAGTTCGCCAACTCTACCCTATGGAGGCGTGAATGAAGGCAAGTTCACCTTGGTGGAAAGTAGAGGGTCCCTTACGATTCATGCGCTGCCGCTACTTCTCTATTCTATTCTGATCCTCATCGGTGTGCACACCGTGGGAAGTTGCTATAGGTTAAGTCTATTCACTTGTTCACTTTCACTCAGGCGGTTTTGTATTTATTTACATACATGTGTTTTTGACAATTCTCTAAATGTTCTGATTTGTCCATGAAAAAAACGCGCTCATCGGCAGTGAACACGTCAAATTATGAAAACACCTGAGAAAAATCATCGTGTCCTCTTATTTATTTATGTGAAAATTAGTAAACAATTGTGTCATCATGCTAAATAGTATTTAATCTTCAAATATAGGTAGGTGTTTGAATTTGTTGAAGCTGCGGACACATGTGAGTCTTATTGTGGTTTTTTAATCTTCTTGACGAGATGGATGAAGAGGATCTTACAGTCAGAGTGGCTGTCAGGTAAATATTCTTGTTTGTTTATGTCCATTTCGACCTTTTCGTTAAAACTACTGCTTTGTGAATGATTTCTCTGTTTTGAGTAGGCAGAGACCCCAAGTACGAATAAAACAAATTCATTTCATCCGTGGGAATATAAGAATTCATTCGTGTATACTGTAACGGTTTGTTGATCAACCTTATCAATAAATGCTTCTCGGTTTTTCGAACAAAATTTGTGACATTCATTGATCTTGTTATAAAATTTCCTGAAATGGCTTCACACTTTTGAATATCATTCCAAATTATTTGAAATTCTCGACCTATTGCTATAATGACAAAATATTTTGAAATAATTCATTTTTGACAATCGTCAAATATAAACATGTTTCCCCCCATCGATTCAATTTTTTTTTCAGATTTTATTCATTAATTTTCATTTTCAATTAATCCTGTGTTATGATGAAACCGACATCAATTATCGAAAAAAAACATTTCCTCAACTCGAACGTATATAACTGATATGTTTGTTACCAAGTTCACGGCTTTTATGTTTTCATATTGCGGTAATGAAATTGGTACTGTCATTATTTGTAGTAATTGCCCATAACAGAATTGTGGATTTCGAATTCAAATGAAGAAAGCGATAAAATTTTCATTCCTGTTAGTTTCTCAATCAGTTTCGTCAATACATGCTAATGAAAAATTTTAATTGATATTTTCCTCGATATTCTTTATTTCATGTAACTCTGAGTTTAATTTTACATTTGTCCATTCCATTTGATGAAATTATTTGTTTACAATCACATCATCGCAAATTAAATGAAAATCAATGATTAAATAAATGGAATGTCGAAAAGTATTTTATGAAATTAAAGAATACTTGGAGTTTATCTTTGAAAATATGTCGGATGCAAAAAAAGTTTTCACATCAGAACATAATCATTACCTTCTTGTATTCAAGGATATTTGTGTACAATGATACGGAACAATGGATATTATCTTCTAGATAAAATTTTAATTGCATTCATACAGGAGATATCAATTTGTAATCGTCATAGCAAACACAATTTAGAATGTCCACTACGATCGTTATCTTCGTTTGCTCATTGTTCTATCCTGATATTCCTTGTCATAAAGTAGTTAAATTCATAGCATTCGGCAATTTAAACTGTCGATATTTCCGTTTGCTTCCTGAAATGTTTCAGCAGGATTGTTTCAGTTTGCGAGTACAGTTTCATGTGAAAACCCCATAAGCCACCCTCGCCAAGAACTTGGGGTGGCCGTATTTACCCTTCTCGTCATTGATTTTTAGAAGGGAATGCTGCAATACTTTGCCATGTAGACTGTACCAATGTGACCTTCAATTCATATGAATATTTCATCTAAATATTCAGTTTGTTATGGACAAGAAGATGTCGAGTTATTCCATCGAGAGGTATTCATTCTCTGGAGCTCTTTCCTGTGAACTAATTCTCCCCTTTATTCATAATTGAATGAATAGAAATGCTAGTTTCCGGTCAGATGGAATCGTGGAAAAGTTCTTCTTTTTCCATAGATTGTTTATTGAACTTCGGGTAATTTCTCCATTGAATGGCTTCACTCAAAAGAACAAACATTTTCTTAGTCATAATGGGGGTTTTTCCTGAATTTGGGTTATTACTGCAAATGCATATATAGTTGAACATAATTATTATGGGTTTGATTCATCATTTTCCCAAATTACATTCAGAAAGTATTCAAAATCAGATTTCAAAATTGGGGTTTGGGATTTGCCAGGCATGCACGAAGTGACAACGGTGTTTAGTAGAATAGCTTTTTCTGCTATAGAATAATGAAATATTTATTCCTATTCTGTGGTACACACGTGTTCTTTGCCAATATAACCAAACAATTTCAGTTTGCGATTTGTCAGTAATATGACAGTATGACAGTCTGTGCTCTTCTTTTTCTATTCCTTGGTCGTTGTCTTCTACTCTAACCAGATCGAATTATAGCTATCTCTGTTTTCCTAAGCAAAGTAACACATTTGACGACCTTTTCTTTCCGAGAAAGCTGAATTCGACGTTGCCATATCGTGCACTCAAGACAAATCCCTTTAAATGCAAATCCCCATTTTTATTTTTCAGATTTAGGTGATCGAACATTTTTTTAAAAATATAATATTGAAATTGTATGTTTGAAATGTGATGGTCTATAGGTTTTCTATGAATATTACTGCATATTCGTTTGAAGGAAAAACCCCCATATTAAACGTTTCGCTATTCGATTCCACAATTGAAAAGTTTCTTATTCATGATTTTACGGAGATGGGAGCATAATTAGGAAAATAAAATTATGTATGGTTATTTTACCCATTCCCGAATTCGGCCTATGTAATTGAGCTTCTCCACAAATATCGAGTTTCTAACTGGTTTCTTTCGAGAGTTATTGTGGTTATTGAACATAATAACTTCCGAAATAAACCACTTAGAAACTCAATATTTGAGGAGTAGGTTTGGGGCTCAATATGAAGGTCGAATTCGTGAATGGGCAAAATACGCCCAATGATTCCATAGATATAAATTTTTGTTTACCAATATTTCCAAAAATAAAGATTGGATTGAATCGAAATCTAGTACTGAATTCATGGGGACCATATAAAAGAAAGATCTCCAAATCCCTCCATGAGGAAGTAAAGGTTCGTTCAGCTGGGTCAATATGTGAAAAGATGACCGCTTACGCAAGGAATTTGAACATGCGCGTAAAAGCTGCTAACTTCACGCCAATGATTTTCTAGAATTTTTTCATGAGTTTGTTTCTCGTTTCAATGCCTTCGATCAGAGCAAAACACATATTCTTCATCATGATTCAAATTATAATGATAGATGTACTAAGGTCAATCGGTTTGCTATTCGATTCTGTAATTAAAAAATTTTTCGTCTATTATTTTGGGGATATGAGAGCACTTTCGTCATAAAACAGCATTTTTTAGGTTACATAAGGCAGGTTAGATGAAGATTAGTTATGTCGCAAATAATTCCTCACTATAATGACAAAACTTGCTGGTCAACGTGGGTTGAAAACTAGTTTCAAGAACATGACATTTGAAAACATCGAAGAGCACACGTTTTATACTTCACAGCTAGATACAAAGTTTCTGCCTGGGGCAAGAATTGATTTGTTTCAGGCATCTAATTATAAATCATATCTCTTTAATAGTTACAACCAATAAAGTCTGGCGAAAAACGCAAAACTGTAGTGATTCAACAGAAATAGCTATGAGTTAAATTTTTTCAGAATGTGATGAGTAATGCAATTACTTCAATTAAATTGCAGGGACAACCGGTTTTGAATTTGAATCAGAGAAAATTAAAGAATATTGGGTCGAAAGAAAATCGAAACATATACATTTAGATTATTTGATTTCTGCGCCCATGTCCTTGGGATCGGCGGGCTATTGTTTTCTCCGAATGTCTGATCGAATTTTGAGCCGAAAATGGTATCAAACGACTAGGTTGGAACCACTGATGACGAATCCGGTGTCAAAATCGAGACTGTCCGGCCGTCCGTCCGTAGTCACGATTACGGGTGTACGGAGAATCCTATCAACTTGAAAATTTCAGGGTGGGTTGCATTTTAAAATGCGAAGTGTACTTCTGTATTAGAAATACCAAACATAAACTTATGCAATCACTGCGATATAGGAAGATGATTACTCATCGAAACAGGTGTCGATGATTCGCCCTAAGAAGTAAGGCAGTCAGTATCGAGCGGTGATAGCGGTGAGAGTAAAATACTGTGTTATTACACAGTATAGAAACTAGTAGTTTCTATACTGTGGTTATTATTTCTTTCCCTCTCACGAAGGTTGAGTTCGTTAATGGGCGAAATCAATCGAACAGTTTCTGAGTTATAGCTATTTGAAATTTTGATGTTATTTCCGTGATATTTCAAGAACTATTGGAGCGAATGAATTGAAACTGGGCAGTTAGATGGAGCATTAGGACTTGCAACTCTTTGCAAAATTTTGTTGAGATCGTGCTGTCAGTAAATTCAAAAAAAAACATTTTCTTATTGAAAACTATTGTTTACACAAAAAAAATTTTGGTCATACTTTGAGCTTCATATTTTTCAGCAGTGTACCAAATTTCAGTTCGATACGATCATAACTTTTGAAGATGTCGTGAAAAATATGTCCGATTTCTTGTTTTTTCCTCGATATCGTTGTTGTTTCAGAATATAACTCAAAATACTGACTCAATCATGATGAGAAGTGGCAGGTAGTTTGAAAATGCTAATCGATAACTTTGTGCAGAATTCTGTGATGATAAAGTCACTACTTAGAACAATTTAAAAAAAAAAAATTCAAATTTTTTCGCGCATGTTCTAGGGGAACAGCGTGCTGTCGTTTTGTCCAAATGTCTGTAATTTTGGATGATTGAGCCGAAAATGGTCTCAATCGACTAGGTTGGACTCACTGATGACGAATCCGGTGTCAAAATCGATTCTGTCCGGCCGTAGACACGCTAACTGTCGACAGAAGCGAGCTAGCAACTTGAAACTTTGAGGATAGGTTGCGCATCAGAATGCCGCGGTTAAGTTCGTTAATGGGCCAAATCGGTCGAATAGTTTCGGAGTTATAGGCAGTTGAAGTTTTGAAGTTATTTATTTTTTATTTCAGAAACTAGTTGGGAGATTGGATTCAAACTTTGCAGTTGGGTGGAGTATAACGACGCGCAACTTTGAGCCAAATTTCGTCAGGATCAGATTGTCAGTGAATTAAAAAAAAAAATTTTTTCGAAATTTTTTTCCAAATAATTTTTTTTTTCGGAAATCATTTATCATATCCGAAAAAAAAATCGACTCACACTTTGAACTTCATATTTCACAGCAGTGTACCAAATTTCAGTTCGATACGATCATAAGTTTCGGAGATATCGGGAAAAAATGTGTCAAATTTCGAGGTTTTCTTCTCGATATCGTTTATTTTTTCGGTACTCGAGAAACACTGATTCAGTCCTGGTGAAACTTTACAGCTAGTTTTGAGATGCTGAAAGACAACTTCATGCGAAATTTCGTGATAATCGTGTCATTAGAACAATTTGAAAAAAAAAATTTCTATGATTTTTCTTATCATATCATCCTCATCAAATTCTGTATGAAACTTCGAACTGTTATTTTTCGATGAAGTACTGGATTTCAATTCGATCTGATCTGGTTTTTTGGAAATATTGAAAAAATAAAATTTTGATTGGGTATATCTACGGAATCATTGGGTGGATTTTACCCATTCACGAATTCGGAAGAAACGACTTAGAAACTCGATATTTGTAGAGAAGGTTTGGGGCTTAATTACGAAGGTCGAATTCGTGAATGGGTAAAATCCGCCTAATGATTCCGTAGATATACCCATTCAAAATTTTATTTTTTCAATATTTCCAAAAAACCAGATCAGATCGAATTGAAATCCAGTACTTCATCGAAAAATAACAGTTCGAAGTTTCATACAGAATTTGATGAGGATGATATGATAAGAAAAATCATAGAAATTTTTTTTTTCAAATTGTTCTAATGACACGATTATCACGAAATTTCGCATGAAGTTGTCTTTCAGCATCTCAAAACTAGCTGTAAAGTTTCACCAGGACTGAATCAGTGTTTCTCGAGTACCGAAAAAATAAACGATATCGAGAAGAAAACCTCGAAATTTGACACATTTTTTCCCGATATCTCCGAAACTTATGATCGTATCGAACTGAAATTTGGTACACTGCTGTGAAATATGAAGTTCAAAGTGTGAGTCGATTTTTTTTTTCGGATATGATAAATGATTTCCGAAAAAAAAAATTATTTGGAAAAAAATTTCGAAAAAAATTTTTTTTTAAATTCACTGACAATCTGATCCTGACGAAATTTGGCTCAAAGTTGCGTATATTTCACATTTCAGGTATATGTTCCGTGTCCGAGATTTGAGACGGCATACCGGATTGTCCATTAAATTTTGACATGCTCCAGTTACTTCTGTATCATCAAATCGATTCGACTCACTTCGAGTTCTAATGGAAACTGCCGTAGAAATTGTATATTTATGAGGAAGTATCTATTTCTTGATTTTAGCTGAAAATCCAAGTAGACGAACACCTTGATGGTCATTGACATCGACCAATAAACCAAGTGGCACAAATTAGTCCACTATTTGACATCACTTCCGATCGTAAACACAATCACTTGTGAAAGAAACAACTTAGAAACTCGATATTCGTATAGTGGGATTGAACCTTGATTACGAAGGTCCAATTAGTTACTAGGTAAAATCCACCCTATAATTCCGTATACACTCATTCAAAATTTTATTTTTCCAATATTTCCAAAAATACAGATTTGATCGAAATGAAATCCAGTAATTCATCAGTAAAAATTTCAAAAAGCACTGCCGTGAAGGCAGCAGCTTTTGCGTGCATGTTCAAATTCGTTGCTGAAGCGGTCATCTACATTGAACATGCGCGCAGAAGTTTCTGCCTTCACGGCAGTGCTTTTTGAAATTTTTTTCTTCGAATATTCAATATTTTGTGATCCTGTGATCATATTATCCCCGTGAAATTCTGTATGAACTTTAAAAATGTAATTTTTCGATAGAGTACTAGATTTCAATTCGATTCAACCTGTATCATTGGAAATATTGAGAAATTCAAATTTGGAATGGGTGTATCTGCGGAATCATTGGATGAATTTTCACCATTCACGAGTTTGGTCTTCTTAATTGAATTCCAAACCTACTCTACAAATATCGACTTCCTCTTAGTTGTTTCTTTTGGAGTTTATTGTGTTTACGGACGGCCGTTAGGTTAGTTCGAATTGAAATCCAGTACTTTATCGAAGAACCTAGACAAGCACCGACGTGAAATTAGCAGCTTTCGTGCGCATGTTCAAAGGATATCACCAAAAGTGAACATGCGCGCAATAGCTGCTGACTTCACGTCAGTGATTCACTAGGTTTTTGAGCGATTGAATTGAACCTTGGTAGTTAGTTGAAGCATATAACGACGTTCAACTTCGTGCAAATTTTTTTTGAGATGTGAATTGAAGGAAAATGTCAAAATTATCCGGAAAGTATTCATCAGATTTAAGAACAATTTCGCTTGGACCTTGAACTCTATATTTCACAGTGATGTACCATATATGACTTTAAACCGATTATATTTTTCGGAGGTATTAGGAATAAATAATTGAAATTTCGTCGTTTTCTCCTCAGTATCTCTGTTTTCCGGAATATATGAAAAAAATATTGCTAAATAGTTTGAAAAAACTGTTGAACAACTCTGGGTAAAATGTCACGATGATCGAGTCATTAGAGCAATTTGAAAAAAACGAAAACAATTATTTCGTTCCACAATCTACTGAAAATATAATCCCCACGAAATTCTGAATGAACCTCGCTCATTTGAATTTTATTTTACTGATATTTCCAAAAATAAAGATCGGATCGAATTGAAATCTAGTACCTGCTTGAGTCCATACAGAATTCAGTGAGGAAGTGTGAGGCGTTCATAGACAAAACAAAAGTATTGAAAATGCTCTTAACTTCACGCAGGTGCCTTTCTCAAATTTTTCTTGCATTGACATGTTTTTATGAAGTACAATTATTTAATTTCTCATGTATAATTATTCTTATAGGTGTGTGTTATCACTTCTCAATAAGTATTCGTGTATTAACGTCGATATAGACAATCTGCTGGTTTGTACAAGTGATCCATTAAATCCTACGGATTTTTATCGTAACACTTAGAAAACCTATACTTAATCGATGAGTGTCTGCAGTGGGCTTTAATTGGAGCCGATAGACTAGGAATTCCGAAACGATAATAATTATACTTTCTAAGGTTCTATTGTTTCTATGAAGAAGTTTATAAGCGTTCGATCGGTTTCTTATATCTACTAGATTTGTATGAATAATCGGTAATTTCAAGATACATTGGTTGAGTATTTTATCCATTAACGAACTCACCTGAGATATTTAGGCTACAAAAGTTTTTCAAGACTTTTCCTTCGAAAGTAGCAGCACATGCGGAACGGAAGGACGGACAGAATAAAATTCGATTTTGCTTCAGTGAGTGCGACGAAATCGTTCGAGACCATGCTCAAATTTCGAAAAATCACGGACTTCCAATTCTCAGTGCAGCTGAGTGTAGTTGAGGGTAGTGACAGACAATAGAATGAGTATAGTTAGCGCAGTTCAATCTTCTATGATTATCACAGAATAAGAAATATATGATAGATGATTTTACGCAAATCCAAGATGACAAAATGCTATGCTACTTTTGTTTTCGTCTATCAGTCCAGCCAAATCAGATTCTTCTGTAAGATCAAATTCCATTTTGAATTACGATGATGAAATTTAATATCGTCAAAAAATGACCACACATACAAAACACGTCTGATAATAAAACCAGAGACAACTACAGGTGTCTATGATCATGATTAACGAAAAACGCGCTACCCAGTGGCGTGTCGTGATGTATGAGAGGTCGGGGGGGCGCAAGTAGTATGGATTTTAGGTTGAGTGGCATGGGTAGGAGGAGGAAAGCTCGACGCCGGCGGCGAAAAAAGACATATTTTTAACATATTCGTATCAAGGTTGAAAATGTTACATGGAAGTTTAATTACTTGATTAAAATATTATATATCCCAACTTTCTACATCTTCACCTCTAAATGTATAACTGAGAAAAAATTTCTGAGATCTTCCGCGTCATTTTCTGATTACTTTTCATTATAATTATTCAGTCGTGAATCTACAAACCATGTTCATTCGTCCATTATTCGATGCATACAATGTTCGAGTAGGCGTGACAGCTTGTCATTCCTCGGATGAAACAAAAAAGGAACTTTGGTCTACCAGTCGCTTTTTTGTACTTCCTGTTTCTGCGGTTCGACTAGAGAAGATATTCCATGTTCACCGTTCTGTGCTCTCTCTAAAATTTTAAGGAATATATAATGGACGAACTTTGCCCCAAAAACGGACCATCAATGGTCTGGACACGGAAAAAGTTTCTAAACTAATTTATGATAATAATAGATTCTTTCCTATCCTTCGGCAGCATTGAAAACAGTAATTGTGGTCCAAATTGAGGCGATAAAGTCTGAAATACAAATTTTCACGGTGGAATAATTATTCCTCCTACTTGTTCATTATTTATGAATTATTACAAGAAAGACTTTCGAAATTGAACTTTACTACCTTTCTAATACCTCCAAAAACATCTTCGTGACCTGTTTCATATTTGTAGCCTGTCCTCATTTATCCTGTATACGTAGAACATAGAAGAATGAGCTGAAATTTCGGAATTCGTGTCAATTTTTGAAGCCTATACACGCTATAGCGTATCTGGGGCATTCTTTGCCGTGTTAACGAACTCTTCACTAGATATTAATCTTTGTGGTTTATGAATCAATTAGTGGTATTGATTCCGGAATAGACAGTCGTGATTGAATTGAATTATTTCGTGCCCTAAGATGTATTTTGATGGATTCATTCGTAAGGTCATTAATTATTTTGCGAAGTCGTTTTCGACCTCTGTCATTTCGTCGAGATGTATATGTCTATGAGATTTTGAATGCAGTTTTTCTTGGAATATTTTTGCGCGTATGTTCTAGGGGAACAGCGTACTATATCGTTTTGTCCAAATGTCTGTAATTTTGGATGATTGAGCCGAAAATGGTCTCAATCGACTAGGTTGGACTCACTGATGACGAATCCGGTGTCAAAATCGATTCTGTCCGGCCGGCCGTAGACACGATAACTGTCGACAGAAGCAAGCTAGCAACTTGAAACTTTCAGGATCAGAATGCCCCGGTTAACTTCGTTAATGGGCCAAATCGGTCGAATAGTTTCGGAGTTATAGGCACATTTTGAAGTTATTTATGTTTTATTTCAGAAACTACTTAAGCGATTGGATTCAAACTTGGCAGTTGGGTGGAGTATCACGACGCGCAACTTTGAGCCAAATTTTGTCAGGATAATATTGTCAGTAAAATAAAAAAAAAAATTTTTTTCGAAATTTTTTTCCAAAAAATTTTTTTTTTCGGAAACCATTCATCATATCCAAAAAAAATCACACTTTGAGCTTCATATTTCACAGCAGTGTACCAAATTTCAGTTCGATACGATCATAAGTTTTGGAAAATATGTCAAATTTCGAGGTTTTATTCTCGATATCGTTGATTTTTTCGGTATAGTTCGAGAAATACTTATTCAGTCCTGATAAAACTTCACAGCTAGTTCTGAGATGCTGAAAGACAACTTTATGCGAAATTTCGTGATAATCGTGTCATCAGAACAATTTGAAAAAAAAATTTCTATGATTTTCTCATCATATCATCCTCATTAAATTCTGTATGAAACTTCGAACTGTTATTTTTCGATGAAGTACTGGATTTCAATTCGATCTGATCGGTATTTTTGGAAATATTGGAAAAATAAAATTTTGATTGGGTATATCTACGGAATCATTGGGTGGACTTTGCCCATTCACGAATTCGGCCTTCGTAATTAAGGTCCAAACCTTCTCTACAAATATCGAGTTTCTAAGTTGTCTCTTTCGGAAGTTATTGTGTTTACGCAGTCGGCCGTTAGGCTGACCGTAGATATACCCAATCAAAATTTTATTTTTCCAATATTTCCAAAAATACAGATTTGATCGAATTGAAATCCAGTAATTTATCAGTAGAAAATTTCTAAAAGCACTGCCGTGAAGACAGCAGCATTTGCGTGCATGTTCAAATTCGTTGCTGAAGCGGTCGTCTACATTGAACATGCGCGCAAAAGTTGCTGCCTTCACGGCAGTGCTTTTTGAAATTTTTTTTTCGAAAACTTTCCATCATATCTCGACGGAATTTCGCAGAGAGCTCAAACTTTATATTCCACAATCGTTTACCAAAGTTCAGTTAGATCCTGATTTAATTTTCAGAGATTCTGGACAGAATATATTTAATTTTGTGGTGTTCTCCTTGGTATTTTTGATATTTCCGAAATAACTGAATATACTGATCCAATTATGAAAACATTTTTTTCGAAATTTGTTAGTACTTGCACTGTATAATGCATGTATTTTCTCATGTTGATTCGAAGTTCAAATGGTAAGTGAAAATTTCCAGATACGAGCTCAAAGGTGAACTAATGAACGGAAGCAGTACGAAGTGATGAACGACTTGGAAATAAAAGAAATACCTATCATAAAGTTGACATAGCAATGGCGACAGCCCAGGTTGTCTGGGGAATGTACAAATTGTTCTTTCCCTTCATTTAAGAGTTATTCCTCCTCAAGTAGGCGGGACACCATCATTCAAGTTGGGAGAATTTGTCTCTAAATTTATTTCATAATTAGACGTTCAGTTTATTTTCGTGAATGCCTAATCATGTACAGCTTTCTTCGTACTGTTCTTGCGCCGACCAGTGTAAATCAGGATCTTTGATCTTCGTCTTGTTTTCTAGATTAAACTACAAAAAAATCTTAATCGTTTCTTGGATGCATTACATACACGTGTCTGATTCTGTTGGATGTAATCATTATACCTGATGATTATTGTCTTCGGAAGGGTGCTGAATATATGTGTTTGGTTTAATTGAAGGTTATTTAGCAATACTCTTATTGAAACTAAAAGTAATATGAATTGCTTTTCTTTATTATTTTCATGTCTGAAATTTTATTATCGCAGCATCATAATCCAGCGACTTCCTCTCATCACGCCTAACGACCAATCGTAAACACAAGAACTAATGAAAGAAACAACTTAGAAACTCGATATCTGGACAAAACGCTTGCACGCTGTTCCCCAGAACATGCGCGCAATAAGGTGTTTGAAGTTCGGAAGAAACTTACTCAAGCGTTTCACTGTGCTGTGAAATTCTTGAGCTCGTTGGTGTCAATAATAAAAAGCAATAATAGAATCCCACACCAATTGATTCTTCCTCTTAGAGCCCTTCAAACAAAACTCGGAAATGAAAAACGCGGAAGTAACAAATTGAATTCTTTTCGAAAATACAAGAGTTATCGGCAAGTTTGGTATGGAGATATAGGTTTTCGAGGTCGCTAAATATGACTAACACATTATCTAATCGAAAACTCCTACCGTTTAGATTTTCACCTGTCAATTGGGAAATTTCCAAAATGTGAAATTTCAAAATCATTAATTTTCTCTCTCAACTGACGGAATCCATTAGGAATTGCAGATTATAATACAGCATCGAACCCCTCTTCAATTATACCAATTTTGAAGGAAATCTTATCTTTCAAATTGCATTTGAAATTTAACTAAGAGTTTAGACACCCCAATAACGCGATATTTGGCTTATTTCCATGAGCCCGTTGGTGTCAATGATAAAAAGCAATGTTAGAATCGCACACCCATCAAATTTTCCTCTTAGAGCCCTTCAAACAGAACTCGGTAATGAAAAACGCGAAAGTGTCAAATTGAATTCTTTCCGAAAATACCAGAGTTATCGGCAAGTTTGGTATGGAAATATAGGTTTTCGAGGTCGCTGAATATGACTACAATATTCAGGTCGATTCTGTTTGCGTATTGCTATGAACCTTGCTATTCTAGTCATATTGCTATCTTTCTAATTTATAGCAATATGGCCATGATGTTACGTATTCTGTTTCGAGTGTTATAGCAATGTTTGTTATGAATTTTGTCATAACAATTTTGCTATCATAGACCGAGTCATAGACTTCCATAATTGGTGATTTTAGAGCTGACAACACTGTATTTTGTGACTTTAGAACTACAAGGAAGAAGAAAATAACCCTAATTCGTGAGTTTTCTTTATGGTTTCGCACACCTCTATCTACGGCATGTAAACATCGACATAAAAAATGTTAGGAAACGAAACGAGTCAAATTGACCAATAACAAATTTCCTGGATACGAATAAAATATTGGTTATCAGAAATCGAATGCAGCAATTTTATTCAGGCGTTAATAATTCGAAATTCGATAAACTTTTTCGTTGGCACTTCAAAGGGATTGCTGTTGTTGAGATGATTAGAATAATCATCTCATCTCAGCCTATGCCTCTATCTTAGTCTAAGAATTTTCCTTGAAATTAAATAATATTCTAGAGAACCTTCAACACATTTCCATTAGCATATACTTTTTTTTATTCATGTAAACATCGACTTATTCGAAAATGTTATGAAACAGAAAAACCAATTAAAGTCAAATTGACCTATTTCCTGGATACCGATAGAATTTTGGTTTCCAGAAATCAAATGCAATTTTATGCAGGCGATAATAATTCGAAATTCGATGAACTTTTCCGTTTGGAATTCAAAGGGATGGCTGTTGTTGAGATCATTAGAATAATCAGGTCAGCTGTTGCTTACTATACGGTGTTCTAGTCTAAGAATCCTTAAAATTAAATATTCTAGAGAACCTAGAACACATTTCTATTAGCACATTCTTCCCTATCTTCAATATTTTCGAATTCTTGGAAGAAATAATACTGAAACAAATGGATCTCTGAGAGATTCATTTTCTAAACTTTCTTGTTATGAAGCATAGCAAGTACTATTTTGATGTGCTAAGATAGCAATGTTGATAGCAAGATTCTTGAAAATGACAGATCATAATGCTCAAAATGGTTGATCAGAATACCAATAATTCTAATCTTGTTATGATAGCCATATCTTTTTCATAGCAATATTGCTATTTGCAAACAGAATCGACCTGATTATCCCATCGACATCTCGTATCGTTCAGATTTTACCTGTCAAATGTCTATAACTCCGACAATCCGTTAGCACGCTGTTCTCTAAATCATTCGCGCAAATATACCATCGTTGACCGTAAAGCTAGGAAATATGAATATCCATCAAATCTATCACTATCACGTTCAATTCAGTCTAGAACGGTAATTAATATATATTACAACAGTTGATTCGTCCTTCGATCGTCTATTAATAGATGATTTTTCGACGTCTCAAAAATTTTACAATTCCATTTGAATCCTTTATATTCGTTTGTTCTTCTAAAATAAGAACAGAGGAAACTGGAAGTGAAATTTCATACCTAGGTATATTTCACATTTCAGGTATATGTTCCGTGTCCGAGATTTGAGACGGCATACCGGATTGTCCATTAAATTTTGACATGCTCCAGTTACTTCTGTATCATCAAATCGATTCGACTCACTTCGAGTTCTAATGGAAACTGCCGTAGAAATTGTATATTTATGAGGAAGTATCTATTTCTTGATTTTAGCTGAAAATCCAAGTAGACGAACACCTTGATGGTCATTGACATCGACCAATAAACCAAGTGGCACAAATTAGTCCACTATTTGACATCACTTCCGATCGTAAACACAATCACTTGTGAAAGAAACAACTTAGAAACTCGATATTGGTATAGTGGGATTGAACCTTGATTACGAAGGTCCAATTAGTTACTAGGTAAAATCCACCCTATAATTCCGTATACACTCATTCCAATTTTATTTTCCCAATATTCCCAAAAATACAGATTTGATCGAATTGAAATCCAGTAGCTACTTCACACTTTGAAAATCTATGCACAATTTCGCGAGGATGAAATGATTAGAAGAAGTAGAATAATCTGAAAAAAAATGTTGAATTTAAGTAGAAATTAATGAGTTGAAACAGATAAAAATTTCAAATAGCACAGCCGTGAAGGCAGCAGCTTTTGCGCGCATGTTCAATGTCGATGACCGCTTCAGCAACGAATTTAAACATGCACGCAGGAGCTGCTGCCTTTACGGCAGTGCTTTTTGAAAATTTTTTTCCAATAAATTACTGGATTTCAATTCGATCTAATGTGTATTTTTGGAAATATTGGAAAATAAAATTTTGAATGAGTATATCTGCGGAATTATTGGGCGGATTTTACCCATTCATGAATTCGACCTTCGTAATTAAGCCCCAAACCTACTCTACAAATATCGAGTTTCCAAGTCGTTTCTTCCGGAAGTTATTGTGCTTACGCTCAGCCTAACGGCTGACTGCGTAAACACAATAACTTCCGAAAGAAACAACTTAGAAACTCGATATTTGTAGAAAAGGTTTGGACCTTAATTACGAAGGCCGAATTCGTGAACGGGTAAAATCTACCCAATGGTTCCGCAGATATACCCATTTAAAATTTTATTTTTCCAATATTTCCAAAAATACAGATCAGATCGAATTGAAATGCAGTACTTCTTCGAAAAATTACAGTTCGAAGGTTCATACAGAATCTAATGAGGATGATATGATAAGAAAATCACAGAAGTTTTTTTTTTCAAATTGTTCTAATGACACGATTATCACGAAATTTTGAATAAAGTTGTCTTTTATCATCTTCAAACTAGCTGCAAAGTTTTATCAGGTTTGAATCAGTATTTCCCGAGTTATACCGAAAAAAACAACAATATCGAGAAGAAAACCTCGAAAGTTGGCATGATTTTTCCCGATATCACCGAAACTTATGATCGTATCGAACTGAAATTTTGTACGCTGCTGTGATATATAAAGCTCGAAGTGTGAGTGGAATTATTTTTCGGAGTTGGTGAATGGTTTCCGAAAAAAAAATTTTTTGGAAAAAAATTTCGAAAAAAAATTTTTTTTTAATTTGCTGACAATATGATCCTGACGAACTTCGGCTCAAAGTTGCGCGTCGTTATACTCCACATTACTGCTAAGTTTGAATCCAATCGCTCGAGTAGTTTCTGAAATAAAAAATAAATAACTTCAAAACTTCAAGTGCCTATAACTCCGAAACTATTCGACCGATTTGGCCCATTAACGAACTCAACCGCGGCATTTTGATGCGCAACCTATCCTGAGAGTTTCAAGTTGCTAGCTCGCTTCTGTCGACAGAAATTGTGTCTACGGCCAGACAGAATCGATTTTGACACCAGATTCGTCATCAGTGAGTCCAACTTAGTCGATTGAGACCATTTTCAGCTCAATCATCTAAAATTATAGACATTTGGACAAAACGATAGCACGCTGTTCCCCTAGAACATGCGCGCAAAAAGGAGTATATCCATAAATGAAAAATCCGTCTATAGTAAATTCTTCAATATATCCAAATATCGCTTCTGCATCCAAATCGGAGTTTCTGTGTTCACGTTCATTGTTTCAAACAAGGTTACGCACATTGAAGCTGGCGGCAATAGAGTTATTAGAATCATAAATGTTTACTACTTTATCTGGGCTGCAAAGTGTCCATTAAATCGTATGTATCACGTTAGTAATTGCAGGTGAATTTTTAAACGTCAATCTGAGTTTAGTTGCATGTCGAATCAGATCAGGCGGTGCCATTGATATTAATTTTCACCATCTGCTACAACAACGTTACCTAAATTATTTAATGATATCGCGGTCTTGAAATATTCCATGACCATAGCGGTTTTGAACTGAAACAGGGCGATCATTTCAGGTTAATGCAAAGTAGAGTGCCTTTAACATAAGATGTATAGAGTCACTGTAATGCTAAGTGGTAATATTTTGTGGAATGGGGAAGTATTTTCAGTTTGATTTCATACTGTGGTGTGTTTCCGAAGGAACAAGGTAGTGCTTTTTAAAATAAACGATTTCACAATGAATCGTCTATGTACGGGGTGACTCAAAACAAAAAGTTCTGGTCAGCAGGGTGCTATGCTTGGTCTAAATGTCTGTAATTATCGAATTTTGAGACGTAAATGGTCTCAAACGACTAGGTTGGACTCACTGATGACGAATCCAGTGACGAAATTCATTCTGTTCGGCTGGCCGTAGGCACAATTTAAATTTTTTTAATTTTCGAAGATATCTGGAAAGAATATATCATATTTCGTGTTTTTTTCCGGAAAAACTCAAGAAATACCTTGTGTGAAATTTCGTACTGATCTTGTCATAAGAACAATTCGAAAAACAAATTTCAATTTCAAGTTTTTTTTCAAGTATTCAATATTTTTCTATCTTCTGGTCATATTATCCTCACGAAATTGGGTATGAACCTTCGAGTTTTGTCATTTTTCGAACTGGATTTCAATTCGATCTAAACTGTATTTTTGGAAATATTGGGAAAATGAAATTTGAATGTGCGAAATCATTGGCTTGATTTTACCCATTCACAAATTCGGCCTCGAGACCAGGGTAACCTCCAAATTTCGAGTTTTGAAGTTGTTTCTTTGTGATGTTATTGAGTTTACGATCGACCGTGTGGATGACTTCACGTCACTGCTTCTTTAGATTTCTTTGTATTTTATACCTTGTTTTGGGAAGTAGGAACCCAATAGGTATCCACAAACGAAAATTCTCCTATTCTCATTCTGAAATGTTTTACTTTAAAATATGAATACCTCCTTTGAAGCCTACATAATTTTAATTAGTTTTTCTCTAATTTGAAGTATATTTTTCACATTGTTTCTATATGCTATACACGTTTTCAAGAGACAAATTCTCCTTGAACAACGAAAAATATCTAGTGAAACCGGTAACAAATGGAAATTGAGGAAGAGAGCACAATCCGGTTACTGACGTGAATTCAGGTGAATGAATGAACATAGAATACGTACAATAGCGCATTTCCTTAACCCTATGCGTTTACAATCACTCAAGGTAGGCGAGTACGAAAAAACTAATGAACGGTGCAAAGAAATGACTCCATACAAGAAGTTTCATTTCGAATGGTCTATATGAGAGGGTCGGTATTAGTATTATGACAGGTATCCAGCAAATGACTTTCAGAAAATTTAATTGCTACATGGATGTTTGTCAAATTTCTAATAATGGCCTTGAAACGGAAAGTGACATGGCAAGTGAGCAGAAAAGATTAAAAGTAGCGAATCTGGCATTATGGAAACTTTGAGAAGTCATACCCGCAAACTTTTTGCGAAATTTTGTTGAGATCTCACTGTTGGTAAATCAAAAAAAAAATTGTCAAAATTTTTCATTGACAACTTTTTTTTCGGGAACTATAAATCATATCCGAGAAAAATTTTGCTCCGACCTTGAACTTCAAATTTAACAGTAGCGTACCAATTTTTATATGATACAATTATAATTTGGAAAGATATTGGAAAAAAATATGCGTAGTTTTTTCTCGGTATAGTTGTTTTTTCTGGAATGACTCACAAAAATAATGATTTTATTATGAGGAAACTTGGCTACTATTTTGGAAATGCCCATGAACAACTTTGTTCAAAATATCGTCATAATAGTGTCATCAGGTCTCAATTTTTTTCAGATATACAATATTCTGATCAAATTACCTCCAAGAAATTCTGTATGAACCTTTAAGCTGTCATTTTTGCGCGCATGTTCTAGGGGAACAGCGTGCTATCGTTTTGTCCAAATGTCTGTAGTTTTGGATGATTGAGCCGAAAATGGTCTCAATCGACTAGGTTGGACTCACTGGTGACGAATCCGGTGTCAAAATCGATTCTGTCCGGCCGGCCGTAGACACAATAACTGTCGACAGAAGCAAGCTAGTAACTTGAAACTTTCAGGATAGGTTTCGCATCAGAATGCCGCGGTTAAAATCGTTAGTGGGCCAAATCGGTCGAATAGGTGGACTATAACGACGCGCAACTTTGAGCCAAATTTCGTCAGGATCATATTGTCAGTAAATTAAAAAAAAAAAATTTTCCGAAATTTTCTTCCAAAAAATTTTTTTTTCTGGAAGCCATTCATCATATCCAAAAAAAATTTCACTCACACTTTGAGCTTCATATTTCACAGCAGTGTACCAAATTTCAGTTCGATACGATCATAAGTTTTGGAGATATCGGGAAAAAATATGTCAAATTTCGTGGTTTTCTTCTCGATATCGTTGATTTTTTTCGGTATAACTCGAGAAATACTGATTCAGTCCTGATAAAACTTCACAGCTAGTTTTGAGATGCTGAAAGACTACTTTATGCGAAATTTCGCGATAATCGTGTCATGAGAACAATTTGGAAAAAAAAATTCTTTGATTTTCTTATCATATCATCCTCATTAAATTCTGTATGAAAATTCGAACTGTTATTTTTCGATGAAGTACTGGATTTCAATTCGATCTGATCTGTATTTATGGAAATATTGGAAAAATAAAATTTTGATTGGGTATATCTGCGGAATCATTAGGTGGATTTCACCCATTCACGAATTGGGCCTTCGTAATTAAGGTCCAAACCTTCTCTACAAATATCGAGTTTCTAAGTTGTTTCTTCCGGAAGTTATTGTGTTTACGCAGTCGGCCGTTAGGCTGACCTTAAATATAATAACTTCCGGAAGAAACGACTTAGAACCTCGATATTTTTAGAGTAGGTTTGGGGCTTAATTACGAAGGTCGAATTCGTGAATGGGTAAAATCCGCCCAATGATTCCGTAGATATACCCATTCAAAATTCTTTTTTTCCAATATTTCCAAAAATACAGATTTGATCGAATTGAAATCCAGTAATTTATCAGAAAAAATTTCAAAGAGTATATCTGCTGTGGATTTCACCAATTCTCGAATTTGGCAGTCGTAATTAAGGTCCAAACCTACCCTACAAATATCAAGTTTCTAGGTTGATTTATTGTGTTTACGATCGGCCGTGAGGATGACCCCTTCAGCAACGAATTTGAATAAGCTTGTAAAGTCTCCTGACCTCACGTGTGTGCTTTTCTAGTTCAGACTTGAAACGATAAAGTATGAATTTGCGAATGAATTCGTTTCATTGACGGAAGATTTATGCGGTGGTTGTACTCATGACGACATGCATACGTAAATAATGTTCTTGTTGAATGCTTGATTGTATTTGAATTATTGTTATCATTACATCTGCCATTGAGAGCTTGTGAGTAGGTTGTGAGGCTTAAGAATATTCAATGAACGCACATTGTTGTTCAGTTGCATAATAAATATTATTATATTAGCATTGCAGTAGGTATATAATAACATCCATGCTTTCGGAGGGAGTTTATCTTATCCATATTTATTGTATCAACATGGGGAAGATAACCTTATCGAATTACCAGTTCGATACCGAATTCAACTGTAGGGTTGCCATAAAACACTAGATAATTGGTGTTCATTTCTCTGTCTTTTTTGCACTGAAATATTCATGGAGGTAAAAGAAGGAGAGGGAGCATATCCTATATTTCCCTTCATTCATTCATCTTCTCTTTAATGTGCTCGGAATGAACCATGAACACAGATAATCGTAACACGTTTTTATTGCATACTAATCATTCATACCCAACTATAGACAATTTTTGTTTTTACAACACCACAAACATCCATGACCTCGCCGGGATTCGAACCCAGTACCTTCAGCACCCTAGTCCACCTCTTCAGCCGACTAATCTACCGAGGTAGCCTATATTTCCCTTGTACCAAAAGTGTCATACAGTTTTGAGAACCTTCTGTGTTTTTTTCCATACCAATATGGCTGACAAGGTGTATATTTGTATTCTGTGGTGTACAGCAAATGAGCTTATTTTGGGGGGATTTTGCATCATTTTTCAGGTTTCTCCGCGTTTTCACTCCCCATACCTGAAACAGAACTATTAATAATTAAATAAAAAAAAATTTTCATGGAAAACGCCCTTGCAGATAAAACTGTTGGTCAAGGGCAGTTTCTTGACAAAAAGACTGCTCGATGAATAATATAAACGATAAACAAAGCGAACTGTGGCGTTTCAGAGTACAAATCTGACTATTTTCTTTCGAATTTTCGTTTTGGGACTTTTGTCAAAACAATTATTCGTAGTTAATTTTTAATAGTTCTGTTTCATATAATGGTAGTGAATACCCTAAAAATAACGTTTCTAAATATTCTGCATCAGTTTTTCATCTACGAAAGAACTGTTTAGTGGACGACATTTATTCAGTTGACATTCAAGGGTGTGCCCAGGGGTCATAAGAGACACGCTGTAAATGTTAAAGTGATATTGATCTTACCTTAATACTCTACCCTATTTTGTCGGTGAAAACCTGTGAAACTATTTTTCCCTTTGCGGTGAGATTTATATCGTTCGCAAATTCCATGTTATTCCACTAAAACTAGGGATTTTCGCAAAGAAGGTAAAAAAAATAGAAATTTTTAGTTCGCTTTTTTGATCGTTTGCATTGTTCCGGTATTGTTCATCAGGCAAACTTGTTTCCTAGAAACTGCCCTTTAAAAGAGGTTCAATCCTGCAATCCGCATAAGGCGTGTTCTATAAATAATAAGTTTTATTTAATTATTAAAAGTTTTTTTTCAGAAATTGTGTGAAAACCCAGAACACACCTGAAAAATAATAATCATTTCCTCAAATCTCAAAAGTGATTTGAGTAGGTAACCATAATATTATGTAGAAATTTTATCCAGCAAGAGTGCAAGATGCTAATGAATAAACCAATGTTCGTATCAGTACCTTTTTGTTCTTGCATAATACGGCAATGAGATGCGAATACAAATATATCACAACTGTTATGCTAATGAGCTGAATACACACAATGTAGTGAGCCTTAGGTTATCCTAAGAAATCGTTTCTAGTTCAACCTCACTAGTGTAGGTAACACATTTATGAATTCTCAAATTCAATACAATTTTACGTTCTCGTTCCAGAGAATATGAGCGTTATTATTTTTCCCAAATGTCTGTAATAGTCTTATACGATTAGGTTGGGCTCTCTGGGGAAAAATATACTTCATCAAAATCTATTCTGTCTATGTCCTAACTTTCGGAAGAATATACCTAGAATGTTGAAATTTTCCGGGTACGTTCTTGGTTGAAAAATTACGGCGTTAAGGTCAATGCAAAGTTTCTCAAGGAAGTGAGTTCGAATTTGAACAAGCGTGTAAAAGCTCCTGTCCTCACGTGTGTGTAATTTTTACGTGCTCGTTCTAGAGAACAAGAGTGTTTTCATTTTGCCCATATGTCTGTTATTTTCGAATTTCCAATTGAAAAACCAAGTGATGATGAATCCGTCAAATTCGATGTTTGTCCGGCCGTGAACACTGTAACTTCTGAAGGAACATACCTAGGGTTTGGAAATTTCAAGAGTAAGTTCGGCGCTTCAATTTCACGGTCAAGTTCGTTAATGGGCAAAATCCGTTCAACAGTTCCGGAGTTATGCCCATCTGAAATTTTGTTGTTATATCCTCAATAACTCACAAAATGCTGATCCCTTTGAATGGAAACTTGGTCATTAGTTGCAAACTACCTACTCGCAAACTGTTCATATCTTAATATTTCCTTAAGATATGAACAGTTCTTGAATAAGTCGAATATTTTCAGAAGATACTTCATCTGAGAATCTATTCGTCGGAATCCACTGAAATTTTGCATATACCTTCGATCAGGAAGACTTAATTTCTTATGCTCGATTCATGAATAGCCTTTGTTTCATTGTCATATATTCACTGGAATGTAAAATAAATCTTGTTGACCTGAAATAGCAAAGGTATGTTTTGAAGGACGCTAAACCTAACGTTTAGACACTAAATCGTAGGTAAATAAATGTGCGAATATCCACGCCACGCTAAAATTCTTATTCAACTCCTCATTAGTATTCGGAATATGTTGAGAAATTTCCATAAACTTACATCTGGAATGTGCGAAAATAAATCTCTGGTAGAGGTACACCAGGTGCTAAAACCTTGGATGTGATGTTTGCTATTAGTGAATTATTTGATAAATTCGTATGTCCTGCTCACTCGGTTATTCCAAGATCAAATTCTACGTATGAAGAAATCCCAATTTCTTCGATATGCGTAATCGATTTGGAAAGAATGACTAAAGGATTCATTAGGATTCCTTTATTTGATATTGGTTAGACTGAACTACCAAGTGGATCTAATGTATTATGTGGAATTTTCCAGGAGAAAAAAAAAATTTGGTGATTCTGAATTCTTGTTGTTATGCTACACATTTTGCTCTGATCTAGTATTGCAACTTGCCGAGAGTCTTTCGACAACTCAGAGTGTTGAGATGGATTCTCACATATTCCAAAGTCCACACGATTTCCGAGCATATCCTTAAGTAAAATCAAGAAAAGAACTGACTGGAAGTGGGGAGCCTTTGGGCTCATGTTTGTTTGTCTTTTTAGGCCTTACACTGCCCTGTAAATGTCAAGTGTGACGAAATTCTACTTCAAAAACTCTTCGATAGATTTTATTCACTAACGAACATAACCAGCATTCTCAAATGGGCAACCTTCCCTGACTCTAGTTCATGCCGTTCACAGATTACAGATTATTAATCTGAGACCATTTTCGGTTCACAAATTAATTTTTACAGACATTTGGGTAAAATAATGTAAAGCATCAATCAATTTTCTTCGAATCGATACAATAATCTACTGAAGCCGGTTACTCTTTTTATGCCCGGGTATACAACAAATTTGATTCGTCTAGTACAATAGTTATCAATATGATTTTCGCAAGTCCCGAACCATTTTGACTTTAATAAAGATTCTCACATCAACGTTTCATAGAATAGCTTCTATTGATATTATGACATTGTAATAAAATCTAAATTTCATGATTTCAATATCACTTTAAGCTTATTTAACGGAGTTTGATAATATACAAAGTGCATTTTCCTTAGCAGAGGCGTATTCAGATAAGAGAGTGTTCAGAAAAGAACCTATGCCTTAACCTTAGGTTACATATTTTCGAGATACTCTACGCATATAAGATTCAAAGAATAATAGGTTTTTAAGAAATTCCTTAGAAGCTTATAACTTGTTCAAGTAGTATGTCAGGTGTGCTCTGGGAGAGGCTTTGTTAGTGTATTTTTTCGCCACCCATGACACAGCACTGTTAATGTTTTGACCCGCACGTGAACGTGAAACCTTTCTGCTCTAGTACGACGCTCTACCTACTGACATTTGTTTTGTACCCACAGGTCATGCAGTTCCAGCAGTAACTGCATTGAAAAGCTAATAGCTTTCGTCAATTTTGAAGGGAAATGATGCGCTAGAACACACCATGTATTATTTCACTATGACGAATAAGAGAACTTCTTGTACTTATTCAATTTTTCTTCTTTCTAGAATTCGCCCGCAGATACCACGGGAGATTATAGATATGTGTCATCTTTGCACAACAGTCACGCCAGGAGAACCACAAGTCACTTTAGGAAATGATAAATCTTTCACTTACGATTACGTTTTCGACACAGAGACTGGTCAAAATGAGGTATATGAAGCATGTGTGGCCTCCTTGGTAGAGTCATCACTCGAAGGGTATGTCAAAACCAAATCAAACTTTACTGCAAGTGCTAATTTCTTGCTTTACAGATACAACGCAACAGTATTAGCATACGGACAAACTGGTTCCGGCAAAACTTACACAATGGGTTCAGGATTCGATGTAGATGCGGGAAAAACTCAAATCGGCATCATACCAAGAGCGATACACCATTTATTTGACAGTATACAAACTAGAATCCAACGAGCACGAGAAGATGGTATTGTTGCGCCAGAATTCAAAATATCCGCCCAATTTATGGAACTGTACAATGAGGAAGTTATAGACCTCTTCAATCCAGGCTACAACAAAGTGAGTGCTAAGCCAAAAATACTGGAAATCGTACTTGAAATCATTGCAAAACGCACCAAACATTGAGCAACACTGATTCTAATCTTTGCAGTTTATAATCTTAATATTTTACTGCTTTGACTGTATGTGGCAATATGAATTGTTATACTTCAAGAGGTGAAAATTTTGACCCAAATTTCGAGTGTAGCTCATTGATCTCAAAAGGCATCTTATCCCCTTTACCTGAAGCCTTCGTCTGTTGCTTCCCTCAGAAGATGTGCCATACTATTAAATTCATTCGGGAATTGATTTAGCACTGAGGCAACTTCTGAAAATTCATGTATTTTAACTGAAAAACTTCTTTTCAGGAAAAAGTATATAAAATACACGAGGACCCCTGTGGAGGCATCATAGTGAAAGGAGTGACTTTCAAAAATGTGGTGTCTGCAGATGAAGCGCTACAGTTTCTGAGACTAGGCGCGTTATCTAGAACGACAGCTAGTACACAAATGAACACGCAGTCTTCGAGATCTCATGCCATTTTCACTCTCCACATAAGACAACAGAGATTAGTGCCTTCTTCCGACAGTAATATTAATGAATTCGAAACGTTCACGGCAAAATTCCATTTTGTTGATCTAGCAGGCTCTGAGAGACTCAAGAGAACGGGCGCCACTGGTGAAAGAGCCAAGGAAGGTATAAATATTAATTGTGGACTTTTAGCTTTAGGAAACGTTATATCTGCATTAGGTGATAAGAGTAAAAAGGCTTTACACGTTCCTTATAGAGATTCCAAATTAACAAGATTGTTACAAGATAGTTTAGGTGGTAATAGTCGTACTGTGATGATTGCTTGTGTTAGTCCAAGTGATAGAGACTTCATGGAAACTTTAAATACATTGAAGTACGCTAATAGGGCACGCAACATCAAGAATAAAATTGTTATTAACCAAGATAAGAGTTCTAAAACAATAACTTTGCTTAAACAACAAATCGCACAATTACAACTAGAATTAGTCGAATACAAACAAGGCAAAAGACTTGTAGGGCAAGACGGTACTGAAATGGTAAACGATATGTTTTATGAAAATAGCATGCTTCAAATAGAAGTGAATAACCTCAAAACGAGAGTCAAGGCTATGCAGGATACTATTGATTCACTTACTCTTAAAAACACAAATCTATTAGCTGAAAAAGCCACTGGCGCTTGGATAGGAAGCGGAAATGACAATGACGTTGCTTGTATGGTTCAGTCTTACTTGAAAGAAATCGAAGAATTAAGGACTAAATTGATGGAATCCAATAATATCTGTGAACAACTGAGGAAACAATTGGCAAAAGCTCAAAGCTCACAACACCAAACATCTTTGTTAGACTCATCCATTGAAGGAAATACATGTTTGATAGAAGAAGCTAAGAAGGAAATACAAAGAGAGAAGGACATATTGAAAAGAACACGACGTTTTTCAGAAAGGGAAAATATGGAAAGTGAAGAAGAAAATGAAGAGAACGAATTCGATACTGATAGCGAAGGAAAAGATATAGATTCTGAAACAATGAAAGATGAATTGTTAAACATTACTCAGGACATTGATATGAAACAAAAACTAATTGATGAGTTAGAGTTATCTCAAAGAAGAATGCAAAAAATGAGGCAACACTATGAAGATAAATTGCAACAACTTCAGCTTCGCATAAAAGACACACAAGAAGAAAGAGACAAAATTCTACATTCACTTGGTCCACAATCAGATTCAAATGATAGAATAAAGAAAATAAAAGATGATTATACCAGAAAGTTAACAGACATGCAGAAAGACTTGAAAAAATTACAAGCGGCTCAGAAAGAACACGTCAGATTAGTCAGGAGTCAAAGTCATCATGAGAACCAATTGAAATCTTACAAGAACGAACTGTTAGATTTGAAACGAGCCAAAGTAAGGTTGATCAATAAAATGAAGGAAGAAACACACAAACATAAAGAAGCCGAAATGAAAAGACTGAGAGAGATAGCTCAATTGAAAAAGGAATCAAGGAAAACAGCCAGTATGATTAAATCAATGGAAGCAGAAAGAAAAATTAAAGATCAGGTTTTGAAAAGGAAACAAGAGGAAGTATCTGTTTTGAGGAAGAGTCAAAGGGGCATGTTGAGTATAAAAGCTGCGGGGCTTCTAAATAAAAGTTTTTCTGAAAAATCGGCAAAGCAACGTTGGTTAAGAATAGAGAAGGCGATAAATAATATTGCTTTAAACAGAAGAGGTTTGGTAGAACAGGAAGTCAGAATGGAGCACTTTTTAGAAAAACGAGAAGCACTAGGTGAGTTTTTTTGATTGATTCTATAAGGAATATTCATATTTCATAAAACATACGTTACATAAATGCAACACTTTTATCAGAACCATTTGAATTTATCAACATCACTCTAGTTATGAATTCAATTCAAACATAATTAACAGGAAAAGAGTTGGACGTCTTAGAAGCTAGAAGGAAACAGGCCATACATAAAAATCAGGATCTTTCCCAGTTAGATAGCTATATAGAAGACATTAAGGAAAACATAAATTACGTCCAAGAAACAATAGCTGAGACGCAGCACAATGTGATGGAAATTGAAGAGAACCAAGACAACAGTGATAGCCAGGATTTGCAGCATGTTGTTGATACGATATGTGATATGGAAGAAGCTAAATACCTCATAAAAAAATTGTACCTTATGACGTTGAGTCAGAGCCATGCTGTAGCACAGAGAGATGCGAAGTTAAAGGAAAGTGAAGCCACTTTACAAGAAGTAAGTATTTTACTGCAAGTTCATTGCTTGACCACTCACACCAAGCCAAATTAAAACCATCAATTTTTTCGCTATAAACAACTTTTTTTTCAGTTGAAACAAGAGAACAATGTGAAAGGTCAACTGTTAGATCATGTCCTCCACAACGAAATTCCAATATTCGGTAAGGAACTTATCACAAGTGTGTCTAGTAACACAAATGATACAACCAGTTCAACAAATTCAACAAGATCGTCTTCCCCAATAGACTCTCAGTAAGTATCCCAAATATCCTTTGGTGAACATTCTTGAAATGAAGCAGTGCATTCTTTTCTTTACAATCAACAAGCTTAAATCGTAATTTCAATCTTTCTCAACACTGGTTCAGTCAGTCTAAACTAAAAACAACTTAAGACTAGAGTATACATTTAAAAAAGCCTACTGGTCTTTGTTAACTGTTCTAAAACAATTTCTAATGTTTGTTGGAAATCTAAATAACTTGAAATAGCTCCTAGAATTTTGATAACAGGCAAGGAAACTCTCGTGCAAATTCTCCAATACTAATGAAATTCATGTGAAACCACGTTATTTTCAGAATGCTCCTCCCTCCAGAATCTCAAGTAAAACCTAAAGTAAGAAGAAGACAGGCGAATACTGCAGAGCTTCTATTTGGATCTCAAGACTCGAGTTCTATGACAGAGAGCTTCCACTCAAGTATTCCTAGGATTTCAACAGTGAAGTGAGTACCTATTCTGTGAAAATTTACTGTACAATATTGGTGGATGTGCCTAATAATGTAATGAAAAATTTTTCAGAATGAATTTATGATAGAGGACCGTCTTGCTCTAAATGCAGATTTTTGCCAAGATACTTTTACACAAATGCCTAATTTCGATGTAACACATAGTTCAAGTGAATTTATCGTTATTTATTATAAAAGATTGTTTGTATTTCTAGTGATTTTATTGATTTTTATAATATTGTTGACGTCATTAATATAATTAATTTATTTGCATTTCAACTAATATATGTACTTCAAATTCCTAATTATAAAATAAATGAATGTTCTACCATAAACTTGTTTGATTCTTATATGCAAATTCTGCTTACAAAATATAAAAGAAGAGGATCAGGACAAGCTCTCACTAGCTACAGATGTAGGGAATTATAGTAACTCTTGAGACTCAGCCTTAAATACGTACAGTCTGATTCAACCATACATTTGCAGCAAGTGAGCATCTCTTGTATTTTAAATTAAAGAACTTCCATATATATTAATAAGTTATTTATAAATACATAATGTTTATCAAACAAATATATGTATAAAAATATTCGTAAAGATCCTGAAATATTTTACGTCATCAGTTTTTCTTTTTGCGACTTGTCTGAGTAACAACTGGAGCATTTTGTACAGCATATACTTTTTGGGAATACTTATTTATGTAATACAAGGCGCATCCTGAGATGAGTAAGCTGAAAAAGCCCGAGAAAGTCATGAGTCATATATACATCATATTGTCATAAATCCAATACTCATCTAACCTAAAGGTATAGGGTGCTGTCAGAGAGGATTCTTTCTTAACAAGAGTCAACCATTTCTAGATAAACTTTCGAAATAACAAAGAAATAAGAAGTTATCATTGAATTTCTCTCTCACTTAAATATTTTGGATTTAGAAATGGCCAAGGAAAAGTTAAAATCTCAAAAATTATGGAAGACAGTGAGAGAGTATATATTTCATGCAAACTATTGTCAAAGAAAGAGATCAAGTCAGGAAATAACATTTTACATCATTCTAGAAATATAGAAAAGCCCTTGAGGATTGAACTATTTGTGAGGGCAGTTCGCTTTGCTTATCGTTTGTATCCTTCCGGTATTGTTCATTAGGTGATCTGTTTTCCAAGAAACTGCCTCTGACAAATAGTTCAATGTTGCAATCTGTAAGGGTGTTTTTCATAAATAAACTGATTTTAATTAATTTTCAATAGTTCTGTTTCAGATATTGGGAGTGAAAACCAAGAAAAAACCTACAAAATGATGCAAAATCCTCCCAAAATGAGGTTTAATCGATACTAAAAAGTAGATAGCTAGATTACTAAAGTAAAATTCTTAGAGATACACCTCTGAAGAAAATAAGGCTCATAAAAGGATCAATTTTATCTGGTACTTAATTTACAAATTCTACAATGAGAAACCTTAATCTTGAAAACACCCTATAAGTATCATACTGTAACAATTTTACTAACCAGGTTGTAGCACATACTCTGTGTATCATACCAGATGCAAATAGAGCCAAAAGGATTGAAATAACAGCTGAAAGAAAATTAGAAATTATTGATCTCACTTAAAGTTTTCAAAAATTCGATTGTTACCTTCTGGAAAAATTTTGGACTGGTAAGTTTTGCCAAAAACACAATTTTCCAAGTTTCCTATGGCTGTCAGCACGAATGTGAAAAATAGAGAACCCAAATATCCTCCAAATATTGTATGGATTTGAGAAGAATTGAGCCAAGGTCTGTACATTTGCATGCCGGAAAATATTAATACGGCACTTATAGTTGATATAAAGAAAGAAAGGCCGGTTGATACAACTGAAATAGATGATAATAGTGGTTAAATGCCAATATCGATAATGAAAAAATAGTACAACTTACCCATTTTAAAAGAGTATTAAAATTCCTACCAGACGGAACTTTTCCAAGTAAAAATATAGACTCAACACGAGCTAAACATTTCACAAGATCGTCGAACGATTAGATATATACATATACAAGATATGTAGGAATTATAAGATTCCAAAGTATTTGGTTAGATCGCTAGGCGTTTGACAGATTACCAAACAAACTGTTTTCTTGAATGAAGCAATAAAAAATCATTCAACGCTAACAGAAATGTAACAGAAAATATGTTATATTTTCATTGAAAACCATTGAATAATTCCGTTCCTATTAGAGTATGCACTAAACTGATCGGTGATAATTTGCATATTAATGCTATTTATTCCGTGGTTCATCTTGAAATTTTTTTGCATTATGTTACATTAATAAGGAAAATAAATAAACTGAACTCAAAGTGTAGGACTCACCTTACACTGTTTTCTTTCTGTCGTCTTGACATTCCAACAGAATCAATGAGGTTATATTTATGAGGACAGTTGGCGTTTCTGACATTTGTCAATTATTCATATCCAATTATTATCTGAAATTTCCAAATTGAAATTAAATTATAAAACGTTAGATTGTTGGTGTTTGAATTTTATGCGGTGAAGTTCTGTATATATTTCGCGAATAGGCGCTTCAAACTGCCAGGAAACAATCCTTTCGGGTGAGTGTTTTTTCGGAAATAACATTAATTTGTTACTTTATTAAGCCCCAGGGGATATTTTGGTGTAACATGTTTCTGAGAAAATTCGAACATTCGAACGAGAACACTCATTGATGTTGGGCATACGAATAAAAAAAATGAAAACATGTTTAAAACGTTGTTTTCTCTATTTTATCTTATGTAATACTTGTGTACTCTTTGCAAATTTCAAATCTGCCTGTTACCGTTCTTGTTAGGAAATTTATTCGATATCGTCTATCACGTCCACATAATAACGCACCGTTTTATCTCACGCTTTATCCATAAAAATATTTTATCTCGCGTTAAATATGTATAAAAATTTTGATGTGTTCTATTTCATTCTGTGAATTTCTACTCCCCAATAAATACCTTTTACGAGCAGAATAACCGAACCCCATTTGTGATCAGTAAAATTGGAATTTACGAACGATTTGAATAATCCTGTGGATATTGATAAAAATTCTGTTATTTCTTGCTACTTTTGGAATACCGTATCGTGTGTTGTTTACATTATCAAATCAAATTCCGTTTATCATATGATAACTTCGCAAATGATAATTACCTACTCAAATTGCTCTAGATTCATGACACGCATAAGTTAAGACAAAATCATTTTAACCAGCTATAATCCATGAAAATGGGGAACGTGGTGGGTCTTTTATAATTAAATTTATTGTGCTTTTTTCCGAAATAGGTGAATTTTTCTTCCTCACCAAAAAAAGTCCGAGACTAGCTTTTTATTTTGAATGTTCTGTAAGAAATCTTAAGCTAAGGTCATGTTTTCACTTTGCTAGACTTCATAGCTTTATTTGAAACAATAATTCACTGACCATCATGCCAATCTACGGACATTTTCTCCTAGTTACGGCAAAAAACTTCGAGAGAAGAGTCGGTTCAGTAGTGGTTCTGGAGGCAGTGAATTAAATTGTTCTTTCCTTATTTTTGGACGGCAATCCATGAAGGTTCAATCGAAAATTTTGTATTATACACTGTGATTCTCCGAGATTCGATTCACAAAAAAGAATTAAAAATTGGTGGTAAAATTTCGTGAGAACATAAAAATGCATGCTGAAAAGTGTAAAAATGGAAAATCTTAAAAAAATTCAAGATACCCCGCTAATGAAAAGCAACTAAAATTTTATGTTATGGGCCAGTTTTTGCCTGTACTGTGTAGGAAATGAATATAGTTTATATTGTGAGGTGACTAAGAAAAATCCGATATCCGATCTATTGGGACATACTTGGGACTTTATGTGGCGCCCACACTGTGACCTGTGCTTTATGCCTGTGATAGCATGATGTTATATCAGTTCATTTACTGTTTCATACATATTATATGTGTATCGCATTTCAATTTCTGTGTGGGTGTTGAAGCGATTCTCATTGCAACTGTAATGAAATACTTTCTGATATCTGTCTAATATCAAAAAAGATAATTGCATAAAACACCTAACTGATGGAACAAACTGTACATCAAATTCTTTAGATCTCTGCGAATAATTATATCAATCGGTATGCTGAGTTTTCCTTATAATGAAAAAAATTTCAAAAAGCATGCCGCGAAGGCAGCAACTTTTGCGCGCATGTTCAATGTAGATGACCGCTTCAGCAACGAATTTGAACATGCACGCAAAAGCTGTTGCCTTCACGGCAGTGCTTTTTGAAATTTTTTTCATTATAAGGAAAACTCAGCATACCGATTGATAAATTACTGGATTTCAATTCGATCAAATCTGGAAAAATTGAAAAAATAACATTTTGAATGGGCATATCTACGGAATCATTGGGCGGATTTTACCCATTCACGAATTCGACCTTCGTAATTAAGCCCCAAACCTACTCTACAAATATCGAGTTTCTAAGTCGTTTCTTCCGGAAGTTATTGTGTTTACGGTCAGACTAACGGCCGACTGCGTAAACACAATAACTTCCGAAAGAAACAACTTAGAAACTCGATATTTGTAGGGAAGGTTTGGACCTTAATTACGAAGGCCGAATTCGTGAATGGGTAAAATCCACCCAATGATTCCGTAGATATATATTTTTCCAAATGTTTCCATAAATACAGATCAAATCGATTTGAAATCCAGTACTTCATCGAAAAATAACAGTTCGAAGTTTCATACAGAATTTAATGAGGATGATATGATAAAAAAATCATAGAAATTTTTTTTTTCAAATTGTTCTAATGACACGATTATCACGAAATTTCGCATAAAGTTGTCTTTCAGCATCCCACAACTAGCTGTGAAGTTTTATCAGGACTGAATCAGTATTTCTCGAGTTCTACCGAAAGAATCAACGATATCGAGAAGAAAACCTCGAAATTTGACATATTTTTTCCCGATATCTCCAAAACTTATGATCGTATCGAACTGAAATTTGGTACACTGCTGTGAAATATGAAGCTCAAAGTGTGAGTGGATTTTAATTTTTGATATGATGAATGTTTTCCGAAAAAAAAAATTTTTTGGAAAAAAATTTCGAAAATTTTTTTTTTTTAATTTACTGACAATATGATCCTGATGAAATTTGGCTCGAAGTTGCGCGTTGTTATACTCCACCTAACTGCCAAGTTTGAATCCAATCGCTCAAGTAGTTTCTGAAATAAAAAATAAATAACTTCAAAACTTCAAGTGCCTATAACTCCGAAACTTTTCGACCGAATTGGCCCATTAACGAACTTAACCGCGACATTCTGATGCGCAACCTATCCTGAAAGTTTCAAGTTGCTAGCTTGCTTCTGTCGACAGTTATTGTGTCTAAGACCGGACGGACGGCCGGCCGGCCGGACAGAATCGATTTAGACACCGGATTCGTCATCAGTGAGTCCAACCTCGATAGCACGCTGTTCCTCTAGAACATGCGCGCAAAAACTGAAAAAACTAAGGATATTGTAAAATTGTATTTTTCATGAGCTTGTCAACAAAAATTGGGTAGGGTTGCAGCCGAGGGTCTGAAGGGAAATATTCCATTTTATCGCCAAAAAATTGGGAAAATTTAAAATTATTTTACAGGTTTCAGTGGTTTCAATTTAAGTTATTGGTCGGAAAAGTATTAATTTTATTCCAGACTGTCGCCCAGTCCTGAATTATGTTTTCCGTCCCAGTTGAAACTGCCTTAAATAAAATGAAAAATAAAGAAATATTTAACGTTCTAAAATTGAACTCAGAATATGAAATATACATATTATTCTTGATCGTATTTTTATGTAGGTTGTTGTTTATTCAAATTCAACCCTCAATAGAGGATTTGTGCTTATCGCGACCTGAACATGCACGTGTAGTTCGATATATCGCTTTATAATCCGTATCCTTGACCACCAAATCGATTTGCGCCCTATTCAACATTTTGTATTCAACGGAATCACCTGAATATATACAAATTTGCAATTCCGTGTGGATTATCCTTTTACAACCAACGTAGCGTATCTAAATTCGATGTTGCATCCCAAGATATGCAAGAACAGGCTGGATTAAGGTTTGATTCTGGGTTATTCTATGCGCTCTTGATCTATGGCACAATAATTTCGTTCGAAGGCCTGTTTGGTTCGTACAGCAGAATATCAATTTCAACTGTAGGGAAATGTCAAAATGATTGCGATTTCGTCAGGGTTTATAGACAGGGAGGGTTGCGAAATGTCATCAAGTATGACCTCCATGTTGTGACGTCATTGGTGGGCGCGTTATATTTCATCTTCAAATATAGCGTCATCTACCCAATTTAGGTGTACTATAATCGACCAATGGTTGAATTGGCAAACCTCAATGAGAACCCTTTGCCGAACAAATAATTTTTCGAAATTGAAAACAAATTATAGTTATGCCTATTTGAAATCTCGAGGTTAGTTCTTCAATATCTTGAGAAGTAATGATACGATCAGTTTGAACCTTTGAATTCAGTTGAAAGTTGAAGAATATCAACGCGAAACTTTGTGCAGAATTTTGTGGGGATCCCCTATTTTTGAAACCCAAAAAAAAATTTATAGAAAAGGTTCCTGAATTTGGTTGAAAAATCAGATTAGGATAAAATTTGGCACAAACCTTGAATTTGATATTCAACAACAGTGTTTCGAATTTGAATTTGATTCGATGTTAATTTTTCAAGATATTGGAAAATTGAAATTTCTTCGATGGTTAAAAATTTGAGATCAATTAATTTCGTGAGGATGGTATCGCTATCGCTTTGGCAACGAATTCGAACAAGCGCGTGAAAGCTCCTGACCTCACCTCGGTGTCTTTCTAAAATTTTGTGTGAGAAAAGTGGAAATATGTAGTTCTGAGGAAATCTTATTGAACACTCGACCTATTTCGACATTGCACAAGATTTGTCCTCACACCGCGTACCGACAAGACGTGATCATTGAGGGAAATATCCTAAGGTTTTTCTCCAAGTGGCGCCAGACCTTAATAGGAAACTTTTGGCGCTTTTTGGCAATGTCTTTCGACGCCGACCCTCTACGGCATATATAAGTATCGATGTGTGCGCAGTAAATGTGCGCCAAATATATTCAATGCCCAAGTCGATAGCTCGCCGCTCTTGCGAATGTATTTTACTGAATTCCAGCAAACCCTCGTGACAGTTTTGTATATTTAGTGTCTTTTACCGGGCCCTCAACTCACCCGATCATCCGGTATGTAAACTGTGTATGCATGCAAGCGATATCATATAAATCGCTTTTTGATTCCGTTTATTCTTTTATAACGTATTCATGCCGTTTATGGTTCATTCATAAGATACTATCGATAAAATCTATGTTGATAACTCATGAAATAAGTTACATTGCCGGGTTTTCACAACTACAACGACCCATTTTCACAGATTATCTATTTTTAAAGCCACTTTACATTTGATCCACAATGGAATTGGATTTTTTTGGAAATGGGGTGATGTTTCTAATTTCGTCAGTGAATTGACGTAGTTCCTATGGGATGAAATATGATATGATATATTGAGAATTAAATAATGTTTTCAGTGATGAAAATCATCTGTCAGGGGTGGAAATCCCCATCAGCCACTGAAATCTGTCCATTGATTTGGTATATCTGTGCCAAGGTCGTAAGAATTAGGTCATGATAAACATTTAATAATCGCCCCATGATGTGTTCATTCCAAATGTTGAATCAAATCTCCCATAGTAATACATATGAATGAATTAATTATTTCATTGTGGACATTAATGTGTGAAAACTTGATGCGGTCGGCAAAGTTTCTTCCTTATAAAATTAATATTAAAACGTTTTTTCTCTACCCGATCTCCTGTCTTTCACTTAAACCTTCATTCTGATTGGGCAATGATTTTAATTTATTACTAGTCTAACAGGTGTAGCATGAATTCTATTAAGGAAATTCAACACTGTTTCACAAAATGAAGCAATTGTGAATACAAAACGTTGGAAATTTTATGTAATAAGCATGAAGTTGGAAAAATGTTCATTATTCTTCTTCAAATGTGGAAAGAGCGGAATTGAGGAAGCGTTCTGTTCAGCTGATTAATTACGAAATTTTTTTATACCTGATCAGCTATTAAATAATAATAAATATTATTTAGGTATTAAGGAGGTGAATCGAATTGAACTAATGTGCGTAAAGTTTTTCCATTTTCTGCACGAATGCCAGAAATAATTTCTATGGTTTTAGAGGTGGGAAAATCGACCGGTCTCTTAAGATAATAAAATAGATACCCCTTTGAATAAAGAGCTTTTTTTTATCGAAAGAAATAACCCAAAAAATACGACTCTGGATCTGCTGATTTCACGTCAGTGCTTTTCTAGGTTTTTTTTGAGTTATTGCGGAAACCGAGGAAAAAAAACACGAAATTTGATATTTTTTTCCCAATATCCCCGAAAATTATGATCGTATATCGAACTCAAATTCGGTTTTTTCCGAATAATTTCAACAGTTTTCGAAAAAAAAATTAACATTAACGAACTTAACAGTGGCATTCCAAAATACAACCTTCCCTGAAAGTTTCAGATCAATAAGATCCTCCGTACGCCTGTAATCGTGCATACGAACGGCTGGCCGGACAGAATCGATTTCGACATTTTGTCATCAGTGAGTCCAACCCAGTCGTTTGAAGCCATTTCAGGTTGTTTCTGTGGGACGGGCAAAATCGATTCTGTTCAGCTGGCCCTGTATTGCACGAAAACTTGGGAACGAAAAAAGCTAGCGACACGAAACTTTCTGGATAGGTTACACACTCGGTTTGTTAATTGGCCAAGCAGGCCAAACAATTTTGGAGTTTTACTCATTTAAATTCTTGAAGCCATTAGTTGTGGACGCGCAACTTCTTGGTTATTTTATAAATCAAAGGGAATTCCTAATTTCTGCTAGCGATGTTGGGAAAAATATATCAAATTTCGTATTTTTTCCTTGGCATAGTTATTATTTAGGAAATAACTCAGAAATTACTGATCTGATGATAAATTAATCTTGGTGATTTGTTGGTGAATGCTGATCCTCAAACTTGTGCAAAATTTCGTGATGATCGTGTCATAAGAAGATTTTTTTTTTTAAACTCAATTTTTGTAATCAGGAAGTAAACCTGCATTTGGAAATGTCAATGAGCGACTAGGTGACCGCTTTGGCACCGAACTTGAACATGAGCGTAAGAGCTGCTGACTTCACATCAGTTCTATTCAAAGATGTATTGTTGAGGAACCATGAACTAAATTATGCATGTAGGATCTTATCGAATTCATACGAACTACCTACATTTCCTGAAGGCGTTTCAAACATGGTTGACAGAATTTCGAAGCGTTACGGAAAAATCGGAGTGAAACCTCAAGGAAGTCTTAAAATACTGCTATAAAGTTTAGTACTAGTGGTAATGACATCGAGCGGTGTTCACTCTAAACACGCAATGAATTGTTTGCAAAAATATTTACATTGATTGCGCACATCCAGAGTAATTATTATTTTTAAAGTTGAAACCTTGATTTCAGTATTCAGGTGGGTAAATCTTCTGTTTACAAACTAGTCGGCTTGCCTCTACTATAATAAAGTCTCTTTTCAAGGATGCAAGGCGAAATCGTGTGAAATTTTCTGCAATATATCATACTTCAATGATTTTGAGTATTACGGATAAGTTCCATCTTATTAATTAGTATGATGGAAACAGTTATCATTACTCAGTAAGGAAATACCGCTATACAGGGTGTTCCTAAATTGTAGGTACGAAAGAAGAAAGGCGATTCCTTGCATAATTTGAAGGTGAATAATTCCAATAAACATGGGACCGCGAACGTTTTGTTTTTGAGATAAAGGGTGTTCTAGTTTGATTTTTTTTCAAATTATTTTCGCATAGTTTTCGCACTTAATACAAATAAATATATCCATAAAAACTTGTAATGAATTCATTCACACCAGCTTACTTACTGGCTTTTTATGACAATTCGGATTTTTCTGAGAATTGTTCACCTTGTAGATTTGCAATCAAAAGTGACATGTCGCATTGTGTGAACTCTCAAATGTCATATCTATGCCGAATTCCAGTTGAATATCTGGTGAAATGCAGTTTCTATGAGAACAAAACCCGGAAAAAGTTCAAATTTTAACACCCTGTATCTCGGAAATGAAACCTTTGCAGTCCTATCCTTATGGGACCTTTTTATCTTGAAATTATACAAGGATTCCTTCGTATGTAACTCCAATTTAGGAACACCTGTATATCACGAAATGTCCCCTGCACATTCATGTCACTATAGTAAACTACAATCAAAAGTATACTTTCGATTTCGGAAATTTCTGATAACTGCTTGAGTAACGACGTGTTAAATGCTAGAATGGTCAATATGAAAACTGTTGTGTGAATTCAGTAGTTTTGCGGACATATTATTTCCTCTATTTATATCACCCATTCACAAATTCAACCTCCAATATTTGGTTCGAAACCTACTCCACGAAGTTTCGATTCGGTCAGACAGATATGTTCGAAGTTATTGAAAACAATATTACAAATCCCAGGTGGGAATAGCGCGGTCTGGGAATCGAATATTCAAATTTATAGTCATATACTCAAGTAAACTCATATTTTGTAATATCTCAAGATTTAAGTTTCTGCATGGAATTACAATCCTGGCGTTTGTAAGATGAATAAATGAATAGTATTGATTTATCCGAAACAACTTTCCGATAAGGAACGGTTCACCTAAGAGTAGACTTTCTATTAAATTATTTTGTTTGTAATAAGGGCCAATTGCACCGTTTTCGTCTTAAGCTACAGTTACTTAAGCGACGATAAACTTATTAAGCTCTGCTTTAAATATTCGGCTTGCACCGAGGCTGAATGTAACTAGATTAAAATTAATCTATAAATCTGGTTACTTTCTCATGAATTGGTACTTGTGACTAGCTTCATGTTGTTTATTTTAACCCTAATTGGAGAAATATTTTAATTCAAAAGATGAAACCCATTATTATGGGTTACTACCACCATATTTCCATAAGTTATGAAAAATCAAGATGCATCTATTGAAAAACCCAACGAAAAAATATATATGACAGACTTTATAGCTTCCATAAAAATATTGCATGTAATGTTCCTGACTTGTTAATTATCATTAAGATTATAGGGATCTCTTACCACAGACCTGTGCTCTTACCTCTGCATCAGGCTTTAAACCTTATTCAAATTTATAGTCATATACTCAAGTAAACTCATATTTTGTAATATCTCAAGATTTAAGTTTCTGCATGGAATTACAATCCTGGCGTTTGTAAGATGAATAAATGAATAGTATTGATTTATCCGAAACAACTTTCCGATAAGGAACGGCTCACCTTTCTATTAAATTTTCTATTAAATTATTATAAGTATATTATGAATTGAGTTAATTTTTGGTCGAAGATAATGAAAACTCTGATGTGGATCCGCAGACTAAAAAGTATTCTATATAAATATTGAAGTATCATGGATGGATTGACAAAGGTGTACGTTTGAAGATTGTCTAACACGAGGATGCAATTTCTTTCACATTAATTCGTTTGTAGTTATATTTTGAGTCCAATTAATATATAATAGAGGATAATGATAGCACAGAGACAGCACCTGCACAATAATGAAGTAGTACATGATAGCTTTCCACGTAATATATCACTGAATGAAATAGTACTGAAGAATCTTCATGAAACTATGTTTTCTCATTCCAAATATGTCTTCGATTTCATTCTGCTATTCGCTCTTGGAAATAAATGAGCATATCATTGTAACTTTTTCATTTCAAATAGTTGAAGGCTTATAGAAATACCATTAAGTTTACGAACTCAATGGAAATACTGGTGTTAATTTTTCATGCTTTAAAACATACGAATCAATGCCTACTGATGCCAGTTTCTCCCTATATCATTTATCATAAATATCATCTGAAAATCAACCACTTTTAATCAAAATTTGATCATCAACTCGTAGGAGTTCTCCATCAATGTCCAATGTAAACAAAAAAAAACGTAAACAAACTGGGGGTTACGTCCAGAAAAATGTCAAACTTGTACGAAATCGCTCGAAAGTAGGGTTAGATTCCGAAGCTTACCATTAATCCTTCTTTTAAACCGCCAAATTCGTAGGCTTAAATATAACAGTCTGTTAAGGCCATTTAACGAGGATTACGTGACGGTGCAAGATAATTTTGTACCAAAACCTTGCTTATGGACCTAATCTATGGTTTTGTAATACGGTGCAATTGGCCCTTAGTTAAACAAACCTAACCTGGGATCAGAGTTTACAAGATGAATGACATGGTATCCTTGACAACGTTGGGTTTGCATATCCTAATGAAATGCTATGGTTGAATATACAAGCAGCGCGCTGTTTTTCTGTGTCTTTGAGATGTCTATAAAATCGAAAATGGGAAACGATGTTTTTACTTTTACCCCTTATTATACTGAAACTGAAGGAATTTGAAAAACACTGATTAGTGTTTCAAAGTGTATGAGAGACAATAAAGGTCAAATATGTCGGCAAATTCATCTCCGAAAACTCTTGCACATGTTGCATTAGCATATTGTTCAAAAGATTATCAAGAATAGCTTCCTGCTCTTGCGAATAGATAACTGACACGATTTCATACAGTAAATTTTCAGTTTAGACTCGGAGCTTAACTTGTTGTCATCGTTTCAATTTCTGTTGCAGGTAAAAGACACAAATAACCAAAATGGCCTTCGCGGGTTTGAAGAAACAAATTAACAAATGTAATCAGGTGAGTGATTTTTTCAGTTCGTGTAATCACCATAAAAAGCTAATTGAGTTCTTTCTACTTAAACAGAGAAGTATATGTGGTCAAATTATGAGTTGCAAATGAAGACTTTGTATAATAGAAAATTTTATTCTTCTTCCACTCCTGTTCATCTAATTCATTTGAGCGTTTGTGTTTTTATTTTACATGTCTTCATCATAGCATTGGAAAATTTTCACTCTTTCCATTCTTCTTTTCTTTCCTTGTCATTTTAGTTTCTTCTACCCATTTGAAATCAAGTTTATTTGCGCTTTATCAACACCGTTCATAACCCTTTAGTTTTCTCCCTTGTACTTTGAACATGGTTGTCTACAAAAGGCAAATAGTCTTTGTATTTTCTGTCTCTAACTTCATATATCCATTGGCTGAAATCCTAGCAAACTTCTGTTTTTCAAATGAAAATATATGGCTTCGAAAAAAGATTCTTATCATACCCTTAGCTTTCTTTAGTTGTGTAATTAGGTTATTAGTAGTTCAATTTTGAATAATTTTCTATTTTACATCGATAAAAAGAGAAAATCAAGCAAAATGGTATCTTGTAGGTTTACTTGAAAAGCAGAGAAAGATGTTGCATCATTCAGTCTTCCCTTTCTCTTTATGGATGTAAAAATCATTTATCCAGAATTGAACTCAGTATACCCATACATTTTATTTATTCAATTTTTCAATAACTTCGACAAAAACAAGGGATGTGGTAATATTCTATTTTTCATCAGCTTTCTAACGAGCTAAGACATGACTCACGTTCATATTTGAATTTGCAAAGTATAGGTATCAGCCAAGGAGTTGAGGGATAATAAGTTGATTTCATCGTCAGTAAAATGGGCAAAAACCAAAAATCATGGGCTTCAGCGTTTTCAATTCGAGTGATTCGTTGAAAAAATATGAATTTTGTTCCAGACTATCGTCGAAGCTGGTAAACTGACTGTTGTGTATTTGTTGTAGCTGTTTCGAAAGCATAGGTGGCGTTACTTTGTTAAGTCAAAATGTGACTTTCAACTCTTCAGTGTAATCAGTAATAAACTTGACAGTTTCGTCAACGTTATAGCTATGGATCTTCTCTTAGATTCCAGGAAATAATAAAATAAATGCCCTGGAACTAGGTTGAAAAGATAAACGATCTATAGCCTTCAATTCATGTGAAGTTTTCTGCTAGAGTCTGTCTGCTGATGCGATTGCTCTGCATTTTTCATGAAATTATATACCAAAGAGATGGCAGGTGGCATAATCCACTTCTCGATATCTTGTATTCCCTTTCCAGAAAACCATGAAATTCAATCCGGTAATTGAATCATGGAGTTGTTCAAGACGCTGCAAAAAAAAATTAATCGGATAATAAGGTCAAAACATTGATAAGGTCATATGGAATCGTCCGTATCAAAGAGCCAGTCGTGGCTCTCCTGTTATTTTTTACATCACTACCCACGCTTTGCAGTCGAATGATAACTTTCCCTTTAGGTTTTCGCTGCCTTTTCCGTTTGGCGACGTAAAATGCTGGATAAAGTGAAATCAAGGGTCATCTCTCGACTTCCTTTCACGTCAGTGACCTTCTTTCAGACAGTCTGTCATGTTGAAAGCTCTCTCGTGACTGATTCCAAGTGGTTTTTAAGGTTTCAGACATGATGAACACGTATACTGGATTTACTCTTGGACTTTTTGGTGTCTGAATGTCATTTTATTTATGTTTTAACTGATTCACTGGACACAGGGTTGCCACCTTTCCAGCAAGATATTTCCTATTCATTCAACAGTTACTTTGGGTTCCAAAATTTGCCTTCGCACATTATCAATTGGCAAATACTAAAGTTTTTTTTTCATCTTCCAGATAGTGATTAGACTTTTATTTTCACGCACACGTTCTGTAATTTCCGAATCTTAAACGGCAAGGTTGGACTCGTTGATGAAGTATCCGACACCTCAGAAAAACCCTATAAACCCTGAAAGAGCGAAATTAAAATATGAAAGCATTTTTCAGCAGCAGAGAACATATATAGTAGTAGCGTATTCGTCTGGCGCCCCTTGGTACAATAGAAAATCATTAACTTCGCATTACTAGAAGTATTATACATTCCTTGACCCCACATCTCTTAGGTAATTTCGAGGATGACTCGACAAACATATTATTAATTGTAAGTCTAGTATACATGGGCATATCCAGAACAATGACTTCATATTGTTTTGACATTGACATTGGTATCTTTAAAAGTTTTCCACGAAATTTTCAGATCGCATAGTTACAATCTGCTTTTTTTCTGTCATAGAAACGAATATAATAATCTCATAACTGATGATATTTTCGAAGATATGGGACCCAAAATTTCTGGAAAAGTCCGTTTTAGTTCGCTCTTTCTGCTACACAACAATTGCATACTACTTTAAGCAAGTTCACAAATCATCCTTAAACCTTTTTCAAAACAGTTCGCATCAATGGATGATTAAGATTGAGACTCATAGAATTTAACGAGCAATTATTTCACCTGTCATTTTAGTGTATTTGACTTTGTTCACGAGTGAAGTTTTGGATCTACTCAAATAATTAGGAATCTATTTCGAATAAGAATATAAATTTTGATAGAATTGGCGTCTGAATTTAAGATTGCAGCGCCACGGTGGCCAGTTTTAGAACTTAACATACTGACATAGATTTTGTTTTGATAGTCGATTTTGTACTGTTTGTTAGGATGTTTATGGTTGACGATAGTATTACTGAGAGTACATATTCCATTCTTATAAAGTAGGTATGTATCATCCTTCAATCTAATTGAGTGTAGCAACTTTAAAGTTACGGGGATATCTCCAAGGTTAGACAGTATTTTGATATTATATATTTTCAGATCCAAATGGCAAGATTGACTTTAGTGGGTTTCTTAGGCTTTCTTGAAAGTTGAAAAACAGATAGTATTGTAAAACATACTTTTTGGAATAATGGACAAATACTCATAACTAAACTAAATATATATATATATAGTGAATAAAATGAATACATTCACATGAAACTAATGCTACTTCTACCGTGAGCCTTATTCATTATGGATTGACTAATAAATTTTCCAACACTCATATGATTGGTCTTGAAAAAGCTGTAATAAATAAGTCTTGTACAACTTTGCTTCCATCGGCAGAAGCACTTTGAGCGAACAGTATTCATCACCAGGTATTTCCTTGTTTAGGCTCTTTTTTTTTTTCAATAGTCAGTTCACTAGAACATTTACGTTGTTCCTTAATGATCAGTTCAACAGGCAGATTTCTGGAAGTCATAGCATTCCTCTTAAATTAATTTCTCTGCTTGGATTATGGGCCTGGAAAAAAATTGTCTTCATGAATGTGATCTAATATTTCATGAGCAATTCGTGCTTACCTTTATAAAAATGATCATCATCGGTAAAATGCAGGTAACAGGACTCTCATAAATCTTGTTTGTTGATTTTTATCGATTCTTCAACACTTTCAGGACCGACCTCTTAAAGCAAGTTTCTTTCACCCTAGCTCCAAATTTTTTACCGGGCTGTAGAAATCTATGGGAAGGGACATTTGAGTTTGCCTTTCCTCAGTGAAAGCACTTGTAAAATCACAAAAACGCCAAGAAAAATGCATAAACTTTCTAATTTTCTTAACATTTCTTTTAACTTGTCAACGATAATGTCTGTACCTCGGGTTTCTCGGATAGTCACCAGAGGGAGTAGCGCTTATCTTCATTCGCCAATTCTCCTTGACTTAACACAAGATAGCATCTTAATGGAATTGTCTGGATTGGATGATCAAACTTCCTTATTTTTATTCCCTGACTGCATTTATGACCAGTGATGACATTGGGCCGATATCAAACATCAATTGTGATCAAATTATCTGAATTGACAAGTGGTGAATTCGGTAATTTCTCTATCAATAATTGAATATATTTGGGTGAAAAAAATTGTCGTCCTCACTGCCGATCATAAACACAATATTCTCCTCCTGAAAGAAACGATAGCTATTGATAGAATAGGTTTGGCCTTAGTTACGAAGGTCGAGCTCGTTTGATACTATTTTCGTTTGTAAATTCGCAAATGACAGATGTATGGACGAAACGATAGCACGTTGTTCCCTCAACATGCGCGCAAAAACAAAACTCTAATCACTATCTGCAAGATGAGAGAGAATACTTTGATATTTTTCTCTCATTCCGCCAACGAGATAATGAGATCCAGCCCTGACTTATTTTTACGCAAGAATCAAATTTTATTCCTCGTTTCGTTTAACGGTTAGTACCGAGATGAAAATGATGGGCACTTGAACTGAACTTCATTAGCGATCCTGATTTGAATTTTACGAGGGTCTACGTAGAAAACGCAATACCGATATTGGACCATGTTTATGATTTGACAGAACGCGAGTAATGCGATTGAAATTAAATGCCACAATCGTGTCGCATTATTTGACTTCCATCGGATCGATTTTTTTTGCTGTTTGCGAACTGGGGAAAACTCTAATCTCCGGTGAGTGGCAGAGGGTGAACGAGCGTTTCGTTCGTCGAACTACAAAAGATCTTTCATATACTTGTCACTTGAATATCCAATTCGAACATTCGAAGGTTTAACTTTGTAGGTTTGCCAGACAGCGATGCCATATGTCAAATATGAAATTGAGGCGCTGCTGACTTCACATCAATGCTTTTCTAGGGTTTTTCGATGAAGTACTGTATTTCAATCCGATCTAATCTGTGTTTTTGGAAATATTCGGAAAATAAAATTTTCAAAGAGTATATCTGCGGAATCATTGGCGGATTTGACCCATTCTCTAATCACGAAGGCTGAATTCTCGAATGGGTAAAATCCACTCAATGATTCCACAGGAATACCCATTCAAAATTTTATTTTCATAATACCGATTAGATCGAATTGGAATCCAGTACGTTATCGAAAAATGATAGTTCGAAGGTTCATTCAGAATTTTATGAGGATAAAATATTCAGAAGATCACAGAATATTGAAAAAAACAATTAGGTCGGACACAATCGATTGAACTGAAATATTTTTTCACAATATGACTTCTGTTGATCATAATTCTTTGAGTTCCTCAATACACACCACCGTAAGAGATATCTGTTGATATTACAAACAAAGCGCAGGAGTGTTTAAGCATATTGAGAAATATTCGAATACTTACAACGTTTTACCTGAGCCGAATCAGGAAAAATGGCAAATTGACTGGTTTCATCGTACAGTTGGCGAAACTTTTTTCCCTATTCGTGAAATTTCAAGATGACTCCTAAATATTTCTTTCAGATTATAAGCCTCTGCAATAAGACTTTCGATTTTAAAATTGAATTAGATTAAAAGATCTATATTTTCTTCGTTTTATCTTCATTGTTTTTAAATATTTTGATGAACAATTTGAGAAAGATTTTACGGGAGATTACAAAAAAGCTCAAAGAAATAAATATAAAGGTAACACAAGGAACAGAGTCTACAGAGTCAATAATATATAAGATCATCAAAATCAAAGCTCAGGAGGAAAATACCAACTTCATACAAGGCTTTTTTCCATGTCGTACACTCACTTCGCGAAAAAGCTAACCACACTGGCTCCTATACCCTAGGTCATACGTCCTCGACAAAGATGACGATCGTGTGGTTTACACAACTTGAACTAGATGTTGACGACACACGGGGTTACACTCGGAAATATTTTCGCACTAGCTTCATATTTCGTTGAAGACGCACACTACACAACAAGCAGATTTGCACTAGCCCGTATAACTTAAAGACCGACGGCTCAACGGAGATGGCATCCAAAGTAATTACTCTACACCTGGATTCACGAAGGAGTTAACACCCGCACTTACTCTTATGCTCCAGTTCCGACGAAGATGATGAATCGCTCGGTTTTCACTACACTAAATTTGAACGACTTTCTTTGGTTCACTTCTCGAAGATATTCCCGCACTAGCTCCATAACGACCCCTACACTTCCAGAAGCAATTACCGCACTAGCGCAATATATTCCTATGAGGAAGAGCCCCATGATTATCACTTCATTCCGCACTATCGAGGGGTTTTACGCACTGACCCATGATCTCCAACACCGACAGCTCTGTGATTTCCGCACTCTGATATTCTAGAAGGAACTCCCGCACTGGCCAATATACACTGAATTCCTACGAGGAAGAGGCCCATGGTTACCACTTAACTCCGCACTATCGAGAAGTTGCACGCACTGGTCCATGAACTCCAAGACCGACGGCTCTGCGATGGTGACTTCCGTGGGATTCACAAGAGACGGCTTCGAAGACTACTCCGTTGGTTCCCGGCCCTTCGTTGACGATGACATCCACCACACTCACTGCGCACTAGTTCCACGACTTCACTTCTCGCGGAGATTTCCGCACTATCTCCATATTCCGAAAATCACGCACTAGGATGCACTACGCTAGAGACCACTTCGACGATTCCTGTTGGGTCACTTCTCCAAGCCATATCTCTCCTGGACCAAGTGACGATTTCGATCAAAGCTTCGGTGACTACTCCCGTTGCACACATGCTAACCAATAAGCTCCAGGACCAGCTACTTCGTCGAAGTTGTCACTACACTCCGAATTTCGTGAAGGGGGTTGACCGCACTTTAACCCCAGGCCCGACGGCGATCGTGGTTATCACTACAAAACTTCACTAGGTTCCGACGAGAACTCGAAGGGGCTTCCGCACTAGGTCCACTACTCCAAGCCTGACACTTCGTTTGGTTTTCACAACACTCAGATATTTAATTAACGACTTCCGCGGGTTTACTTCTCGAGGATTTTTCGGCACTAGCTCCATATTCCGGTGAAAACGCACAGGTAACGCACCACACACTTTCCGGTTAATCCCGTTGGGTCACTTCTGAAGAGAATTTGAACTTGCCCATATCATTCTAGCAGGACAACAGCTGATGATGTATGTCACCTTCTTCCAACTGGATCTCCCTTCTCGAGGATATTCTTCTGGTGCTTCAAATCTGGCGGTTCCTTCGAAGATGACATCCAAACTACACTCCGCACAACCGAAACGTTACTCCGCACAAGGATCACTCAGATTACGACGAGGATGATGACCGTTGTGAACACTACACACCACACCACACGACGAAGCTGACCGCACTAGCTCCAATTCTTCACATCCATCATCTCGCACTGAACTCCACATTTGATAGGTTAGCGCCAGCTCCGAAGACCACGCGACGGCACCATCAATTCTTTTCTCGATCCATCCTAGATGCTGGAACTCCTAGGAGGCCACCTACGATGAAGACTATCATTCGACACTACACTCCGAAGGACTTGACCGCACCAACTCCTGGAACAATGGGGCGACGAAGATGAGGCCCACCTTTCTCACTACACTCCGCACTATATTTCGTTGAATCGCTCCTCGAGAGGATTCCCGCACTAGGTTGATCACTAGCACATCAAACGTTTACGTAGAAGACGGCGTTGAAGAATCGATCGCCCGCACTAAGTACCACGCTGGTTCCGGTGAAAACGAAATTTACGAAGGGGATTCCGTCATTAGGTCCCATTTTCACAAACGACCATCAGGTAGCAAAACTTCTCATTAAGATTTATATGCTACTCGACGGTTTTTAAATCCACGATCTCGGGAAACCGATAATTCCGAATTTACAATCGAGTGGCATGTCCACTTGCGTACTTACGATGATCCGGTAAAATGTTTTCAGTGATATACATTTACTCGTTACTGGTGGCTCTCTCTTCAGGCATGTCATTGCGACTTGTAGCCTGACCTCACAGCCTTCTTCATTACGACTAAAGATGGCTGTGCTGAACTTACAGTAGAAGAAATATTATAGTTCTGATTCGAACATAGAACCAGCGCGTACGAACAGGCATCACTGAAAATCAACACCCACGCAATAATTCTCCATGGTGAAGACTCAATATAAACCGAAAATATAGAAATCATGATATTTTATTAGCATTCCACCATCGGCAGTCGCTTAAAACTTAGGAAAATGGAGCCTCTCTCTTAATAAGAAATTCATTTTCGAAGTTCCCGGTAAACTCGGTATCTTATAGTGCCGATTCAGATCGGTAAAATCAATTTTAAGTAAAATTCGAGTATCTGTGAGCGTTCGGAGTTTTTCGAGAATGATCTGAACGGTTTGGAAACATGGAATGTGTCATTATCTTGCATTAAGATTAGTTCGGAAAAAAACCTGTAAACACTGACGCGAGCATTTTTCATGTCGTTTTTGTCCGAATGCTAACAGGATTTCTATTTGATTAGTTTTCGATGGTCTTGCCATTCATGTTGGATGAATTTTCTCCAAAAATTGATAATTTATCCCTTACTGTTAAAGAAATGCTAATGATTTTCCACGCCAGATAACACTCAAGAGCAGCTAACCGCCAGACGTAAGAACGTTCAATCGACGCGTGAATTGTCTCGTCCCAAGTAAGCGATGGTCCTGCCAAGTGTCTGCTTAATCGATGGAGATTTATGGTTTTCGTTCATTATACATCTTTCCACAGGACCTTTTCACTAATAAATATGGCTGAAACTGTTTCTCGTCAGTGAGGATTATTAAATCCTGATAACTATAAGGATATGGACTGAGGGAGTCCTCTTGAATCTTTCATCTACTGTTTAATCACAGACCAGTTGGTCTGTGGTTGATTTCTTGAACCAGGAGATGTCTCTAATTTCGTTGAATGTTTAACAAGTTATCTGCCATTGTTTCACTTATCAATCAATAAGTCCAGTGCCTAGCGTAAAGATGGCACCGCTGCGGCTTTTGCGCTCATGTTCTGATTAACAACGTAGAAATCGCCGTAAAGTATGTAATTATTTTGACCGGACTTGGTCTCACACTACCAGATTGGACCAACCCATGATGTAAATATCATGTGTGCTCATTAGATTTTCCAAAATCAATCGTTTCGAGGCAGGTGATGTCAGGAAGTGTTTTCTTATATTATTATATTTCCTTACGAATTGTTCTGTAACCACAGATAGTGCATTCCATGTAACTGCATTTGAAAACACGCAGCTGCAGCTGACGTCATTCAAGAAACAAAATACTGCGCATGATTACAGGGACCGCTGTCAAAATCGATTCTGTCCAACAGTCCGATCGAACGTAACGACCTAGCGACTTGAAACTTTCATGATAGGTTGCGTATCAAAATGCAATTATTGATGAGTCCACTATCGAGCGAAATCGGCTGAACGATTTCAGAAATGTTGGGAGTTAGTGTAGAGCCTATCCCTAGTGTAGTCACAGATTACGTGTGCAGTGCATAGAGCGAGTTTATCTTCTGTGATGGTTATTTTGTAAAAGTTCGTGTTTGTTTTCCACAATATCGTTGTTTTTTTCCGGAAAGACGCATAAAAAATGAACTGCCATAAAGACAGCAGCTTTTGCGCGCATGTTCAGTGGAGATGACCGCTTTGGCAACGAATTTGAACATGCGCGCAAAAGCTGCTGTCTTCACGGCGGGCTTTTCTGGGTGTTTTCGATAAAGTACTTGATTCCAATTCGATCCAATCTGGATTTTTGAAAATAAAGTGGAAATAGAATTTTGATTGAGTATATCTACGGAATCATTGGGCGGATTTTACCCATTCTCTATAAATATCGCGTTTCAAAGTCGTTTCTTCCGGAAGTTATTGTGTTTACGGTCGGCCGTAAGGTAGAGTAGGTTTAGACCTTAATTACGAAGTTCGAATTCGTGAATGGATAAAATCCACCCAATGATTCCACAGATATACCCACACAAAAAATTTTTACAATTTTTCCAAAAATACAGATTAGATCGAATTGAAATCCAGTATTATATCCAAAATGACAGTTCGAAGATTCATACATAATTCAATGGGGATAATATGATAAGATTACAGAATATTGAATTATTAAAAAAAAAGATTTGAATTTTTTTTTTTGAATTGTTCTAATGACACGATTGTCGCAATAAGCTGCAAAGTTTCATCATGATTGGATCAGTATTTCTTGAGTTATATCGAAAAAACAACGATATCGAGAAGAAAACCACGAAATATAAAATCCCAAAAAGCCTGTGGAATCCTGATAAAGTGTCTGGTCATAGATAATAGAAGAACTGCTTGTCCGAGCTATTTTGAGGATTTCAAGAACCTTCCTTTCCAGCTTGAAGGATTGCTTCATGATCCTACTTATCATGGATGAATCTCGTTTACTCCAGTATTATCATTGTTGTGTGTACTTAAGGCCGTTGTCGAATTCATCATTGTTTTGAATTCTAGAGAAAATATTCAGTTTCTGTGTGGATGAAGCTAAATAAAATTGATTCCTAATACTTGCATTATTTTTCAGGTTCTTTCTAGGTTTTCACTGCCAATGTCTGAAAAACATGTTCAAGTTATTTGTCAAGGGCAGTTTCCAGAAAAAATCAGCAACGAAGTATACTGTAACGTTTCAGCGCCTTTATCTATCTATATATAATAATTGGATTGATATTTAGCCGTTAGTTGGAGTATAATGACTTACAATTTTTCGCAATATTTCATTGAGATGAGTAAATTAAAAAAAAAATTCTTCAGAATTTTTTTCAAAATATTTTATCATATTCGAAAGAAAGTTTTTCCGAGACTTAGATCTTCATATTTCACAGTAGTGTACCGAATTTCAGTTTGATACGATTATAATTTTCGGGAATATTAGGAAAAAAATGGTAAATTTCGTGGTGTTTTCCTGAGTATCGTTTTTCTTTCGGAATAATTCAAAAAAAACCTAGACAATACTGACGTGAAGTCAGCGCATGCTCAAATTTGTTATCAAAGCTATCATCTCCTTTGAACATGCTGCTGACTTCACGTCAGTACTTTTTCTCCTTTTTAGTAATTCTGTTTCAGATATTGGGAGGGGAAAACCCAGAAAATACCTGAAAAATGGAATCGTTTTCATTTTATTTTGTATTGATTTTTTTCGCAGTATGTCACAGAGAAAATGGGAGGTGCCGAAGGCACAAAATTGGACTTGGATTTCATGGATATGGAAAGGGTAAGGACTCAGAAAAAACGGAAAAAGTAAGAATTAATTTTGAGTTGAATTTTCATCGATGATTACAGAAGACTGATGTGACATACGAATTAGTTGAGGAGCTTCAAGTGAAAACGAAAGAATTCCTGCAACCAAATCCAACAGCTAGAGCAAAGATGGCAGCGGTGAAAGGCATCAGTAAATTAAGCGGTCAGGCTAAATCAAATACTTATCCGCAACCGGAGGGAGTACTTGGGGACTGTATGTTGCTCTACGGCAAAAAATTAGGAGACGACAGCATGTTTGGTCAGGCTCTGGTCGAGATGGGGGAATCCTTGAAGCAGATGGCAGATGTAAAATACTCACTCGATGACAATATCAAGCAGAACTTCTTGGAACCCTTACATCACTTACAAACTAAGGATCTCAAGGAAGTTATGGTAAAAATCCATATTTGAGGAGTAGACCTAAATAAGGGGCTAGGTTCCCCATTTTTCAAACTAACAAAAATTGCTTTATTAAAAGTGCTATAACTCACACACTCAAAGTGCAACTGCTGTCAAATTTATAAACACGTGACTTTTGAAGGTTAGGGCTTACTAAAAATCTTATGGATTTAATACTAGTAGCGGCATCTATGGTCAGGCTACGAAATTTTCAACCCACCCGATACATTCATAATATCACAGATCAACCAAATAAACCACTCGCGTCATTTACTTAGGAAATCTATGTCAACGCAGATATGACCCTGAATCGAGCTAATCAGAATTTTAGCAGGCGTTTGGGGTGCTTTGGGTTGCCAATCAGATTGCAGGAATAGGATTACGTCACTCTCGCCGCTTTCGGACTCGCTTGAAGAGGTTATAAACATGTAAACAAACTGAAATGAATTTTTCATCCTATTTATTGCTGAATAATTTCGTATCTGTTCCATTTTAGAATATAATCCAAACAGTTTTTTACAACCAAATCAATAGTTTAGTCATCTTTGAGGTTCTATTTTATGATGACAGTCCTCATAATATGTTTTAATTATACGACAAGAATTGGAATCGAACTCATTTGATGTGAAACTACAAAGATTCTCTGATTAAGGTAAACGGGTTTTCCATAAAATTTTTCCAAAATTTTCATTTACTCCAACCGAGTTCTTCTACAGGCGTTTTAGATGTGACAAAACACTCGCTTTGGTATTGGAAATTTGCTTTTCAAATGGTTTCATCGAAAAATCTTAGTCTGATTTTGATTTTGTGATTCCTGAATCCCGACAAATCGGTTTTTACATTTCGATTTCAGATTATCCAAAATCAAGTATTCAATTTAACAGCTGTTTCGAGGAAGAAGAAAGTGTGTTTATATCTGTTATATTTCTCAAGGTCGGAGAGACGCGATTCCCGCAAACGATGAAGTGATTTGTCTTGTTGGTCTGTGATAATATTCTGCTAAACCTTAATTAAATTAAATGAGGTAGTTGTTCTGTAGACCCCTCCAAAAGCTGAGATGTAGTACCTCTGTTCTTGCCCAATTTTTGACCGTTACAAACTGACGATTCTTCCTAACTAAAAAATTTTTTTTTGTCGTAGCATCACAGGAAAAAATTGTCCGGAAGGAGGCTGGACTTCGACTGTAAACGAAGAAGACAGGCGAAAGGTGAGTTAATCTGTAAAATCAATACAGAGCACGAAAGTGAAATTGACACGCATGATTTATATCTAACAGTTAAGTGCCAGTCCAGTCCTTTGAAAACGCAGGGACATGGTGGTGGTATGTTTCAAAGAAATCATTTTATTAAAACCCTGCTTATTTTCACTATTTTTTTTTCTGTAGATTTAGTAAATTAAAAATAAAGCAGATAAACTATCAATATTCCTGAGAGACAAGACCTCTCAATGTTTGTCCTTTTCATTTTTTGGGTACTGAAGATTCATTTATTCTTATCGCGTATCTTTTGCTTTAAAATATAACTTATTTTTAGAGGTAAAGTTGAATTTTTTTATCATTACTATTTTTTTAATGTTGATTTTAGTTTCTTTCACATAAAAGTAATGTAGACGCAAGAAAAATCCTTTCTTCAGTTAGTTTTAGCATCATAACTAAATGTTCAAAGTAATCATTTTTGAACAGGTCTGAAATCTCTTAAAAAAAATCTGTTCAGAAAACATCACGTGAATGTTTTTCTAAATATTCACATCCTGCATTTTATTTCCTCCCTTCAACCTAAATATTGTTCAGCTGCATTTTTTCGTCGGGTAAAATTTTAGTTTTCAGTTTTATCACTGAAAAAAAATTGAATTATCCGTTCCTTTGTAGGATTTTGCTAGTTTTTACATCTTCCAATACCATACTATTATGTGACAGTTTATTTTTTATTCCTTTTTTTCCATTTTATAGATGAAGCATGAGTTTTAATTTTGCACGAATTATTTCCTACATTGACAGGTTCCCATATTACAGATGATGAGATTAAGACTGCTGAAGATAAATTTGCAGAATCGCTGCACCTTGCTCAAATGGGCATGTTCAATTTATTAGAAAACGATGTAAGTCCAAAAAAAATTTTTCAAGGGTGTTGAAATTTGTATATTATTTTTAGGTTTTCAATAAAACGCAAAAGTTTACTGGACTTGTAGAGATTGTTTTATTGAAAACGAAAATTTAAAGGATTTTCCCACATAAATTTGACAATTAAATGGAAACTGTTGCCATGAGGTGCTGTATTGTTTGAGGTTTGTCAGAATCATTTTTTTCACATACCCCCGTCAATAACCGAACCTGTGGTTTTATTGGTATATATAGGTTATTTTGTTGTTGTACTGAATATGTGATGTTCTTTGAACTTATCGTAAAACGCAGTTGGACAAAATCAACATTCATGTTTTCATCTAGTGGAATTAAAATAAAGATCACAGTGTGGTATAAAATGTGAGATGTATAGAAAAATTGCAGTGTAGTCCAAATTTGAACACCCTTCGCAATTTATAGCAGCAAGGAATATTTTTTTTATTTTCTATTGATGTTTTTGCACATCAAATTTTCTAATGATGATGGATGAAGGATAAATAACTACTCTCGCGAATTTTAGGTAGAACAAATATCTCAGTTAGCAACATTTGCCGAAGGTCTTTTGGACTATCACAGCCAATGTACAGAAGTTTTGAGGCATCTCACCGAAACACTTCAAGAAAAGTAAGTAAATATGGCATATAATTATGTAACCACTTTTGCGTGCTTGTTCTGAAGCCTCATAATTTTATTGCCAAGAATTTTATGGGTGCTGTATTGATACTTAAGAGCAAACAATCAGGTCGATTCTGTTTGCAAATAGCAATATTGCTAGGAAAAAGATATTGCTTACATAACAAGATTGGAATTATTGGTATTCTGATCAACGATTTTGAGCAATATGGTCTGTCACTTTAACAAGAATCTTGCTATCAACATTGCTATCTTAGCAACCTCAAAATAGTACTTGCTATGCTTGATAACAAGATAGGTTAGAAAGGGAATCTTAAAGAGATCCATTTGTTTCAGTATTAATTCTTCAAAGAATTCGAAAATATTGAAGATAGGGAAGAATGTGCTAATAGAAATGTGTTCAAGGTTCTCTAGAATATTCAATATTAAGGATTCTTAGACTAAAACACCGGTATAGTAAGCAACAGCTGACCTGATTATTCTAATTATCTCAACAACAGCCATCCCTTTGAATTCCCAACAGAAAAGTTCATCGAATTTCGAAATATTATCGCCTGCATAAAATTGCTGTATTTGATTTCTGGAAACCAAAATTCTATCGGTATCCAGGATATAGGTCAATTTGACTTTAATTGATTTTTCTGTTTCATAAAATTTTCGAATAAGTCGACGTTTACATGAATAAAAAAAGTATATTATTCTAATCATCTCAACAACAGCAATCCCTTTGAAGTGCCAACGAAAAAGTTTATCGAATTTCGAATTATTAACGCCTGAATAAAATTACCGCATTCGATTTCTGATAACCAATATTTTATTGGTATCCAGGAAATTGGTTATTGGTCAATTTGATCAGTTTCGTTCCTTACATTTTTTATGTCGATGTTTACATGAATAAAGAAAGCCGTAGATAGAGGTTATGTATGCGAAACCATAAAGAAAACTCACGAATTAGGGTTATTTTCATCTTCCTTGTAGTTCTAAAGTCACAAAATACAGTGTTGGCAGCTCCAAAATCACCAACTATGGAAGTCTATGATAGCAATATTGTTATGACAAAATTCATAACAAACATTGCTATAACACTCGAAACAGAATACGTAACATCATGGCCATATTGCTATAAATTAGAAAGATAGCAATATGACTAGAATAGCAAGGTTCATAGCAATACGCAAACAGAATCGACCTGAATACCTTAAATATAACGGGGTGACTTTTGGAGGCCAAAGTCCGTTTTTTTCCAAAAAATTTTGGGTGAAAATGGTTAAGAAAAAATTGTGAGAATGCGCAATGTTGCCACTTTTTATATTCAAAAATTTTCGGTGAAATAAGAACTGAAATGTGGTGTAAAATGGAAAATAACTATAATTGCGCATTCTCACAAAATAATGTAGTACATACCAAAAAATGCTCACTGAAGCCTACAGAACGACAACAGGTTTTCTCCTATTTTCGTCGAAATTTCTCCGAATTCTAATATTTCACGCGGCTATTGGCAACGTTTAAGCTTGTAAACCTCATACAGGTGCCTGACCTTGAGATATCAACGAGTGTTAATGAAACTTGAATGTGGCTGTGTTCCCGAAGCCGTAATATACCAGTACGTGGTAGTGTTTGCTCTCAAACAAAAATCCTATGATAAAACATTTTTCAGAAAACAGAAAAAATCAATCAAATGCGCAAGAGTTCATGATGCTTACTTAGTGTTTTCCTTATTCTTAAATTCTTTATTGTATGTAATGCGTTTTACTTCCATTGTTCCTACCCGGGATGATTTCCGATAAATCTATTAGAGCAAGAGTGCTTTCTCTATTAAAAAATAATGTTTGGAATGAATTTTCCTCTAAATCTCACATACCTGGAATACGTTCATTATTATATCAATCAACCATGTTTTTCGTAGTACTCACTTTCAGATTGTTGCTTCATTTTGAAATATAATTGAAGTTATTAGGAAAAGTTCGGAAAAATGATTTTTACAACATATAAAAGGGGGAGTATCTCCAAAAATAGGTAAACCCGCAAGATTTCCCGTCGCGAAGCTACAAGTAAGATATTCACATCGTTGTAAGCAGTGTGAGTTCCTGAACAAAAAATATGCAGGCCAACATAGGCGGTCTCTCTTTGTTTGGAAGATATGGGCCCCCAAAGTTCCAAATTTATGCTTTTTCAGATCCTTTTTTCCGCCGTAAAAATGATCTCTCACTTCTAAAATCTAGTTCATAAATCATCTTTGAACCTTCAACCAATGAATAGCGACACTTTCTTTCAAGAAAATTCATTATTTAAAGGAAGAAATGTGAAAATATAGACAACCACTTAACCTATATTTCTACGAAATACTTCTCAATGTTAAAGCGGAGCTTGGCAACAGCGTCTTTTCATCGCTGGCCAACGTATTATGACCGAAGAGTAGTTGCTGGCGGGAAATATGAAATGATGGACAGTCGAAGAATATGATTGTAAGGAAAATGCTTCTGTCACTGAAGAAGAGGTGATTATTCTAACATCAAAACAAAATCATTGAGAATATTTTTTTAAGGTTTCACCCTCAATATTTTCCTTTGAACTTTCTTTCAATCCCCTTCAAAATAGAGAGGTTGTTATCTACTTCGTTTTTTGTTGTGTCTTCGAGATGGTCCCAGTTTAGAATGAGATTCAGGGTATTCCAATAAAATGGGTTATATAATAACCTCGATTTCATTGGATATCTGGGAAGGGCACGACCTATCACATATGAAAAAAATGTACGTTGAAATATATATCAGGGTGTATTCTCATTCCATTTCTACGTGTTTCAACCTTGTAGATTTCATTGGAAACCAATTCTCCTATCGGAAGATTTAGAGTGTCGCAGTAAACCGTAAGAACTAAGAACATATTTCATGATATTTCATTTTTCTCGCCAGCAATAATCTGCCATTTACGAATACGCACGATGGCACGATTCCGACCGATAAAATTCACGCCATTGCCAAACTTCACTTTAAGACTGAGTCGAAATCAGAAGGAATAGAGGTTAAGTGGTTGTCCAGTAATTTCATTGTTTTTTCATTAAATATTGATTATTCTTGGAAAAAAGTGTTGCTTATTGTTGGTTGAAGGTTCAAAGGTGGTTTATGAACTATACAGATGAAGTGAGAGATCGTTTTCATGGTGGAAAAAGGAACCTGAAAAACGACACATTTTGGAACTTTGGGAGCCCATATCTTTTAAATTAAGGGAGACCGCCTATGTTCGATTTCACATTTTTCATTCAGAAAAACACACTGCGTACAATGATGTAAATATCTTTTTAATATCTCGGCGACGGGAAATCTTGCGGGTTTACCCAAAAATATTTATGTTACATGTAATTAATTGCGCCAAAGGCTTTCGCATATTTTTGAATTTTACCATAGACAAAGGCCTGATTACCTTTCTTCGTTTCTGTCATTGAAAAAAAAAGGTGTTTCTTCCTTTATCATCCTGTTGAGAACTCTATTCTAGGATAGTTTAGAATTGGGCTTCATCAGTGCATCGATATTCTGCGCCGTTCTCGAACTATCCTGGGACAGTTCTGAATTTTGGAACTAAAACAAAGCTATTATTGTAGTTACTTATAAAATTGTTTTTTTTTTTTTCAGGAGAGAGGAAGCGGCAGAACGTCCAAAGGTTGAATTCATACCAAAATCATTGACAGATTTGAATATAGACGTCTCGGATGGAGTTAATGGTACACATCATAGCAATCCTAATTTGAATATTCAGAATCATAATTCGTACAATATTTCGAACAATCAGTTCAAAAAACCTGCTGTACCCAAATCGATTCCTACTCGTACTCAACCAGATCCCTTTGACCCTTGGAGCTACCCTCAAGGTATTTTTTGTTTGGTTTTTATTATTATTATTTTACTATATCAAAGAACCAGTAACTGACTATTTGAAAGTAATTTCTTGCGCGCATGTTCTGTTAAACAGCGTGTTATCGTTTCGTCTAAATGTCTGTAATTAAGTTAAGTTCGTTAATGGGCAAAATCAGCCTTAGTGGTTAACCAAAAAAAAAATTAACGCATATTATGGCATGGTGAAAATTTAAAGTAAATAAACTCATTCAATATTTAGTAAAACACCGTAAATTCGAATAGAAAACTTTAATCTAACTGACTGATACGCGGGTTAGTACTCAACTGATTATTTCATGAATTCTCACAACCAGCATATAGGATATAGTAATATTCGTTTATCATCAATTTTTTTGTTTGTTACTGGTTCTTGATCTTGTCTTAATCATTTTTATTCAATTTTGTCGTGACAAAGGGTGTTGGGTAAGTTATTCATTTCTCTATTTCCACTCAGAGACATTTAATATGGTTATTTCTTTGATTTTTTTTTTACTACAATACTACCCATTCTCCTGTCCCAACATTTAAAGAGTGTGAAAATGTGCATTTGCAAAGTCACCTAAGACATTTCTTCTATTGATGTTTGTGTATGTGACTTCCCCTGCTTGAACATAACTTTGCTTACATTATCTTCTATCAAATCTTGATGTGTTGTGATCAGATATGCCTCCATTGGATCCGTTTGAAAGTGTTTTCATAGAGAACAATCGCGTTAAAAAATGTCAGCTTACAAAACAACACAGCGAATTTAAAACATCAATTGGATACAAATATTTCTAATGAAAAAATATACATAAACACAATTACTTATTCTTGAACTATAAATAAATATCCATTTGGAGTACCATTTTTTGGTCGCGCAGTTTATATTTATTATTACATTGCGTGTGTGGAATCTGGCTGTTGTCCAAAATTTATTTCGGTTTCACTTTTTGCCTGCATAAAATTATCATTGGCTCTCTTGAATGTAGTCAGTATACAAAAACAAACGATGAAAACATGTGAATTGAACTTGATGGCATTTTATATCGAAACTGTGCCTCTGTGATTATGTTTTTTAATTGCTTGAGCTGTTGTTCTGACAAAGATGTGTTGTTAGGAACTTCCCAAGCGTCTTCTCCTCAACATAAACCACATCAACTCGAGCTAATTCCTGGACAACAATCTGCTAATGGTAACTTTCTCTAGAAAAGCATTATGAAACAAAAACTAGAGCCAAACCCGATTTATAAGAAATACATTACATCCATTTGAACTAATTCCATCAATCAGCAAGACACTGTACTTAGAGGAAATTAAATGTGTTCTTTTTCTTTTGGTTTTAAACTCTTCGAATATCTTTAGTTTTTGTTTCTTGACATCGCTATGTTCTAGTAACTTGACTGACTGTAGAATTGGAAATTTGCAACAATGAAATGCTAAAACTATTGTATTGCTCCATTACAAAATAAATATTGAACCATTGGAAGCGTAGTTTGTAGAAATTTGCTAGTAAATTATGCTCCTTTGTTGGCAGATCTGTTGGATCTCAAATATTTTCATACCCATCATCCCTTGCAGCAAAATATCTTCTTTCATGTTCTCTTTTCATCTGCAAGTACACATATTTTCATTCTCTCACTTCTGATTTCGTTGATGGTAAGGAATGAAAAAAAATTGTTGTTTTCCTTGGGATGAAAATTATTGAAATCGAATGAATGATGAAATATTTTGTAGGCTTTTTCAAATATCTGCTGATGTAAAAAATTCAAAAGCTTTCAATCTTGGAGACAAAACGTAAATTTCAGTTGAGAATTGCATCTTTTCGAAACTTGGTGTATTGGAAATGAAAGCTATAGAATGCTAAATTTATTATCGTGTTCAGTTGAAATGCATATGACTTGACAATGCTTAATGTTTCAAACATATTCACTAAATAGTAATTTTTCTGTCTCTAGATGGCCCGAATTTCATATATGAATTTATATTCTCTATTTGAACTCTTACATTGTAACTTGATTATAGCATCTCCTTTGCCGTCCCCGATGAAATCTCCTGCCAGGACCCCAATGATTAAGCAACCCTGCTGCACAGCACTTTATGACTTCGATCCTGAAAACCCTGGGGAGCTTGGATTTAAGGTATCGAAATTATGATTCTTTTTAAATGTACCTAGAGAAAACTACTTCTGATTAAGAATATCCAATCTATCAGAAATTATTGAATTTGCTGATCGCGTTGTGTTTGCTTCTAGGAGAATGACGTGATCACTCTATTGAATAAAATAGATGAAAATTGGTTCGAGGGCAGCATAAATGGTCGCACGGGCTACTTCCCAGTGAATTACGTAAGAGTAGATGTGCCATTACCATGAGTTACGGGTTGAAAGCAATTAGAAAACCCCCAGTATATATTATAATTTCAACTCTGCATGTCATTCTATGTTTGTTTGAGATCAGTTCTTTTTGAAATAATTGAGTTGTTCAACTGCACTCAGTGAATTTTGCCATACTTAAAAAAACCGATAGTGATAAAAAAAGCATTTAATTATTTAAAAGTACTGAAATTAATGAAGATCTTCCTTAGCAGAGTGAAATAATTTTTGTAAATGTATGTATATAATTGATTTTGAGTATTTTATTATTAATTCAGATTACTAGGTGTGCAGTTGAATCTGAGTCATTTGAATTATGATTTGTAGTTATTCAAATAATTATTGATTATGATAGAAGTTTATGTACAACATATGCTTTAGTTGTAAATATTGTATTTTAACTCAGTTATTTTAATCATTAGTAGTTTGTTAAAACACAATCTTCAATTTATGCTGTTGGATACATTGTTTATATCTTAGTCAAAAGACATCAGAAAAAAGAAATCGAAATTTGAGGCTGCTCATAGTTGACAAAGTGAAATAGCATAAAATGGAAATTGTGAATGTTAATATTCTTGTTACTCTACAATTTGGAATAAAAGTGAAAGAATTGTGATTACTTAAAATCCTATTTTTGAAAATTCACTGAGATTAGATCGATCATTTTCAATTTTAATAATGACGATGAATACCTTACATGTGTAGCTTATTATCGAGGAGAAAAATGGGATGAGACGAAACAAATCAGTTGTTATTCATTTAGTCGCTATGTATAACTTAGCTTATATCGGTACAACTTTCAATCCAAATTAAGAATAGATGCAAGCTAGTTTTGTTCCTTAAAACGTATGTTAATATTTTGTATTATAGAAGTTTTCATCACAACAAATGAGTTTTTTTTTATTAAAAGCAGTTTTGCGATTTTTCAACCAATTATGTTATGACCCATAGTTATTTGAAATATATAAAAAAAGGATCAAAGAATATGGTGCCGGCAGCCTTCTAATATGTGGTTCTTTCAACAAACCAATATATAAAACTGAAAATAGCCAAAAAATGTTACTGCATGACATGGAAATTCAATGTTGGTATATAAATTAAGAGAGTTTTCGTTGATGTTTTATTAATGTACATTGTGAATTTCCGCTGAAACTTTATTGCATTGTAAATCGGGAGCTCGATAATTGATGATAACGTTTCATTTCAAAATTCATTTCGAATATATTGAACTCAATACTAATGGTGCTGTGAAATATGTATTGTGCTGCATAAATTTAGGTAGTTTTTCTGAAAGGATGTTAAAGTACATGTCAAGATTTAAAATAGATTTCTGCAAATATGATATTGATAAAGTTTTAGCTGAAATACTAACAATTAATTAAACGTTGTCATTTGACATGCTATAGATGTATTCCTTATAATTGTATAAAATACCAGATAGCATTCATATGCATTTTGCTTTATATTGAGTGAAATTCAACAGAAAGGCATTATGTTTGAAATGACAGTCTTATATTGGAATTTTTCTAGTCAACGATTATATTTTGATTCAATTAGAATATCTCGATTTTTAATATTGTTGCCATAATTTGGCAATATTGAGGATACTACTTAATGTAGAGCAAACTGATCATATTAATATATTAAATATCTGGTTCATGACAATACATTAGAATTAAAGTTGAATAAGTATAACCAATTAAGATATTGTTATAAGGTTACATTCTTAACATCCAGCCAGGCTAGAATATTCATAATCGATTTGAATGAAGCTAGAACAAAATAGAATTTTCTATTTGAAAAATCAGTTTGTTCTAGTTGACCTCATGATTAGAGATTAAAAGGACTGGAATATCAGTTGGGAAATAATTCTCAGTTCAGATTCTATAAAGCTAATTTTCTTGATAATCAAGGCATGCCAGAGTGGAATTTAAATATACTTCTTATGGAATTTTGAATTCCATTCTGTATTCCGATATATTTATCGATACTACCGATCTCTATACCGCAATGTGTGTTGCAATAAATTATTCAACTAAAGATGTGCCGTGTTTGATTTGACACAAGAATTTTTTTCTGTTACTCAATTGTTTCATTAACAACTAAAATTTTCTTATTTCATTGCACTCGAAAAAATGGAAGTATTTCATTATTGTTCGCCATATTTTTTGAAATGTAGCATGTTACCAAACCAAAATATTGTTAATACACATGTATACAATTTGAATGTTACCGTATTTGTGCATTAATAAAAAATGTGTCACATTAATCTTTTTCATACTTTACAAACCCTGGACAATAAAATAAAAATAATTAATTTGAAATTCTTGTCTGATGGAAAGATGTAACGATCTCCTTCACATATGTACCTCGTGAAATGCTTCATTAGCTTTCAAGTTCTATATCTCAATTTGATCCAATCTTTATTTCTGTAACTATTGAAATATATAAAAATTCCAATGTATGAGTCTACAGATTGTTTGGGCGAATTTTACCCATTCGTCATTAAGCCCCAAAATATCTTACATTCCTACACAAATACTAATCTTCCTTTCGGAAGTTATTGCGTTAACGGTCGGCTTCACGGACGAATTCCTGAATGGATGAAATCCGCCCAATAATTTCGCAGATATATACACATTCAAAATTTTCACAACATTTCCATTGATACAGATCGGATAGAATTGAAATCCAATACTTGCTCGTCTGTATTACATTATTACGAAGTTTCAATCCGATTGCATGGGTAATTTTTGAGATATCGAGGAAATAACCTCAAAAATGTAAATGGGCAAAACTCCGAAACTGTCCCGCCGGTTTTTCCCATTCACAAACTCAACCGTCGCATTTTGATAGGCATCCTACCATTAAAATTTCGAGACGATAGCTCGTTCCATTTGAAAGATATCGGGGCAATTGAGGAATGGCCAGGACTCAATTTGACTTTGACATCGGATCATCAGCGAGTCCAACCTCGTCGTTGAAGACGCTTGGCAAAAAATTCGAAAATTGCCGACATCCGAGCAAAATGTTTACATGCTGTTTCCCAGAACTAGCGCGTTAAAATAACAGGTTCCAATAGCGAAGAATTTAGCAATTCAAACAAAAATCTACCGGGAAATTTGTGTGCTAATGCTCAAGCGCATATTTCAAGTCCTACCAACCTATGTGTATTAAATTGATATCAATATTTTCGTGAAAACTAAATTTAAAATTAATTAATTTATATAAGGAGAAATAAGTAGAAATCTCTTCAGTCGTGTGATTTCTTTCGAATTTCAGATGGAGTTTTTTTCGAGTCTACGTAAATATTTTCTCAACTCTTTTATTTTCGGAGGGTTGGTGACAATACAATGCCAATTTAAAAGTTCGCATTTCTAGCATTCAAGGCCTCTACAATAACCTCAGTCTTTTATGGTAGCAAACTCAGATTGTTTTAAAGTAACGTTGAATTAAATTATTGAAATAAATACCACAAATAGCTTAGCAATAATCATGGCTTTCCGACTCATTGCCAGACAAAAAAACTTGATAAACACTATAATAAGCAGGGTAAATTGGAAGTTATATAACTTATACGAAATCAATTTTGAATTTATTATTCTTTGCAGAATCAGTCTTCAGCGCCTATGTCCGCATTTGAAATTCAACACAAAACTCCAGTTATAAGAAAAACGGTATGTACAGAGCTCCGAAATAAAATCTGAATGTATGCTCAAATCATATTAATTAATTGCAGACACCAATTCCTGTAGCATTGTATGGTGGAAGAAATGCTGTGACCATGCTTCCTGGAGGTGGAATCGGTCCAGAACTCATGTCTTACGTGAGAGACGTATTTAAGCAAGCTGGTGCTCCTGTAGATTTTGAAGTGATTGATATAGATCCCAGTGAAGAGGAAAAGCCAATTGAATATGCTATCACATCTATTAAGAGAAATGGTGTTGCCATCAAAGGTATTATCATGAGATTCCTAACAGCTCAGATAATTGTTTTGAGAGTAGCATGGTGTGTTAATATTTTTATTCCAAAGTATTTACAAATCATGGCTCCAGCATTCTTTTTTCATTAATCATTACCCATCACAGACAAGATACACAATACGACCATGTTATGACTAACACAGAAATCTTCAAGAAAGTTTTTTGCTTTCGCAAGCTAATTCCCAACAGTGTTCTTTTTTGAAATTGCAAAACTGTTCCACCGCCATTTTGGTAAATTCCAAAAATATTTTGAAATCGCAATTATTAGCTACCGCATGGTTCATCTGCTTAGATTCCTTATTTTGAATAGATAAACTCATAGTGAATAAAAATGAAATTGGGAAGTAGTAACTAAGTTTACAGATGATTTTGAAAGAATGAAATTATTGAATTTCACTTTGGAAAAGTTACATCTTTGTTAATAATAATAATCCCATCTAACTCGCTAATTTTTTCAATGGCAGCTAACCAATATCACTCATTCAATTCACTTTGACATTACAGAGGAATAAGGTATAGACTAATCACTTGGGTCATTATGTTTTAGGAAATATAGAGACTAAAAGTGAGAGCACAGAAGTTCTCTCTCGTAATGTAGCCATAAGAAATGAGCTTGATCTGTATATAAATGTTGTTCATTGCAAATCTTTCCCTGGAGTACCAGCTCGTCAGCCAGATGTTGATGTAATGATTATAAGGCAAAACACTGAAGGAGAATATGCTATGTTGGAACATGAGAGTGTTCCCGGTGTGGTTGAGAGTATGAAAGTAGTAACAGAGACAAATTCTGAAAGAGTGGCTAGGTATGCTTTTGAATTTGCCAAAAGAAATGGCAGGAAGAAAATCACAACTATCCATAAAGCAAATATCATGAAAATATCTGATGGTCTCTTTTTGGACACAGCCAAAAGAGTTGCCCTAGAATATCCTGAAATCGAACATAATGACATGATCATTGATAACTGTTGTATGCAGTTGGTGTCAAATCCACATCAATTTGATGTTATGATGATGACAAATTTGTATGGCAGTGTTGTATCTAATGTTGCTTGTGGTTTAATTGGAGGTGCAGGCTTATTATCTGGAAGAAACTATGGTGATCATGTAAGTGAAAAGTTTCAAACGATTATGAAATCTTGTTGTATTATGGAGTTTTCTCATTCCATAGTGTTTAAAATGCAACTAAAATATAGGCAGGTCATATTGAATATCATTCTTCACTTGGCTAGTCATTTTCAATATTTATTTATTTCAATACTTCCAATGATACACTCAACAGAAAAAAAAATCGATTAGTTACATAATATACTCCTAGGTTTCATTAGGACTTTATTGTTCACCCGTGTTTGTAAGCCTATGATTTTATTCAGAGGACTTGAAACAAGAGACTGGTAGTTCACCATGTGCCTTATGCTTCCAAAATTTACTGAAAATCTAATTGCATCTTACGCAAGAAATCTAAGATTTATCTTCAAATTTTTAACATCAAACAAATAAAAAATTGGTAATACTCAACGAATTCGTAATTCATTTAAATACTAATCACATTTAACGCTGCTTCATCCATTAAAAATATTTGTAACTGACATATATTCAGAATCATTGGGCACATTTACCCAATAATAAACTTTATTCGCCCATTTAACACCCATAAGTCTGTCACGGCTGATTTGAATCTGATGTTATATCAGAGACTATTTTCATAGCAATAAAAAATACTGACTTTTGGACGATTTTAGTATGCTATCTTTGAGCCTGGCACAAGAAATACAGGCACAGCAATTGCTGGAAAAAATATTGCTAATCCTATTGCCATGCTGAGTGCTTCTGTTGATATGTTGGAACATTTGGGACATCAGCAGCATGCTGATCTCATTCGAGGTGCCATGACAAAAACCATATCCGTAGATAGAATTCACACTCCAGGTATTTAAACTATATCCCATTACACTCTATATTTCATTCATGTATTTTATGTTTCACAATGTTCGATTATATTTTTCAGATTTAGGTGGAACTGCTAAAAGTACTGAAGTTGTTGAAAGAATCATCGAACACATCCATAAGTCTGACATCAGACCTTGGTATAAAAGATAATTTTTGTTCTGTTTTTTGGCTACTAATTTTCTTGTGGGATGACTGTGCTGAAAATTTGGTCTAACTCATTTCCACCAGGAAATGTTGAAGTTGATTTGAGAAATTTCTTGTTTCTTAAATTATCAGGGAAATATCTTTTTATATAAGACTGAATATTTTCTATTTTTACACTTTTTCTTATTTAAATATTATTTTTAGTTAGGTAGCGTAGAATTTCTAATGAAGTTCATTGCCAATGTATGATAAATATAGTCGATTTAAATTTTTTACTTGGGGAGAATATTCCACATAATTTTATATGAAAAAATTTCTCAAACTATTTTATTTTAATCATTCCTCTTTTTTCCAATTCGTATTCATTTTATTTATTCAGCTTCAACGATTTCTGAATCAATGCTTCTTATGTTCCTATTGTGCTTTATGCTTGCATAAAATGAAACTTATTATTTAATTTTTAGGAGCGTTTATATGTGCTCATCAACAGTTGCACAAGTAGACTAGATATAATTTAATTTTTATACATTTTGACGAGACATTTCACAAGACTGACAATCTTGATGCACATATAAACGCTATTTTACCTTGAATAAGTTCCTATTTTTCCATTTTTGTTTTTATTTATTCAATTTAATGTTACAACTACTAACATTCCAAGGTTATGGATTTATTAAATGCTTCCACTTCTTCTGATTATTGCTTTTTTGCCTTTATTTCTGTTTGATTGGCCTTAATCTGTGTGTTATGCTGCAGTAATAAGAGTGAGTGTTGTGGCGCTTAGTTTTTCATCTATTTATTTATTTATCTTTTTTCTTTCAGAATTCAGTTTGAGTTTTGATGGAAAATAAAGTGTATATGAGTTCATAATAATCATTCTCTAAGTATTATTTCTTGGTATTTTGAATAAATTTTATCTTCAAAGTGGGACAGCAACGTTTGTAATATACTGTTGAATAAAGTTTTTTGCCATTTAGCAATTTCATTGAATTATGTGGGGACTGTTGCAGTTCTGTTTTTCAAGTATGACAATGGCTTTTGGAGATGATGTAATAAAAAAAATCTTCTTATCCAGAAAAGAGCACATGTATTATATACATATATAAAAATAGACAAGTAACATGGAGAGATGATAAGGTCAAAAAAATAATTACATCGAAAGTAATTTATCCTATTTCAAATAATTCTTCAACCATCTATAAATATCCGCGTCATTGTTTCTAACCCAATTAACATTCAGTTTAATGGTTTCTATACTCTGCTCCAACGCTCTTGTTGCTGCGCCTACATTCATTCCATTGAAGTATGTTGTTACCTGTAAAAATACATTCTTAATTAAACTCATTACTTATCAACTCTTTCATTATTCAATATCGAATTTACTTTTGCCGTTATGGATGCCATTTCTCAATACTCATAATGCCGGTTTTTTTAACTAGGACATTCTTTATCTAATACTTAGAGGGACATTGATTATTGTGTTACGTTGCCATCTTTTTTTGAAGTGTGCTGTTATTCATTATCAATATAACATCATTAGTTGTCTTCATGCTTATAACGCTATATCATATGGTGTAAATCTTGTTGGTAAGTATTAGCCTGCTTAAGCTATGTTCTTCCTATGAAAGCTCATCTTTTCCGCTTTTGTTTACTCTTGTGTAATTTTCATCATCTGTATTTTAATTTGATTTTTTAGCATGTAAATGAATACCAGAAGCTGTGCATTCAAAATGAGTTCAAGGAGACAAGTTCCACATATACTTGAAAGACTAAGAGCATGACTAGATAGATCTCCACGTCTTCCTAATTAGGAAGATCTCTCAGAAATTATAAACCTAAACTAAAAGTACAAACGCTTATAAGATATGAATATTGTATTAATATATGTACTGCGAATATTTTTTTTTATTTCGGTATTTTATTATTTGCAATATATTAATCTCTAACTTTTACCTCGTATAAATCATATGGGGTTGATAAATGAGCAGTTACTGCTGAGATTAGACTACCCATCATGAAAGTAGCATTTCCAAATGTTGAATGCATTGTTGGCCAATATGCTTTTAAATGTCTCCAAGCCAGAAGTCTTCCTTCAGGATTCGAGGCCACAACTGCTAAAACAATTTTCACATCTTGTGCTTTGACCATATTCCTGTCCAGAGAGTAAAGTAGATATCTGAAAATCGAGATTATGAATTCTCTTTGTTGGCTGCAAAAAGTTTGACAAACCTCTGTAAAATCCAAGGGTCTGCGGCAACTCCTAATGCTTTCAGCATAAGCCTTCTTTCGCTTGGTATGTTTGTGGAGTTATAAACGTTCCAACAATGTTGCCATTCTATTGGTCCACCGTATTTCACACCAGCTGAGTATACCACTTCTTTGAAATCGGAATTTATTGACTTGTTATCCTCCATCCATCTTCGAAATTCAGACTTTGCTTTTGCTACAGTATCGTTCAATCCGTACATTACTGCAGTAGCAAGAATATTTGAACGCATCAACCTGTAATGTGAATGCAGTGATGTTAAATGATATATTATCATTAATAGTAGGTTCCGACTTTTTGAGACATGGCGATTTTGTCAATTGTCTTCTATGAATTTCACCGCATGCATTTTCAGGTTTTAAATGTTGTATTTTTTCAAGAGCAATGATCCTTACTTGTCCAAATGAGACCCTTTGTTGTCCCATCCTACATGTTCGACTATTGGTGTGAAAAGTTTCTTCATATACTGGAGAAATAGCTTGTAAGATAGTCCTTCTGACAATCTTCTACTCCATGCATGGAAGTGTTCAATTGCCGTTGACCATGGAACATAATCTTTCTCATTGACCAAATACGATGATATCTCCAAAGCAACACTCGAATTTAACAAACCAGCTCTGTAAAACACCTCAAAAAATATATTTTCAGCTCAAAAACTGTAGTTTTGGGTTACTGATTTGTAAAACTCATGTTTACCTGCATAAAGTGAAGGCGTCGTCTATCAAGTTCGCTCTGTCCGCCGGATTCAGGAGAGTGTGATTTGTTTTCAAAACATTTATCAATTCCTGCCACATAGTTTCCTCGTACATGACTCTGTAGAAGCCTGACTGGTTCACGTTAGCTTTTATCCATCTGATATCGGGACTCAGTTCAAACCGTGCTGAAATTATTTTATTGGAGAATCAAATCAACATAAATTCTGTTACTCCATTATGGAAATCAGGGGTTATGCAATATACAGAGTGTAACAGCCAAATGGAATAAATTCGATAACTAATAAATGAAGGGGTGTTAGGAAAAACGCTCGGACACGTCGATTTGTAATTTTAAATGCGCATAGTTTTCAAGAAAATAAAATTATATAGGGTGTTCCATGCGACCGTGGCCAATACCAACTTTCTTATTTTAAATGTAACCCCCTGTATATTATTTATTCTTTGGATTCTTCAGAAAATTCTAGAAACAATTCATGTACAATGTCCTATACTTATCTTCAACTTTTTCGGAAATATTTAGTGTTTTCAAAAATGTTGAGTAACGTTAGAAGACAATTCTACACCAGATTAGCATGTTGCCAAGACGTTCGCGGCGAGCATTTTGCACATTTCCTACATTGACATTAAGGTTTTTTTTTGTTTTTTTTTTTTAATTATTAGGAAATAATCAGTATTACTTATCAGATTTTAAGTGTAATGTACCGAATTTGTGAAATAAAATAATTTTTATTTAAAACGTTGATTTTTGCACTAAATCTTAAAACACTTAATATTTCCGAAATAGTTTAAGATAGGTATAGGACATTGTGCATGAATTGTATCTAGAATTCTCTGAAGAATCCAAAAAATAAATAATATACAGGGGGTTGCATTTGAAATAAGAAAGTTGGTATTGGGCACGGTCACATGGAACACCCTATATAATATTATTTTCTTGAAAAATATGCGCATTTAAAATTACAAATCGACGTGTCCGAGAGTTTTTCCCAACACGCCCTCATTTATTCGATATCGAATTTATTCCATTTGGCTGTTACACTCTGTATGGTTGAGTGGTACTTAATGAGGAAAAAAGACAACCTTGTGGCATACATTTCATTTTACGGTCGAGGTTGTTGCCTAAAGTGGGAACGGAAACGTACCCTCATCACAATTGAGTTGATCCCTTTAAGCCTGTTTGATACTGGTGTATCAACAAACACTTTCGAAACTAATAATGAATATTCACAAATACGAGGGCACGTCAGGGTGTCATTGCCCGTGAAAACCAAAGCGATGGTCCCAAAGGATACTTTGTAACGTATGTTTAATAAACATATCTGCACAAAACCCGATATTTCATCAAATGTTTTGCTTTGGAGGCATGCGCGAGGTGACTATAGATAACCATATATTGATAGACAAAAATATACTTACCATCTGACATATTCATCCAAACTATATTGGTTACATCTGGGTCCCTTTCTGTATAATAAGTCAATGGAACATACCATTTATAATCATATTTTGATTTTGGAAGAGAACGGATAGTATTATTTGTGCTTTCTGTTGTTAAAAGAAATCTTTCTTGAACTGCTAATGTCTCATTACCTTCTCTGATCAATGTAATCAAAGGAAAACCCATTTGGTTAGTCCAGGTGTCCATGATGTTCTATAATTTATGATTTTAGAGAATTTAGTTTCAAGTGCTCAAGAAGAAAATGTAATTACCTTGACTTCTAAAGATTGATTTGTATTTTTGCTGAATACATTCCAGAAATCTTTGGTCTCTGCTGTACTAAATTTATAGCTATTTAAGTAATCGTTAAGGCTACTTTGTAAAATATCCATCTGTAGAAAATTGACCAACATATGTAGAATTGACGCACCCTAAAATGAGTGTTTGTTCAGAGAGAATGTTCACATATATATAAATTGTATGAAGGGAGTCGTTTTCTTGCGCCTTACCTTACTATAAGAAATTGTATCAAAAATAGCTTTAATTTCAGAAGGATCATCAACCGGTACAGATATGGGATGACTGCTTACAAGAGCATCTTGGGCAAGTGCTGGCTGGGTCTTATCCAAAATGAACTGATCTAACATCTTCCATTCAGGGAATAAACTATCAACTCCGAGATATTCGAGAAAGCTGGCAAATCCTTCATTAAGCCACAGATCGTTCCACCATTTCATTGTCACTAAGTTTCCGAACCACTTAAACAAAAAGAATGATATTATACTGAATAGAGGAAGAATCAATTGTCTATCGGAAGTAATGCTTCAGTTTTGTTAACGCCATTATCATTGAAAGTCAGGATACAATTTATAGAAATGATATTTTACCTGATGTGCAAGTTCGTGTGCAATCACAACGGCAATCCATTGATGTGCAAATGTTGATGTTTCTACAGAGTCATATAAAATGGCAGTTTCTCTGAAGGTTATCAAGCCCCAATTCTCCATTGCACCAGTCGCAAAGTCTGGTATCGCTGCAAAATCTATGGGCGGCAGAAACTTTGTATTTTTGTGGCTTCCAAATATAAAACTCTGGTATTGATTTGTACTCACCTTGTTTTGGTAGAGGATATGGTATGCCAAAGAAGTCTTCGAAAAAGTCCATTATATGGGTAGCAGTACTCAGTGCAAAAGAGGCTTGAGAGATATAAGGCGGGGGAGTATAAACAGATACTGATACCCCCTTTCTTGTAGTGTTGCTGATATGGTCGTAGTCACATATGATGAAAGCCACTAAGTATGTACTCATTTCTACCGACTCTTGAAAGTCGTCTTGCAGCTAGAATGATTATATTCATGAATAGGTCGATATTGATATGAAATAATTTGAGGATCGGTTCTATATTGAATCCAATGGAATAGAGCAAAGTAACTTCAAAACTCACCAATCCTTTTCCTACATAAAATCCTGCTTCTTCAGTATCTCGAATGGGCATATTGAACAATGCAATATGGTGTCTATCTCTTAATATCGTCATTCTGAATCTTGCTTTGAAATGTGGCTCATCAAAGCAGGGAAATGCTGCTCTTGCATATGTTGGCTCAAAGTGAGTAGTGGCAAGATATCTTAAATGAGCGTATTAGAGTTTAACTCTTTCGTAATTAAATAAATCCTTACCTTCTTTCTCCTTCACTGGAGACATAGCTCGATAAATAAAAACCTTCAAACTCGGTACTCAGTTTTGAGTTATATCTGAAGAACAAAGTATAATTATGTTTTCTCTTAAATCTTTCTCTAGTTTCAAGATACAACTGCTGAGCTCCAGTGTATTCCAGTAATCTTGTAACAGTTAAATTATGTCCTCTTCTGTCCTGGACCATGTACTTAGTAATAGTTAAGTTATGGCTATTTAATACTATAAAATTAGTATCTTTTTCCACATATATCTCTATAGTTATATGTCCTAAAAAATGTTAGCTATAATTATCTGGAAAAGGAAGGATCTCTCTATTGGGAAAAAGTGCCAAAGGAACAACTCCTACAAGGGTTTCTCTGATCAACATCTAACAAGGATCAATAGCATCATTATTGAAGCTTCTGAAGGCTAGGCAGGGTGTCCAGGTAAGTAGTAACAAGGCTTCAATTCTCAGGTCGATTTCATGTACAAAAGATTCCATGTGCAGATGATCTCCTAACACCCTCAGTTACAGCGTTTTCAAAGTGCAAATGACCTTCAGCCACATCTGAATTTTGAGTTTACAGCATCACAAAGAAATAATTTTAGTGTTGACTAAGAGGCCTATTGGGAGAAAAGTGTGAAGTGCATAACATAATACCATTCTTGGTAAACCCGCAAGATTTCCCGTCGCCGAGATATTAAAAAGATATTTACATCATTGAACGCAGTGTGTTTTTCTGAATAAAAAATGTGAAATCGGACATAGGCGGTCTCCCTTAATCTGGAAGATATGGGCCCCCAAAGTTTCAAAATGAGTCGTTTTCAGGTCCCTTTTTCCACCATAAAAACGATCTCTCACTTCATCTGTATAGTTCACAAACCACCTTTGAACCTTCAACCAACAATAAGCAACACTTTTTTTCAAGAATAATCAATATTTAATGAAAAAACAATAAAATCACTGGACAACCACTTATCCTCTGTTTCTTCTGTTTTCGACTGTCTGAAAGTGAAGTTTGGCAATGGCGCTAATTTCATCGGTCGGAATCGTGCCATCGTGCATATTCGTGAATGAGCTTATTGCTGGCGAGAAAAATGAAATATGTTCTTAGTTCTTACTGTTGTTTACTGCGATACTCTTAATCTTCCAATAGGAGAATTCGTTTCTAGTGAAATCTACAAGGTTGAAACACATAGTAATGGAATTATGAGAATACACCCTGATATATATTTCAACGTACATTTTTTTCATGTGATAAGTCGCGCCCTTCCCAGATTTCCAATGAAATCGAGGTTATTATATAGCTCATTTTATTGGAATACCCTGAATCTCATTCTAAACTGGGACCATCTCAAAGACACAATAAAAAACGAAGTAGATTACAACCTCCCTATTTTGAAGGGGATAGAAAGAAAGTTCAAACGAAAATATTGGGAGTGAAACCTTAAACAAATATTCTCAATGATTTTGTTTTGATTTTAGAATAACCACCTCTTCTTCAGTGACAGAAGCATTTTCCTTACAATCATAATATCCTTCAACTGTCCATCATTTCATATTTCCCGCCAGCAACTACTCTTCGGTCATAATACGTTGGCCAGCGATGAAAAGACGCTGTTGCCAAGCTCCGCTTTAACATTGAGAAGTATTTCGTAGAAATATAGGTTAAGTGGTTGTCTAATATTTTCACTTTTCTTCCTTTAAATAATGAATATTCTTGAAAGAAAGTGTCTCTATTCGTTGGTTGAAGGTTCAAAGATGATTTATGAACTAGATTTGAGAAGTGAGAGATCATTTTCATGGCGGAAAAAAGGATCTGAAAATGTAACAATTTGGAACTTTGGGGGCCCATATCTTCCAAACAAAGAGAGACCGCCTATGTTGGCCTTCATATTTTTTGTTCAGGAACTCACACTGCTTACAATGATGTGAATATCTTACTCATAGCTTCGCGACGGGAAATCTTGCGGGTTTACCCCATTCTTTAATGAAACATTTAATTCAAAAAATATAAATACCATCTATTACACTCAATGTAACATCGCTAATATCCCTTTGAGGTTGAAGCGACTTTTTTTGTTAAATACTACATTTTAGTAGGCAATTGGTTCATGGAGAAAAGAGGGCTCCAGTAGTAACACTAGATAATCACAAGGACGAATATCTGTCGATAAATCCAAAAATACTCCACCTTGATCAGAGCTAATCATCCAATCAATCAAAACATCTACACCGAAGAAGCGGATCCAAGCAGAATGAGTACAGCTGTTTCACAGTTATCACTGATCGTCTGGTTAACAACTTATTCGGTGTAGATGTTTTGGTTGATTGGATGATTAGCTCTGATCAAGGTGGAATATTTGTTGATTTATCGACAGATATTCGACCTTGTTATTATGTTAGTGTTACTACTGGAGCTTTCTTTTCTTCATGAACCAATTCCTATCTTTGTCAGATGTTGGACGTTATCGTCTCGTGGGAATACATGTTTTCAAAGTCGAAGTCGTACGGATCGCAGATGAAGCGACCTGATACGACAAAAGGATGAACGTTATGTACATCGATCAAAGTACTCTGCACTCGAGGGTGGGATCACAGACCAGTGGTGGGATTCGCGAGATGCTCCTGGAAGATGGCGCGTTGTACGTAGGTATACTGCAGCGATCTATCTGAAAGGTGACAAGTATCGATATTCCTTCGGCGGGTAATTATGAAATCACTTGTCGTCTAGGGTTAGCTGCAAACATGCTGTAGACAATCTCCGTAGATCTGTTTATCTTGTGGAAATATGGTTATCATCTGGTCATTAGGCTATTTAATCATGGTTAATATTCGGATCGGTAACGGGAAATCCGATATCACGGCAGAAAATTTCAATGATAATTATAACTAATATTACTTTGCACTTTGATAAACACGTGGATACAGTTTTAAATTTCCTCTCGATTGTCTCGAAATGTCACAAACAGGGTTACCAGATCAGGGGATTTTCCCCAAAAATGAGGGGATTTTTTTGGTATTTTTTTTTCTGGGGAAAAAAAACCTAACTGGGTATTTTCAGGGGATTTTAGGTCTTGGACAACTCGACTCGAATCCAGCCTAGTGGTCTGATGAATTTTCCCGTTCTTGATTAGAGAATCAGAAAAACTTCAATTTTCGGATTTTTTGCGAATCCGGAAACGATGTTATGACGAAAGTACTGATGTTTTCAAGATTCATAACAGACATAGAGGGAAGCCAATAAAAGTCTCACCCTCGACCGTCCTTTCCGATCTTCACTACAGTATATTACCTCTCATTATTATGACGGTTATGAGGATAAACAGTTACAGATAAACAAGTTCCATTTTGCGTCGGCTTTATCGGCACCTCTGATTGAAGGGTAGTGAAATTCCCCAATTTATTTATGATCCACCCTACACCTTCCGTCGGCATTGTCGGCGTATTGAATTCCGGAAGTATTAACGAAAGTGATCTAAAATATTTTTGGATCAGTAAAGTGGTGATTTTTGAATTCATCATCATTCTCCACGAAATAATTTATTCGTATCATTTTGTATGTCATGACGAAGTAAACTAGCAATACATACATTTATTGCTGTTTTTGTATTGAAAAGTTCCCTCTTGGACATGTTTGCAAGTGTGGATGATAGCTAGCTAGTTTTTGCATTTTATGAAATTTTGCCATATTTTTTCAATAAATCATTTTATTCAGTGAGTGTTTTATTAAACCTAACTGGTTATAAGAATTACTTTCTTTCATTTGATAAAAACGAATTACGTTCTAGTTTTTGATTTTGGGGATTTTTCTTTGAAACAGTTCATTTTTGGGGTATTTTGAGACCTACTGAAGATATTCGGGAACAAATATTCAGTAAATACCATAATTTGAAATTACAATAATAATAAAAAATAAATTGGGGATTTTTTTTGAAAAGTTTCGAATTTAGGGGATTTTAAAATTTCGTCTGGGGAAATCGAACCAAACGTTCTGGCAACCCTGGTCACAAAATCTAGATCCCTTATTACACAGACCATATGGTATATGAAATCGACCAGAGAAACTTCCCTAGAAGACTTGTTACTATACAAACCCAGACAACTCTGTGTATATGGGATATACATACCATGGACTTCCAAAGTAGTTAAATTTGGATGGATTGTAATATTATAGCGGAAAGGTTTCACATTGCTAGGAAGACGGATATTGTTCCATGGAAATATTTGGCCGTTGGTAGCCCTTGGTACAAAGATTTTAGTAACATTCCATTCTTCGCCAACGAAATTTTGTGGCTTTGCCCCAGCACAGGTGCAATCTGAGGATGAAAGATTGTTAATTAAATTTGTCAAGTTGCCAAAGCTGAATATACCACTTTGTGGTCCTGTGAATGCGATGATAACGGCAACGGTGAACAGAAGAGCAAACACGACTGTAGCGATGCATAGCGCTCTGTTGTGGGAACAAGCAGCCACTCCATTTTTCTCATACAAGCTCTTTTTGACTGCACCATCTGGACTATCACTTCTCGCAACAGCTCCTGAATCACAGGGGTTATTTATGAGCAGTGGGGATGACTGTGAGTGAGATATGGAATGGGTGATTTTGGAGCTAACTATGGTACCTGTAAGAAATGCGACATCGTCAACATCCTGATCGCTCATCACTCCCCTTCTCCAGACAACCGCTTCGACGCTGTTTCCACCAGTTACAACGGAAAATTTCACCAACTGGTCCCTAGCTATGACACCCTCCACAGTTAGTACACTTTGCGCGTAAAATGATATTTAAGGGCCATTCTCTGGAACTTTCAATTATGCCGCATTTTCTGCTTCTCTTTAATTCTGTCGACAGTAAGATCGTCAGTGGCGTAGTCACTTGCGTACTATTATATAACATCATTAAATGATCAGTGGTTTTTAAGACTATACGTACTCTCACTCTAAATATAAAACTGCTAGTTTTCAAAAGCTTACGCGTTATATCTACGTTCGGAAATATCTACGCCACTGAGTAGTATCTGCAGATATGTATACGTGTGCAAATCTGGCGTTTGTATGTATGGAAACTTTGCTATTTAGTGAACTATTTAGAAAAAACTCCTTCAAGTTCATCATATCTCTCGAACATTCGGGTATAAACTATTTTGATCATATACAAGTAGAGCAAACATTGCTCAAAACCTCATTATAAATATACCTGCACTCTGAAGAACATCAAAAATCATGTATATTGTTAATTCGGAAAGATATCAACAAATTTTCGAAACTCTGACGTGGAATTAGGAGATCTTATTTCGCATATATATTCATTTGACTTTTCACCCTTTATACTTCCTTGGAGATTTCGTTTATCTGAAGTAGTGCGGCAACAGAACAGAGGAGTATTAATATTTATCTATTCTGTGGTGCGGACAAAGAAATAAAATATTATCCGAAATACTGATCAGACAATTGAAATCTGGTACAGCTTGTACAAAATTACATACGAAGCTGATATAAGAACAAAAATTCAGATGAGTGTAAATCTCGGAAACCGTGTTTGACCAATTATGCCGATAAACGAACACAACCTAACGTAAAAATTAATTTTAACCCTAGATTCCTAACATGAAACACGTTTTTCGTATATCATTTTTCTAGATTCGGCCTCGGTAAAAAGATACAGGCTATTGACATTTCCAAAAAACAGTCTTTTTTTGTAGTTATTCTACAGAAATCAATATCATATAACTTCAAACGGTTTTTTGGTTATAGACTTCCCGATTCATAGAACTATAAGAAATTAGCCTGAATAATGCAGATATTGCACAAATATGAAATGAGTGTTTCAAGTTTCAATGGTCAAGTGTAGTGAAATATTTTCTCCGCAATAATACCACAAAGAGTACCAAATCATAAGAATTTAGTGAGTAAATGAATTTTCCCAATTATATTTCTTTAAATTCAAGCAATGGATTGATAATTCTCCAATATAAATCACCGTAAGGAGATATCTGTATTGAACTTGCAAACAAGGTGCAGGAGTGTATTAGCACATTTAAAAATATTTAAATGCTTATAACTTTTTACCTGAGCCGAACCTGCATAAACGATAAATGAAAAAAGTGTTTTATTTGATGACTGGAATCTATGGTTAAAATTAAAGACTCACCCTGTATATGAGAATAGTCAACTCCTATTATTATATATTTCGCTATATTTATTAATGCGAAAATATATTGTTATTGTGATAAATATTTAAAACAAAGTCCGTATAAACGAATCGAAATTGCTTGGACAGAGAAAAAATTCTGTACAAAGCTGTATCAGCCGAATTTTTCTATAGGAGATGAGAGCTTGAGGTTCTCATCAGTTATAGTGAAATATAAATACTTTCCATTTACAACATCACATATAAATGATATTTTGAGTTTCTTCAGATTCATTTGATGCTTATATGATGTAGCCTTTAATATCAAATTTCATATTTGTGAACAAGAAGCTCTTCAGAAACAGAATGTTTTTTCTTAAAAATAGAGATGAAAAAAAAAACCATCTGGATTCAACTCGAATTCGTGTATTTTGAAATGTACAATTTATCTGAATTAAGAAATACATACTTACATTGATGTAGGTACAATTAAAAGTATTTCTTGTATGGTGTTAAAGTTTCGAGTTCGATAACTTATTTCTTTGGTTTTACTGATGCATTTTAGTCAAATGTAAAAATTATATTGTACGTTCTCAATGTTAATCTGCAGATAGCTACCCCTATAACGAGTAAACGCTCTAATAACTCACCAAAAAGAGAGCTGATATCAAACTGAGTTTTCACTGTATAGTTTATTTCTAAAGACCTGGAGGAACCCGCGATTTCGAAGGTTGCAGAGAATCACCCATCAACAAAACAATACACTCCGCTCAAAAATTTGGACCACAACACCTAACGCCGGATTTTGTTTTCACATTGATATCTGATTTTAGCGAGTATCTTATTTCAACTTTTTATCGTGTATCGTGGATAAGAATTCAGAAGCTTTAATTTGTACTTTGTTATCACTTGCAAGCCTTCGACATTTGAAAAAAAGAACAACCAAAACGAAACTATATCGTGGAAGCTTTAGTTTTAGCCGCAACCCTCGGTAATGATCATCTTCGGCGATGGGAACGCGCGTGCGTGAAGATTAGAGAAAAACTATGAGCGCTAGCGCGAATTTTCCGACCACGTGCATTCGCCAAAGGTAGCATGCAAATAATCGTGACAAGGTGCAATTAATAATGGTTTCGTAGAAATTTTGCGTGTCCAAATCTAAGAAGCGTAACTACAATTGCTAAGACACATCGTACGTACCTTGGTCCGTGCCCCTCACATTTCCGTTTTGAGTTTGCCTCAACCTTCCTAGAGGTTCTAAGCGGATGCAATCGGCTGCTGATGAGTCTTGAGGCATCCTCTATCCTCTACACTTCCGTAGAATCTACATAGCAACTGATCTAGCTTCAAATTACGATAATATAAATAAACTAGCTAAAATACTAATCTACTTGGTCTAAAAGTTAGTCGTCAACTAGCTCAAAGGTGATAGCATGCGACCCATGTGACTTATACCTGTTGACAATTCAATCCGAGTTTTAATCGAGAACAATCTTTTTGTCACGCACTCATTCAAACGAGCAACGATGGAAGTTTGTTTTTAATTTGAGGCGCACTAGAAGTCCCTATTCAAAATCTGTACTGACATCTCTTCAGTGGGGCAGTTGTATTGATTTTCCATTAAACATAACTAACTGCATCTCACCCCCTATTCTACACCCCACAGATCCCATGATGGGGATTTGCCAATATAAATTTTTCACGAGAGGGATGATGAAACACCCTCCACTGCACGTGAAACACTATCGATTCAAATCTTAACGCATGCGTTTTTGTTGCATAGTTTCACGCGGAGTGCAACTTCATGAACAGCTGTATAGTAAATACTCGAGAGATTGAATGCAGAAATGCAATATGCAATGCATATATGAGATGAACAGAATGTTAACCTTAATCGACGGTTTTTCAGTCCATGAACATATGAGATCAGTTCGCATGAACGTTAGGAAATGAAGAATCTATTTTGATAGTTTTAATTTATCAATAGTGATTTTTCATAAACAAGTCTAGTTCACGGGTTGAATAAAATGTCAATTCTAGCTACTGCGCTTCCAAAGCGTGGTATACCGGGTGTCCCACGAATAACGTTCGTTAGAATATTTTTGGGAAGAAATCAAAATTCACGTTTGCAAGAGTTGCTTTAGTGTAAAATTTCTGTCAGAACATTCTTCTTCAACGTGTAATTTCAATAAAAACATTGAAAATGGCGCTCTGCTGAAACATGGATATCTTCCAGGTGTTTCATTGGAAAATCCCGTTTTTAGGCTTCCGAAAGTAAGAATGATGTTTCTGTCGCAATAGTTAGAATTGTGAAACTCATGATACAGGAAGTTACAAAAGCGTTGACAAAGTTGGCAATTTCGGAAACGTGAAAACTCAGTTTTTTCAAATTAGAAACTCATTTTTTATGGCCATATTGGAATCTATGTTGAAAAATATTGTAGGTGTGTAAATAACACCAATGCCCTGAAATTCATATTTTCTCAGATATTCGTAAAAAACAATGTACGCGATCTCATTTCGAATTTTATTCTTCTCAGAAAGAAAATTAATGCCTCGAAGCGACTGGATTCAAACTTGGTAGTTGGTTGAATCATAACGACGCGACAGTTTTCGCAAAGTTTTATCGAGATAATAAAATATTCTGCCCATACCTTGAAATAACAGTGTATCAAAATTTCAGTTTGATACGGTAATAATTTTGGAGATATTGAAAAAAATCTGTTGTGTTGTTTCTTTTGAAAGTTATTGTGTTACGGTCGGCCGTTAACGGTCGAATTCGTGAATGGGTAAAATCCGCCAAATGATTCCTTGTTATACCCGTTCAAAGTTTTATATTTCCAAAAATACAGAATATATCGAATTGAAATCCAGTAAGTCAGCAGCTTTGGAGCGCATGTTCATTACCGAAGCGGTCATCTCCTTAGACGGGCTCTAGGTTTTTTGAGAAGTAGAATTCACTGGTTCGAAAATGCACTTACTCATTCTAATTCGGTGTCAATAAATTGTGCGTATAATCAACCAGCGAGTTCGAGAATTTGAATCATAGTAGTTTTCCTACCTCCACACAAATTCAATCTGATTGCAAGTTTGGTTGCCTAACAGGAGTAAACATAAATTTATTATATTTTATCTATAATTGAGATGCTTATGAAAGTCAGTGATTAAGAATGTCTGAATAACATGAGAATGATTAGGTCAGACTCTTTTGTAACTAAGTCTTTTAGACGACTTGCAATTTTTTGGTTTTTGTGTTCCTTTCAAACTGCAGTTAGCTTTAACTGCTCTACCCTCAGGCAAATCCACCTGGTGAGTTTCATATTCATTTATTTTTTCCGAGTAGAACACGAATCCATTTTTATAGATGTTTTGATGTTTTCTAAAGAATCTTTGGTAATTATTTGATAGAGATTTGTTAGGAAATACTACAAAAAGTTTCAGATTCTCACAGCTAGCGAAGTTAAGTGTCGTTGACTTTCACTGCCCATTCATGGTCGCATATCTACGAAACCTGCTTTCAGCGAGAACGCCGAGAACGAACAGATTTCTGGAATGATGTTGAAAACCTCATACTTTTTGCGCGCATGTTCTGGGAAACAGCGTGCGATCACAGACAGATCTGTGGTGCTATCGTTTTGTACGAATGTCTGTAATTTTCGGTTCGTTCCCGTAAATAGTCTCAAACCACTAGTTTGGGTTCATTGACGAATTAATCCGGTGTCAAAATTATTTCTATTCGGCCGACCGTATGCACGATGTGAGTACGGGAGAATCCTATACCGGGTGTCCCGCGAATACCTTTCGTTAGGGTATTTTTGGAAGGAATCAAAATTCACTTTGCAATTCAGGACTTAAGCTTCTACTAGAGAAATAACTGAATGTAAATTTTTTGAGATTCGTGGTTCGTTCGGTTTCACCAGAAGTGACATCAACTTTTGTTTTTCGAGTGGGAAATAATCTTCTCTAAAAATAGATTTCTGGGTTGATTCTTATGGAAGTTAGGGTGTGGATAATTTGCTGACCAAAATATAATCCTCTAAATCACGACCTTAAAGAACATTTAATTGAACCAAACTCTAAAACTGAGTTGTGTACATTGATATGTTCGTGCCACCACATTCAAATTTCAAATCCACCCCAAATTGGGGGTAGTTTATTCTTGTAATTTTTCAAAATAATTTGCTGACCGGAGGTTTCCAGTTGAGATATTTTATCGAAACGCTATATTATGATTGAATATAGCATACTTTTTGTGCCACCATAAAAAAAATTCAGATCCGCCCTCGTTAAAGGGTAGTTTATTCTTGTGATTTTTCAGAAATCCTTGCTGATGGGAAATTTCCCGTAGAGATATTTGATTGAAACGATGTATTATGTCTAACCGTAGCATACTCTTTGTGCCACCATAAAAAAAATTCAGATCCACCCCCTATTAAGGGTAGTTTATTCTTGTGATGAATATTTTTTATGGTGGCACAAAGAGTATGCTACGGTTAGTCATAATACATCGTTTCAATCAAATATCTTCACGGGAAATTTCCGATCAGCAAGGATTCCTGAAAAATCACAAGAATAAACTACCCTTAAACAGGGGCGGATCGGGATTTTTTTCACGGTGGTTCCAAGTTTATGCTACGTTTAGTCATAATACGTTGTTTCAATAAAATATCTCCACTGAAAATTTTCGGTCAGCAAAGTATTCCGAGAAATTACGAGGATAAACTTCCCTTAAACGAGTCGGACCTGAAATTTTTGTATGGTGGCACAGAGAGTATCCGATTTGCAATTATTTTACTTCGTTTCAATGAAATATCTCTACTGGAAAATATGGATCAGCAAGGATTTCCGAAAAATCACAAGAATAAACTACCCTTAATAGGGGGTGGATCTGAATATTTTTTACGGTGGCATAAAGGGTATGCTACGCTTAGTCATAATACATTGTTTCAATCAAATATCTTCACGGGAAATTTCCGATCAGCAAGGATTCCTGAAAAGTCACAAGAATAAACTACCCTTAAACAGGGGCGGGTTTGAATTTTTTTACGGTGGCACCAAGCTTATGCTACGTTTAGTCATAATACGTTTTTTCAATAAAATATCTCCACTGAAAATTTTCGGTCAGCAAAGTATTCGTAGAAATTACGAGGATAAACTACCCTTAAACGAGTCGGACCTGAAATTTTTGTATGGTGGCACAGAGGGTATCCGATTTACAATTATTTTACTTTGTTTGAATGAAATATCTCCACTGGAAAATATCGATCAGCAAGGATTTCCGAAAAATCACAAGAATAAACTACCCTTAATAGGGGGTGGATCTGAATATTTTTAATGGTGGCACAAAGAGTATGCTACGGTTAGTCATAATACATTGTTTCAATCAAATATCTGCACGGAAAATTTCCGATCAGCAAGGATTCCTGAAAAATCACAAGAATAAACTACCCTTAATAGGGGGTGGATGTGAATATTTTTTATGGTGGCACAAAGAGTATGCTACAGTTAGTCATAATACATCGTTTCAATAAAATATCTTCACGGGAAATTTCTGATCAGCAAGGATTCCTGAAAAATCACAAGAATAAACTACCCTTAATAGGGGGTGGATCTGAATATTTTTTATGGTGGCACAAAAAGTATGCCACATTCAATCATAATGTAGCGTTTTGTTAAAATATCTCGACTGGAAACCTTCGGTCAGCAAATTATTTTGAAAAATTACAAGAATAAACTACCCCCAAATTGGAGTGGATTTCAATTTTGAATATGGTGGCAAGAAGGTGATCCTCGATAGATCTTAGGTTTGCATTATGAGTCTCATATTCTGACTAGAAGTCTGAAATTGACGGTATGATTCTATTTCGGTCAGTAAAGTATTTTTACCCTGGAAGTTATTGTGTTTACGATCGCCTTTGGGGACATTAGGATTATATATGACTCGGTATGGTGTTCATCAGTATGTTTGATGCAATTTTCTGCCACGCAATTCCGTAAAATACAAAGCCTTTAGGAGAATTCAATATCATTCTTGAGCAATCGCTGAAAACGTTCGAGAAAGAGATCTTTTTCTTTGATGATAAAATAACAATGATGCTAAAGCAATCTCAATTGAACAGGTTTTTAGGCATGGAGAGAGGAGTCCCTCAATGGTTTACCCGAATGATCCATACAATTCGCGTTGGACTGATGGATTGGGATATCTCACTAAAGTTAGTAACAATTGAGAGTTTTGGTGCGTTTTCATTATTTCCATCGAACTGATTAATCAGTGTATCACCGTATATTTGACGTTTTTCTCTCTTCTTTTGTATTTTACACTGATTATGGGAATAAAGTAATGTTTATGTTTATGTTTATTCTTTTGTTCTCCATCAAAGAAGAGGGAAACTGAGGTTAATCGTCTCGATGAGAATAAAAACGCATCCTTTATAACAACAACTTGATTAATTAAAAGTTTTAACTGTTCTTCAGAAGGGGAAATTACAAATGTATAATTTGGGCCAACGATTAAGGGAAAAGTACTCCTGTTTCATGCCAGAATATTCCATTCCAAACGACGTGAAAGTACTCAGCAGCTATTCTGATAGGTGCTTAATGAGTGCCCAGCTCTTCAATAGTGGATTTTTTGTTCCGAAAAATGAACAAATCTGGAACCCAGAATTACTTTGGCAACCAATTCCAATCAGCTATAAGCCCAGAAATGAAGACAACGTGAGTTGATATAACATCTGTGAAACATCACAGCTTTTAGATTATCGCGTCGCATATCTTATTATTACTCATTATGAACGACATTTAATATGAAATGTGTTCTAGCTAATAGCCGCAAAAAAGAAGTGTAGAAAGTATGACCAAGCATATGTTGACATATTTTCAACTCCTAAGTACAAAAAAATATTAGATGAAAGCTCAGAACTATTTGAGTATCTAACGGAAAATACGGGTATGAACATTGACACAATAAGGAAAGTGGAAGAGCTGTATAATACATTGGAAATCGAACAATTGCAAAATTACACACTACCTAAGTGGACAGAAAAAGTGTACCCAAGTGCTATGAAGCCGATTGCTGCACTATGTTTAGCATCCTTTACAGAAAACAAATATATGAAGCGAATTAAAGGAGGTGAATCCATTATAAATTTCTATAGAATAATCTTTATGCTTTCAAAAAGAACTTGGAATTCACACAGATGAGCAATACAGATCTAGATGTTACTTAGTTCAGATATTTATTCGTATCACTTACAAGCTGAAAGAATGAGAGCTCTGTAATTATGTTCAAATGCAAAATTCACATTTTCTTATCATACATATGAATTTTACACTTATTTATACCTACACTTTTTAGGTCCTTTCGTGAAAGAAGTGTTGCAGGAAATGAAATCAGCATCAACAAGCGAAAAACACCCAAAATTATTTATCTATTCTGGCCATGATATAACTTTAGTTAATATTTTACGGACACTTGGTATTACTGACGTATTTAAACCTAATTTTGCAGCATATTTTATTTTGGAACTTCATCATACTCCCATTCCTAAAGTGAAGGTAAAAAATTTATAGAATTCATGGACCATCCCATGATGTAACCAATCTCAACACTTTTCAGATGTTTTATAGTGACTGTGGTTGGTGTGAAGAAAAAGAACTTAAACTGCAGAGTTTTGAAGGTTCTTGTGATTTGACTAACTTCGAGAATAAACTGCGACCTGTGATACCTGAAGACTGGCATGAAGAATGTAAATGAAAGACAGATAATTAGATTTTGAAAATATTTTATTGAATAATTATCACTTACAAGATTTATAGTACAGCTGCTTTCACATAATGAAAAAATGTTAGTTCAAATAAACACTGTACAAATAATTTCATATACATTAATATGTATCTTATTTACATTATTACAAAAGGCCTCTAAACATGCTAAAGAACAATATTTGTTCATTTATGATATGTAGATATTGTCTCAATTAAATAAAAATATAATTGTAAGGAATTACAATGGAGATTCATAAAAAAGTAAAAACTAGCAACAATTGGAAACATTACATATGTACTTGGACAAATCAATTAACGAAACGATAATATATTTATGTATACAGAGTGTAACAGCCAAATGGAATAAATTCGATAACGAATAAATGAGGGGGTGTTAGGAAAAACGCTCTGACACGTCGATTTGTAATTTTAAATGCGCATAGTTTTCAAGAAAATAAAATTATATAGGGTGTTCCATGCGACCTTGGTCAATACCAACTTTCTTATTTCAAATGTAACCCCCTGTATATTATTTATTTTTTGGATTCTTCAGAAAATTCTAGACATAATTCATGTACAATGTCCTATACCTATCTTCAACTTTTTCGGAAATATAAAGTGTTTTCAGAAATGTTGAGTAACGTTAGAAGACAATTCTACACCAGATTAGCATGTTGCCAAGACGTTCGCGGCAAGCATTTTGAACATTTCCCACATTGACATTATTGTTTTTTTTTTAATTATTTAGAAATAATCAGTATTACTTATTAGGTTTTAAGTGTAATGTACCGAATTTGTGAAATAAAATAATTTTTATTTAAAACGTTGATTTTTGCACTAAATCTGAAAACACTTAATATTTCCGAAATAGTTAAAGATAGGTATAGGACATTGTACATGAATTGTGTCTAGAATTCTCTGAAGAATCCAAAAAATGAATAATATACAGGGGGTTGCATTTGAAATAAGAAAGTTGGTATTGGCCACGGTCACATGGAACACCCTATATAATATTATTTTCTTGAAAAATATGCGCATTTAAAATTACAAATCGACGTGTCCGAGCGTTTTTCCCAACACGCCCTCATCTATTCGTTACCGAATTTATTCCATTTGGCTGTTACACTCTGTATATACTGGAAAAGTGAACTGACAAAGTTCAAATTACTAATAAAAATTGTGATGTAATCAAATAAATGATTAGATGCACCTGATTTTTCTGTTTTGTCATTTTTTATACTGAATTTGACTAAGGTAAATTATCTATTTTTTGTTGTGAAAAATAAGTACAAAAAGCATTACGAAGCAAGTAAAATTCAGTTTTGCTGTTCAATACACTCGACCAAGATACTTGAGATTAGAATCAATAATAAGTTAATCGAAATTAAAGTTCAAATAGAACACCACTAATCTATCGTGAAGTAAATTCAAATAGAAAGATCAATGATAAAAGTTTCGATACATACTGTATATCATGAGGATACCTTATCAAGCTTAAAATTAATGTATGTTAATTGCTAATAAATAGAGATGTGGGAGTATGTTGTATTATCATATGAATAAACTCAACTCTTCTTTCCTTCAATGATAAGAAAAAACATGTTAACAGACCTTCACTGATAAATAGCAGCCAAATTGGTTTTCACATTATGGAATACCAAGGTTTAGATTTTGATGAATAAAACAATTGTCAATTTCCGCAAATTTTATTTGTTTTCGCAATAGCCGAAGAAGACATGGTATGGCGATACAGCTGTTGTGAAAACAAATTAAACTAGCGGAAATTGAAAGTTGTTACATTTCTCAAATTCAAGATAAAATTCCGTCAAGGTGAAACCGAAACAATAAGATATTTTCTTGCTAGACTTCTTAAATTGAGCACAAGTATTAAATGATAAACTATCAGTCATATCCGTTATATTTTCTTATTCAATACTTGCATTGAAATTTTTTTTTAGCAGTAATCAAAATATTTTGAACTAGTGATGCGATTGTAAATTATAGAAAAGTGAACTTTGCCAATCCAGATCATTTTATACACTGGGTTCTTATAGACAATCTCTATATTTAAAAAAGGTGCAAATTTAGTTAGCAGACATTTAGTATAGCTGAAGTCAGAAAGCTTTTCATCAATTCAACGAGAAAAATTTCAAAGAACTATATGCAACATATCACATAGCATCTTACATGTAACAAATTTTGAAACAACACATAACACCTACAGAGCCAATGGCACAAATGCATAAAACCTCACAGCCAAATTTCATAAATAAATTTCTCAAAAACCGACTTTACAAATTTCAAGATTCCATGAATGTAATAAATGTTCGTGGACAATGTAGGTGTTATATATATAGACCAGTTATGTTATCAATTTTGTGACCACATTCGAACAATCCCATTTTTCAAACATCAAAATATAATATCGACACTTTTTAAAATACATTTATGTTAACAGAAAGAAATGTGGTCATAAAATTCGAATCTCAAACTGATTTAGAGGAAGAAATTACAAAAATGTCTAGAAATATGTACAACGTTAATTACACTCTTATAATACATAAAAAACGTACAACGTACGAGAAGCACTGAATATCAGTTGAGAAACTTGCGGCATCTACGAGTACCACATGTACAAGGGATTTTGTCCTCTTCAAAGGGAAATTTATAGTCGTAGGTTAGCTCTTCGCTGTATATAATGCGTCTCAGTGCAAATATTATGATGTGTTTGTGACCAAGAATTTCAACCACTTTTGAATAACAGTTGGGCTGAAATTTAAGAACTTATTATGTTAAAAGCTTCCACATAAACATTTGTAGGTCTGTCGTAAGTAAAATCAGGACCATTCCAGAAGACAAAAAGTTTTAAATTTCAAAATCTCCCGATAACTATAAACATTTGGCGCCCAACTAGTGGCAAATCAAATATTTTCCTGACATAATTCAACAGCGCACGACAGGAGGGCGCCACCAATCGTTAAGTTTGACCTGCGATCAATAAAGAACTAAGAAAATAATAGTTTTTGATCAAAGAGAATGATTCGTCAGTTCAATTAAAATGTAAAAACTCCTCTAGAATGCAAGTAATACTCATAAATATAATTGGAATAACTTACATCACAGGAATGGTTGATGAACCTAGCAGCATTGCCTTTCATTGTGGCATCAACAACCAAATTATCGTCTATTCGGAACATATAGCAACCTATTCCCTTCTGATTATATTCCTTTTCACGTTTGTCACATAAAATTGATCGAATGACCTAGATAAACATAATATTAATATAACTATGAAAAGAAAAAATAATCTTGGTAAACCCGCAAGATTTCCCGTCGCCGAGATATTAAAAAGATATTTACATCATTGTACGCAGTGTGTTTTTCTGAATAAAAAATGTGAAATCGAACATAGGCGGTCTCCCCTAATTTGGAAGATATGGGCCCCCAAAGTTCCGAAATGAGTCGTTTTCAGGTCCCTTTTTCCACCATAAAAACGATCTCTCACTTCATCTGTATAGTTCACAAACCACCTTTGAACCTTCAACCAACAATAAACAACAATTTTTTTCAAGAATGATCAATATTTAATGAAAAAATAATGGAATTACTGGACAATCACTTAACCTCTATTCCTTCTGATTTCGATTCAGACTAAAAGTGAAGTTTGGCAATGGCGCAAATTTCATCGGTCGGAATCGTGCCATCGTGCGTATTCGTGAATGACATATTATTGCTGGCGAGAAAAATGAAATATGTTCTTAGTTCTTAGGTTCTTAAGGTTTCCTGCGAAACTCTAAATCTTCCAATAGGAGAATTCGTTTCTAATGAAATCTACAAGGTTGACACACATAGTAATGGAACGAGAATACACCCTGACATATATTTCAACGTACATTTTTTTCATATGTGATATGTCGCGCCCTTACCAGATTTCCAATGAGATCGAGGTTATTTTATAGCCCATTTCATTGGAATACCCTGAATCTTATTCTAAACTGGGACCATCTCGAAGACACAACAAAAAACGAAGTAGATAACAACCTCCCTATTTTGAAGGGGATAGAAAGAAAGTTCAAACGAAAATATTGAGAGTGAAACCTTAAACAAATAATCTCAATGATTTTGTTTTGATGTTAGAATAACCACCTCTTCTTCAGTGACAGAAGCATTTTCCTTACAATCATATCCTTCATATTTCCCGCCAGCAACTACTCTTCGGTCATAGATGAAAAGACGCTGTTGCCAAGCACCGCTTTAACATTGAGAAGTATTTCGTAGAAATATAGGTTAAGTTGTTGTCTAATATTTTCACTTTTCTTCCTTTAAATAATGAATATTCTTGAAAGAAAGTGTCTCTGTTCGTTGGTTGAAGGTTCAAAGATGATTTATGAACTAGATTTGAGAAGTGAGAGATCATTTTTATGGCGGAAAAAAGGATCTGAAAATGCAACAATTTGGAACTTTGGGGGACCATATCTTCCAAACAAAAAGAGACCGCCTATGTTGGCCTTGATATTTTTTGTTCAGGAACTCACACTGTTTACAATGATGTGAATATCTCACTTATAGCTTCGCGACGGGAAATCTTGCGGGTTTACCTAATCTTTAATCTTACCTCTCCTGCATATTCAATAACCATTTCACCTGCTTCGATATCCCTTAGACAGAATAAACCTCTTCCGTGAATATTTGAACGGTACACACCCACCGAGTACTTTGACGTCAATTTCAATTGTCTGAATCTCATAGCCATCGGTAAATTATTTATTGATCCTCTCCTACAAATGCAGTTCAATAATAATTATAAGTAAGTACCATTACCATTTATTTCAGAGACATATCGATATTTAGATTAATGGACCAAATCTGACATTTGATAAAATATGAAAAGCTTACCTTGGAAGCTCCATATCGTAGATGACTGTATTTTCAGGCCTACGATGTTTAGAAGACAACCAACCAAACATATCATATTGATTGTATCGTTTTGTATGAGGTGCACATCTGACAGTTCCAAAAGAATGGCCTACAGCATACTCATCATCCAGGTCGATGTTAACAGATGAAAAATGATAGCTAGGTTTATACTTTGTACATTTAGCAACTGCTGGTAACTGCTCCAACAGATATTTTAGCCCGTTGTGCTTTGATCCCAGCACGTGTAGTTCATTCATCACATTTTGAGACTGCTCTGGTAATGGTGGCATGTTGTGAGCTGCTCTTGCATTCTGTACAGTTTCAAACACTTTAGACCATAGGTCAGTAACTGAAGTAGATGTGTATCTGAAACCATCTTGCGTTTCGATGGTGTATAAAATGGATTGAGAGTCGGGGACTTTCTTGTCTTGAATCACAGGTTTTACATCGTTGCTAGCAACGGTTCTCTTTTCCTTTTTTATGTACTTTGAAATAGAACCGTTCATTCTATTATTGATTTGAGACAGGGGCCCTGTTGGATTATTTGATTTTATGGGCTTCAAAGGAGCAACCTGGACATTTGGCATTTTAGAGATAAAGTTATTACTTATTTTATAAGTGCCATCTCTGCTTTGCTTTTGGAAAACAATTCTCAAAGATTCGTTCTTTGTATCAATATTTTCTTTCTGAATGGGTTTAACGACAGACTTTTCAACAGGAAGCTGCAACTTATGATCTTGAATTAAGCTGTTAAATAATTCATCAGCATCTGATAGCTTAACTTTTTTGTATCCTATGGTTTTACTCTCTATAACAGGGGGTATTTCTTCAGTCTGCATTGGAACAGGTGATATAATTTCTTTTATATTTTCAATGGCTGGACAATTTTGGATATTTTCCTGATTTGGAACGATAATATCGACTTCCATTGCTAGATTCTCAAATATAGGTGATTTATTCAACTCGCACTGAAAATCTTGAATGTTCAAACTAGGCATGTCAATATCTACTGCAGATGTAGAGTTGACTTCTCTGGAGAGTTTTGATTTTTGAGCAGAAAGGCTGGGTTGCAGGGAATCTACTGCTTTTTGAATTCCCAACAGAGGCGAATCAACAACAATAGTTTTTTGGATTTCTTGAGTATTCTGATTCCTTGATGGAGGCTTTTGAACATCAACAAATGGCTTGTGCATATCAGAAAACGACGTCTGTACAACAGAAAATGATTTTTGAATATCTGGTAGTGGCTTCTGGACATCTGAAAACGGCTTTCGAATATCTGTATATGGTTTCTGAACTTCTGGCATGGATTTCTGTATATCTGCATAAGACTTTGGTATTTCTGAAAACGACTTGTGTACTTCTGGAAATGTTTTCTGAATATTAATAAAAGGTTTCTGGACATCAATGAACGCCTCATGAATATCAACAGTAGATTTCCTATTTTCACTTAATAATTTTTTGTTTTCCATAGCTTTATGAGTGTCAATAAGAGTTTGCAGATCTAATTTAGGTTTGCGAATTTCTTGAAGTTTCTGAACATCCAGAGGCTTCAAAACTTGTTTGTCCTTGATTTGAGTAGTCTGCATAGGCAACACTCTGTTCATCGGTCGATTCTGAACCTGCACAGGTTTCGGAGTAGGTGTGACTATGTTAGTTGGTATGCCTTGTTCCTGGACAAAAGGTGCCGTTGGAAGGTTAATACTGTTACTGCTGACAGGTTGTTGTTGAATTATCTGCGGCGGTTGTTTGTGAGTTGAAACGATAGAAAATTTCATAGGTTGAACCCTGTTCATATCCTCAACTGAAGTGTTAGTTGCCATAGATTTGATAGGTTGTGAATATCTAGGTATTTCCATGGATGCTTGAGATGTAATGAGCTGTCCCGGATTTACCAATACAAAACTATTAGAGGCGACGTCCAATACTGGCTCTAACTTGCTAGTTTGAAATACTTGGGTAGTTGTTGAATAAGAACTGTTAGCAGCCAAAACTCCAGGCATAGTTGTAGGTAAAAATTGTTGAGACTGCATGACAGTATTCTGAACTATTGTTTCGAACCCGTAATAGACTGGCTGCACAGTTTGGGGCGCTTGAGCCCATGAAATTGTACCGTTGCTATCCATTACCAGTTGGTTTTCAAGAACTCTAGGCTGTTGGATGATGACTTGCTGCATTCCAGGAACAATACTTATCAGATTGTTCTCAGGCTGTATCTGAACAAACGGCTGACTTGTTTGGTTAATTTGCGGACCAATAGTGGCTATATATTGCACATTCTGTCCAGCTTGCTGCTGGAAAGTGTCTACAAAAGTTGGTACAAAATTGGTTGATGGCAAATGTTGCAAAATCACAGGAGTTGTTGTTGAATTCTGTGCATTTATCACTATTGCTTCATTATCACCGAAATTCTTCTTTGATAAAATCGTTTTGGTTCTCGGTCGAGCCTTCACAATTTTCTCTTGGATCATCGACTTACCCAGAGGTTTGATCCATTGATTTGTAGGCACATTAACCATCGAATTCAAAATATTATTGTTAGAAAGAATTTTTCCATTCAAATTGATCGGGTTTTGAGTACCAATATTAATAATAGGTTGGTTTACATTGCCAGTAAACGGTAGGGATTGCAAAGTAACTGGCTGTTGAAATTCCACAGATTGCTGCATATTGGGTTGAGCTATCTGATTAAGCGTGATTGGATTCAACATTCCATTCGAAGTACCAAGCAATGAAGGCGTTTGATTAACGGTCAATGTATTAGGCTGCAAGTGTACAGGCTGATTAACGCATAAAGGCACTGTTTGGTTGACACAAAAATTATTGGGAATTGTCAGGGATTGGTTAGTAGAAACAGAAATTGATTCGTTCATTGGAAGATTTTGTTGACTTATTGTGAATGTTTGATCAGCATGATTTTCATTTATACTTTGTTGATTAATTGTTATAGGTGTTGTAACAGAGTTCAGGTGTTGGATATTGCATTGTGTGGGTATAAGAGTTGAAATTAAAGATTTCTGATCTAGTTGAGGATTCTGTATCAATATTTCTGAGGGATTCTGTGGTGTAGAAATTAGTTGAGATGATTTCGACTTGACAAAAGTATTCAACACAGATGTATGAAGCTGATTCTGGTAAGATTCGAAAGAATTGATCATTACTGGTTGCGAATTATCCATTACAATTGAACTATCAACTTGAGCATTAATGCAGGTAGCTGTAAGTCTTGTTTCTTGAAAAGAATTACTCTCATGCTCATGCATCAATTCCGAATCGCTTTCACTAGTGCACAGTAAATCACAATTATCTAAATGTCTCTTATAGCTTGCTTGTGTTCTGTATGTACATTGACATTTCTCGCAAGTAACTGGTTCTTCTGATGATACTATTTGCCAAGAACCAGCCCCTAAACTGGTAGGTGAGCCACATTCACTATCATCAAAATTTCCATCAACTTGTAACAGTTTGAAATAAAGATTATTTTCATGAGAAGGCACAACTTTTCGTTTCTTCAACACAGGCGAAAGTGACCTGTCCAATTTACAGCTCAGAGTTACACTGCAAGATCTTGGGTTCTTGTCTTTATTAGCTTTATCAAAATTCTCGTTCATTTGTAAAAATAAATCAGATTTGCTTCTTTTCAACTCTCTACCATACCTTGGGTCAGATTCCTCTGTGTTGCTTGATTCACTGTTACTGTTATCGATATTTTGCAAATCTTCAAATGGCATCAATTTTGGAATTATGTCTTGAACTGAAATTCCATCGAGAAGATCATGAGGTAGTTCTTTGAGAATAGCATCGGTGAGCTCTGGAGATAGAAGATCAGCTGTGTTTTGGGGTTCTTCATCTTCGTCAATATCAATCAGTTCACTCTTCCTTTTCTCCAAATCTTTCTGCCACATATTCAGTTCCTTCAATTTCTTGTCTATTGCCGATTTGGGCAAAGTGTGATCGATAGTGAAATTTTTATCACTAAATAAGGTATTGGGATTGTTGTTATTAGGAGAAGTTGTGATGTTGTAGCAGACTAACTTCCAAGGTTCGACGGTAGACCAAAATAATCGTGAACAAACAAATCCTATTGGAATTAAAGCATCGTAACTATCCGATAGGGCTGGAATTATTTTTCCCAAATTAGTAACGGACAGAGATCCTACCATGAAATTGACTTTGTCTATTTCGCAGAATTTGCCCTTCTTTTTATCCAATTCTACATAAACCGATCTTCTTATGTCGAAATCATGTGAAGACGTTATAACGTTACTATTTTTCGGTAACTGATGTGATGCACAAAAAACAGTTTTGTCATGTAAAAAAATGCAGTTGACTTTCCTAGCACAAGCAAAATGGAATGTTTCATAGCAACCTTTGAAACAACACCCTACACTGGCCCCTTTCTGCTTGCAATGGGCACATTTTATTGAACGGCCTCTGGATAGTGCACCATGGACGTTTTGGAGAGAGCCGTCGATCTCTTCATAAACTTCGGCAGACCAAAGAGCACAATTTGCATGGACCCACTCATTTTGGCCACAATAAAGTAACCGAGATTCTTGTTCTCCTAAACCATCTCCGACACCCTTGCAAAATCCACAAATTCTTGTATCATTGCAAAAAGATTCAATTTGAGGCACATAATTCATTTCCATATTATCACTAGAAATTTCGTCCGGCTTCTGTTCTACTTTACATAATGAAATGTGCTCAGTTTCCTCTTTCTCGGAATTCTCGTACCAAGGAAATACATTGTGCAATATTGATCGATAAATATTGACAATCTGTTCAGAGTGGGTGTGGTTCAAGGCTTCCTCCATCTCCATATCGTACTCCCGAACAGAATGGTACTCGTTAGAGTTCAATTTATTCTTTATGTCCAGCATAGTTCGGATATTTGCGGCTTTCGGTGTGACTTGCTTGCAAGGAAACCCACTTTCTATGTTGTTATTGTTATGAATATCAATACTTGAATTTGTATCGCTATCGCCAAACTGTATTTTTTTAACAGTTGTTATTGTTTTATGGGATGAAGTACTGTTGTTCAAAGGGCTCCACTTCAACAGATCTCTGGCTACTTTATTCTTGCTGAGCAATCGGAGAACGTTGTTGAAACTAGATTTCAGTTCCGAGTCCACAGCTTTGCGCCACAATGGAGTTGTATTTTTGGAACATAACTTACAAACATATTCAATCGATTCTGGAAGTAGGCTCAATATTTGATATTGTTCTTCTAATAATCCTTCGCATTTCGAATGAACCCATTTGTTACAATTGGCACACTCCATCATCTGAAATCATACTAGTTCATAATTCATTGTTCATAAATAAATTTTTAGACGCTTACCTTAGAACAAAAATCATTTTCATAATAACATTTTTGACAAAGTGGACAAAAATTTCCCTTTTTTCGGAGCTTCAAGCAAGTAAGACATAATGGCAAGTTTCCTACAAATTTTGTTATATTTTCAGTTCCACAACTTTTGCATCTCAAGCACTTTGAGCATACCTGGAACAAAACAAACAAATAAAGGTCAGCACATAGAATCTCCAATGTTCCAGTCGGATCAGTGCATCATGGTAGATTTTTTGATTTTAAGATTTATTTAGTAGCCTTAAATCAATTCTATGGAACAGGCATCATGAAAGAATACGCAACAGTATTTGGTGGTAAATGAAGTTTTTATTTCAAAATTTTTAGTATCACCATGACGGAATGATCAAACTAATAGATCTGAAACAATTTCTATTGATACTAACAGTAGGTCTCTCTTCTGTAGACCACTTGGTGTTGAATCCATAATTCAAACATTCCAAGTGGTAGGCTTTGTAACATTTCTGACAATTAACCTTGGTCCTGTCACTTTGGTTGCATGATGAGCAAACGGTACATCTTGGACAAAGCCACATGGATTGTTTTATATTGTAACTATCTAATTGGGGTGTCTGTTCTAGACAAAAAGGATGGTAGGGCTCGCAGCAAGCTGAGCAATGCAGAAGAGCCTCCAATCCTGCACTTCCGCAGAGGAAACAAATGGATGGCATTGGAAATTTTTCACAGGATATCAAGGAAAATCCATTCTGACTAACATCGTCTGGATCATAATTTTCCCAAAAATCAATGGAAATCGAGTGTTGAATTTGACTGGATACTCTACTTTTGTCGATGGATTTATTCTGAAAATTAATGCGAAAAGAAATTAATGAATATTTTCATCTTTGGAATCGTAGGCCTTATTCAAATGTGTTATGCGAAGTGAGACTGATCAATGATCACACAAAGAGGACGGACGGTACAGGAGCTCAATGAGAATAATACAGTACCAGCTCTTCTGTTTAACATGAAAAAAAGATACCAAATGAAACTGAGTCGATGTTTTTGTAGTTCCTTCGATCTTGCTGCGAAATGGAAGATTCCCGTTACATACTGCACAAGTTTGAATGTGACCTGATAGCTATGAAATAATTATGAAAATTTTTCAAAATGATAAATTGCTTTTTATGTCATCACTAAACGACAAAAAAGTTTATTTATTTCTGGCCCTGAATCAGTACAAAAATGCTGGCCTCAGGGCCTATACAACATACATAATTTCAATAATGAAAACACCAACACTTAAATTTTTTCAATATTCAACTGAATAATATTATCTGCAAAACAAGTATAGAAGGCTTCATTTCTAAAGGAACTCTTCAAGATTACAGCACAATATTTGGATTTTTTTTGGTTCTAGTATTTCATTTGGAATTTTGTTGCATTTGTAGATGGAAAATTTAGTGCTTCATTTTTTTATTATTAATACAATATATTAGTTTAATTCGCGCTAGTTTCTTCAGTCTTTCAACAGCCAACGTATCAAACCTAATCTTATTTTCCTGCTTTTTAATATTTTATACTGAAGACATTTAGTGGAGTCTATCTTTCTACCTATTTAATATTCAGATTATTTCTCCCACACAAGTTTTCACTGTATAGGTTCAAAGGAAAACTTGTCATAATTGTATTTGCTGTAGCTGACAGGCAATAAAGAAATATATGGTTCTGACTAAGAATTGAAATGTTGCATAAATGCTCCAACAAAACAATACTAGTGCCCTCCGATTTAATGATTAACACGTTCACTGCGACTACAAATTTTAGCGTTTTCAAATTATGTGTGACACAAGCCCCCAGAGGCATGCCATAATCCATGATCACTCTGCAGCACATGGCCTAAAGCACAACTGTCAAAACATTAATTTACTCAATGAAACTCACCTCAGCTAAGAATTGAGATGTTATCCTATGGCTTCTATCCTTTCTTGAAGTAGATATTGAAACATCACTCACTGAAGAGTACTTGAATTTATCACTATCTATCGATTCAGATTCACTAGAAATCAAATCAGATTTTTCTTTCCAACAAATACTTTTCTCAGAACCCAAGGAACACTCAGTACTGGATTTTTCTTCGGCTGTGTTTTCCTTGATAACTTCATTTTTGTCAGATTTAGTTTTGTCCACTTCAGAAAAAGTTGCAACAGGTTGTCCCAATACGATCGAGGCGCTTCTACAAACATGTTTAACTCTAGGTCCTTTCAGATCAACCTTTTGTCTTTTGATTTCAGTGCTAGTTGGAGGGTTATTATTAGTTGTACTAATGCTGTTATTGCTTCTGAGAGGCCGAGGTATGGAAGATTTTTCTTCCACTGCCGGGGATGTAGTTGTTGCTTTGTTTATGTTAACATCTACAGATCTAATACTTGTAGACCAAAAGAGCGAGTTATTACCAAACATAGAGTCAGGTGTTTGCATGAAAGGTGGCAAGAGTTGAGATAGGTTATTCCTCAGATTTACAGGCATTTGGAATGAACGAAGGCACATTTTTAACCAACACGCTGGGCACCGAGCTCTATAGGCACATTTAATCAGCTTCCACTGTTGACTTCTAACAATGGGGGGCACATGACAAGTTCCCTGTCCTTTATGGCATGCTAAGGTGGTGCCTTTATTGTAAGACTGACGTTTTATCATTTTTGAAATGAACTTCCTACACGATTCACAACTGTATATATTAAATTTTCTAGCTTGCTTTATAAAACGATAAAATCTCACTGCACCACAAACACCACATGTAACCGTTCCTGGACCTGAACCATTGTTGGATGTACTAGAAAACGGTCCTTGAGAATTTGATGGATATGAGTGGGACTGAAACTGTAACCTTGCCTGCCTCAAAATAATCCTCCTATTTGAACAGGTATTTGATGAAGAAGTTTCTTTCGCATTACTCTGATTGCAAATATCATTACTTGTCCCTTCTTTGTCATTTTCAAGTTCTTTTTCACTACATTGTCTTTTATGAATTTTTTGTTTGCGGGTCAGAGATTCATTCAAATCAAGGAAACGTTTATTAGGTTTAATGACTCTAGAAGAATGCACACTTCTACTTGGTAGGATGAATTTCCCAAGATTTCCAGTTTCTCTTTGGTTCCCACGAGATACACTTTTGAGAGTACTATAACATTTGCGAGCCAAGGCTTTTCCATTTTTGCTTCTATTCCTCTTGCTGGAAATATTTCCTTTCCTTACGTTTTTACTGCACATCCTAGAAATCAAGTTTCTTTTAACTGTTTTATTCCTCAAATTAGAATTCTGCAGATTTCTTGTCAAACGTCTCTTCAGTGAAATATTTTGTACATTCGTATCGTTCGAAGGGGTAGAAGGTGTGTTGCTACTGGAAACCTAAAAAATAGCGAAATATAGCAAAAAGTCAACAACAAAAATTGCCACAGACAGAATAAACAAATAAATGTTTACCTGTTTATCCTCTGTAACTGTCACCGAATCGTTGATGCTAGTTGGTTCTCCATTTGGGGGAAGAACATTAACCCTTTTTCTATTTACGTGCTTAGAGGGCTTTCCAGGAAATTTTGATCTGCCCATTTTAAATTCGAGTTTTAGTTTACATTTTCATAAAGTGTTTCGTAGACGCATCACGCATACATTGCGAATAGCACCGCCGACCATAGAATAATAATGGAGAAAAGCACACTCAAACTTCTTTCCTGGGTCGGTATTAAAGATTGCTGTATGAGTGTATACTTATTTTCTGTGATCTGTATCGATGTTTCTAACGATAAAAAGTTTAATTTGGTCCTCGATAATTGCTAAATACAAGGGTTCAATATATTGTTAAACTGGAATTGTTTTTCTAATATATAAATGAATATATAGAAAAGTTTTTGGATATTGAAGGTCGAAATATTCTTTGCTTGTTTAGGTACGTTTCTGTCAATGTCTGACAAAAAATTGTTTGCCGATGAACATTATTTACATTCATATTTAAATTTCTGTTGAAAACTTAACCATATATTGATGGACAATATATTAGCTTTGTTTTGGTTCCGACTTCAGAACTGTTCGGGACGGCTCGAGTATGCGCGATTGCGATTTTTCATACTCAAAATAGCAATTGCGCCTACTCAAACCGTCCCGAATAGTTCTGAATTCGGAACCAAAACAGACCCATAATTTTTCAAAATATGAAATAAACGTACCTTCTATATGTTTATACCTTGTATATATTTTCTATGGAAGATAGGGTTACACCCACAGAACATCAAATATATGAGGATGAGGCCTGTCAGCTTGCACTGTGTAATCATATGTTGCCGAGAGAGATAGAGCTAGTGGTGGCAGAAAGCCCGCGTACTCCATTTAAATAGTATTAAATGCGTATGAAAATTCTGTTTTTTATGCGTTTTCCTGAGAATTTTCGGAGCAAATATGAAAATAATGAGAGGTTACATTGGCTAAAGGATTATTTGTTTTTATAGCTACAAAAATGGATTACTGAAAATAGCAGGAATTAGATAAAAATGATTGATGTAGGTATACTAATTCTTGGCGCGAGCTTTCGAGATTTTATTATTCCTTAATCAGGAGAACTAAAAATTTACAATGCAGAAGGAGCATTAAAATGAAAGATTATTTTATGATATAGAAGTATTATATTTGACCTCAATGATAATTAGTAGGTGAAAATATTGCTGAAAAATATTGACTTGAGTCGAAATGATATTCTATATTCATTTATTGATTCAGGGCTATTGATTAATCAGAATTTATAAAATCTAAATGAGTTATATGAAAAAATGGAGTTGAGACCACCTATAATCTCTTCTTGAATTCATTCTTTTTTCATTTCGTGCAATTCTATTTCTTCTTCGAACTCTATTATTTTCTAATGAATTATTCTCAAAATTTGGTTCATGTTGTTCTTTGTTCTGATATCACAAAAACTTAAAGGTACTTAAAATTTCAAGGACATCGTACGGAAGAAAAATGAAAAACCTATAGAAGCACTGACGTGAAGTCAGCAGCTTTTGCGCGCATGTTCAAAAAATAAAACATCATAAGGAAACACTCGCAAAAGCTGCTGACTCCACTTCATTGCTTTTCTAGGTTTTTTCGAGTTATTCTGGAAAATATTCCGGAAAAACAACACGATACCGAGGGAATAACCACGAAATTTGACATATTTCTTCCCAATATCTCCGAAAATTATAATCGTATCGAATTGAAAATTGCTTCACACAGATGTGAAGTATGAAGGTCAAGGTCTGAGCACATTTTTTAGGAATATGATGAATAGTTTGCGAAAAAAAATTTTTTTCGAAAAAATTTCAAGAAAATTTTTGTTATATCTACTTACAGTACGAACTGAAAAAAAAATTCGCAAAAGTTGCGCGTTGTTTTTCTCCAACTATAACTGTAAAGTTTCAATCCAATCGCTTCATCAGTTTTTGAAATATCAGGGAAATAACCTCAAAATTTCAAACAGCTATAGCTTCGAAACCGTTTCACCGATTTAGCCCATTAACGAACTCAACCACTGCATTCTGATACACGACCTACCCTGGATGAAGTTTCAAGTCGCTATAGCTTGCTCTGTTCGATCGTTATCGTGTCCACTACTGTCGGACGGCAGTGTCGATTTTGACACTGGATTCGTCATCATCGAGTCCAACCTAGTAGTTTGAGACCATTTTCAGCTCGAAATTCGATAATTACAGACATGTGGATGAAACGATAGCACACTGTTCCCCTAATAGAAGATGCGCGCAGAATGCCGATTGATATCGCCGTGATGTTTTATTAAATAAACTTTCAATCAATCCAAATCCAATGTTGGAAGAATTATTCAACATTTATTACTATTTCAGATTTAATAACTTGATTCATTTTAACAAAATTTCATTTACACCAATGTTAATAATTTCAAACGAAATGCTTGCTGCAAATTGAAATGGTGTCTGTGGGAACAAAATTTTTTCTTCGTACCGCCACTATATAACCATCTTTTCCTCAGGACATTGTCCTTTGAAAATCTGTAATATATAGAAAGCCTTATCTCTTATTCAGAAATTAGGAAAAAAATAAAACAAATCAGTTTTAATTAAATAAAAACCCAGATGAGATAGATGCCACATCTTACTTGTGAAATTTGATAATTTGGCCTTTTTACAACCTGTTTGTGCAGTTTACGGCTGATCAAGATTTAACCACGTAACGATAATAACTATAATATACACACTTAAAAAAAAACTCTGAAAAATCTCACAAAAAGCATAAAATAAGATGCTTTTGAATGCGATTTGGCGGCTTCTTGCCACTCCTAGCTCTATCTTTCTCTAGACAACACGTTTCTCTTTCCCTCACCGCTTCCATTGTAAGTTATAATTTCTATGGTTCTGGGATTTTCACTTCCCAAGAAAAATTTACCGGAATTCATAGAAATAAAATATCATGAAATGCATGGAGGTACCCACAGAACATCAACCTCAATGATGAAATGTCATTTCTACCATAGAACAATTATATATATATATATATAATTTTTTTCTGTCATATTCAGATGTTAATGCTTTTCATGTTTCCCGCCATACGAAGTCAGTTTATAACACAGACCAATTGATCTGTGGTTTATAAATTCAATTTATTTTCGTTTAACCGTCAAGAGGGATTACTTCTTAAATAAGAAATTGGTTTTTCTCACACCACATGTTTTTCCTTCGAAGTGAGTACGTCTTTGAAATCAATCAATTAACAGGGTCTTTCAATAGGGACGGGTCGATGTTGGCAGCCTGTGGCGGCCATGTTGTTTTAACGTCGTCTTTCTAACCTATATTTTTTTATTCAGTTAGTAATGCCAAATCACCATGGCAAGTTACACGGTTGAGCAACACGTCCAAATGTTAAAAATGTATTACCAAAATGAGTGTTCGTTAGTGCAAACGTTACGTGCATTGCGCCCATTTTACGGCAGACGAGGTGGTCCTTCAAAGTCGACTCTCCAGCGTTTGGTGGCCAAATTCGAATCGACCGGTTCAATAAACAATCTGCCAACACCCGTACGTGCAAAGACCGCCAGATCGGCCGAGAACATCGCTGCTGTCCGTGATAGTGTGCAGGAGAACCCGAGGCAGTCAATTCATCGACGTTCACAAGAACTCGGTATTTCACATACATCAACGTGGCGCATTTTGCGTCAGGACTTAGGGCTGCACCCGCCACTCAATAAGAAGGCAGATGTAAGTATCTATTATATGTTTATACTTATACAGGGCCCGACAGAGAACTCGGACGTTTTTGAAATGGCTCGTACTCCCACCCTATTGGGTTGAAGCACTTCGCACACGAGGTGAATTGATGAGGAAAAGACCAGCAAGAGCTCAACGAGCAATTTGAACTCCTGAGAATGTTGAAAGAATGTGACAAGCAATTCTTCGCAGCCCGAGTCAATCTGTGGTTGTCTCTCAGCGTGTCGAGCGGTCAAGTGGGTTGGTTACGAAGTTGAGAATCTAATTCCAATAATATAATCTAGTGCTCGAAATTAGTTCCATCCTAAGTGATTGTCTATTTATTGGTTATCCATTGTGGTGAGTGAATAACAACTGAAACTATTGATTAAACAAGATGAATAACGATAGTCCGGGATCTCCGGGATCCCGGTCACTTGCTAACCTAACACCTAAAGCTAAAAAAACAATTGATAATTTATCCCAAAATTCAATATCATGGGCAGATCTAGCAGAGTTGGGAATGGAATTGACGGAATTGCGGGAACAAGCAAAAAACAATGACCTTGAAATGATAACTGAATTAGAAACATTATCTCAGAACATAGAAATGACAAAAAACAAAATAAATACCAGCGAAAACAGAGAAAAAACTATTTATGAATACAAAGCAGGAGATTTAGGACCTTATGTCGTGTATGTTGAGGGTACGAATGGGAACATTGGATATGTCCATCCTTTGAAACTTGGAAAATTTTTATATGTTAATAATAACTTCAATTATAATATTAAAAACATAAAAAGAAAGGGCAAAAATAGGGTAGGAATTGAGTTCGCAACAGCAAATGAAGCTAATTTGTTCACCAAACAGGCAAAATTTGACGATTGTAATATCTATATACCGCCAATAAATATTATCAGCATGGGAGTTATCTCGGACATTGATTTAAGTATTTCTGAGGAGGAAATCAAAAAGAATGCGGAATCTAAGTATGAGATACTAAATGTCAGAAGATTAAAAAGAAGAACGGTATCATCAGATAACAAAATAACATACATTGAATCAAAATCGTGCGTGATAACGTTCAGAAATAAAAATATTCCTTCTAACATAGCTTTGTATCACAACCTATTGGAAGTTTCCCAATATGTTAGTCCGGTTGTGCAGTGTTATAACTACCTGCTATATGGACACACATCTAAATTATGTAAAGGGAAAAAAAATGTAATAAATGCGGAAAAGAACACGAAAGCAATAACTGCGAAAATGCACAGCCTTGCTGTTATCACTGCAAAGAATCTCACATATCAACAGACAAAAAATGTATTGAATATGAAAGGCAAAAACAAATTAAAAATATGATGGCTGTATACAAATATACATATTTTGAAGCTAATAACATTTTAAAAAGAAGAATTAACAGTAATAACGTCAATGTCAAAAATGATCTCAACAACTTTCCACAATTACAAAAAATAGAACTAGTAACGCAAAATGTAGAATTACCCCCCACGGTCTCACAGTATACATATGCGCAGAAAACAGTTAAAAATAATAAATCTGAACAAGACAATACAAATGAAAAAAAAATAACAACATATAAAACTAAAAACAGACCCCCTAAAAGCAAACCGGGTTATAACAAACAGGAAATTGAAGACTGTCTTCTAAAATATACCCCAGAATACAAAAAGAATAAACTATCGGATTGGGCACAATTAACCTCGAATCTAAATGAAGGTGCTAACACCCCAACAGAAATGGAAATCTCAGAATGATTTACTATGCTAACACAAAATAAACCCCAGTCAACGTGCAACTCAACAAACCAAAATAATATTGAATATGAAGAATGCAGTAATGAAACATTTACACAAGCATTAATACACAGAGAACCTCAAAATCAATAAATCTACATAATAAAAAACAATAGTAAAACTAGTAAATAATATAATGATAAGTAATTAATAACACAAACAAAGTCAAACCTTTAATTAAAACATATAAAACTAAAATATATAAATCAATAAACAAAATAAAACAAATTTTTTATCTCATAGATCATAGTAGTAGATAATAGGTGAAAATAAGCAATAAACGTAATAGGAATAATAATGGATAGAAGATCAATAAAGATATTACAGTGGAACATTAGATCAATTAACATCAATATGCTAGATCTTTTGGGAAAACTTCAACAATATAACCCAGAAGTAGTTGCCTTATCAGAAACCTTCCTAGAACAAGGTAAAAAAATTAAAATATTAAATTATGACATTTTGAGGGAAGATAGGGAAGATGGATTCGGAGGCATAGCCATCCTGATTAAAAATGTATGGTATGAACAGGTTACAATGCATGTGGGTGTGTGTTCTCCCAAATTTCAATACCAGGCTGTCAGAATAAACGGTTTGATATTAGTAAATATTTATAATCCACCTAAAATCAAATTAAAAATAAATATTTTAAAGGAATTAATACAACAATCAGGGGAAAATTTTATAATGGTAGGTGATTTTCACGCGCAATGTCCAAGATGGGGATCCGATTCTGGTAATTGTAATGGTAAAATAATAGAGGAATTTTTAGATCAAAATGATGTACACATCTTAAATGACGGTTCAGTCACTAGATTCACACCGCCGCACGAAGGACTTAAGTATTTGCTCAACGGGTATAGCGAATAAGTGCCTCTGGAAGGTAGAGTTTGATCCAGCTCAAAGCGATCATTATCCCATTTTAATAGACATCAACAAACATAGTAATTCAGAAGACATCAACCATTACTTCACCACTAGGAAATTTTTAACAGATAAAGCAGACTGGAATCAGTACAATACTAAAATAGAATCAGAAATAGAATATTCGGACATCACTACGTTAGAACAATTTAACAACATTTTAATTGCTAGTGCAGAGGAGCATACTCCCTGCAGAAAATCAGTGAAAAATAGTAAATATAGAGTTATCTGGTGGGATGCAGAACTATCTAATATGGTAGAATTGCGCAGAAATACCCTTAGAGATTATATTGAAAATCCCTCCCAGGATAATTTTATTAAAGTAAAAAGCATAAGAGCTAAAGTCAAACTACTGATGAGAGAGAAAAAAGAAAATCCTTTACAAAATTCTGCGAGAATATAAACTTCTTACCTCTAACTTCAGCATGGAAATCCATTAAAAAGTTCAAAAACCAAGAGGGATCCACCAATATTAAAAATTTACCAACACCAGAAATACTGGATCAATTAATGAATAATCTATCCAAACCAGCCGTTAATAAACCATCACAAATAATGAATAGAAACAGTAGGGAAAAAGACTACTCCAATCCTTTCAGTCTGGCGGAATTAGAACTAGCACTAAAAAATAGAAAAGACTCAAGCCCAGGATTAGATTCACTAACGTATAATATGTATAATAACCTAAGTAAAAAAATAAAAATCAAATTGCTGGACATCATGAACACAATTTTGAGGAACCCAACAAATTTAAAAAATCAAAATAAAATCTTAATACTTCCCTTCATCAAACCTAATAAACCGCTGATAAATACAGATAGTATACGTCCAATAGCCCTGTCCCAGTGTAGTATCAAAATCCTGGAAAGTTTAATAAAAAACAGAATAGAGAATACAATTGAAAAAAATTTACAACAAAATAAATTAATGTTTGGATTCAGAAGAATGAAATCAGTTAATGATAGCTTGGTATATTTGACCTCGAGAATTTATTCCGGATTTGCTGAAAATAAATATACAATGGTGGTATTCTTAGATATAAAGGGTGCCTATGATAGTGTCAACATTGATATATTAAGGGAAGATCTGCGGAATATAGATATACCAACTGATATTACTGACTTAATAAACCAACTATTAACATCTAATGAAATATATATACGCTGCTCCAGGGAAAACACGAATATGGGACCATATTATAATAGTAAAGGATTATTACAAGGATCCAAATTGAGTACATTCCTATTCAATCTATATGTTAAAGACGTCATTAAATGTAGGGCTAAGGGAGTACAAATAGGCCAATACGCAGACGATAAATATGTCATCTGTTCCGGAACAGATATTGGAAAAATGTATGAAAAAATGACAAAAACTCTCGATAACATCAATTCATTTTTAACATCAAGAAACTTAATAATTTCCACGGAAAAAACATACGCGATGATATTTGCAAGAAGGAAAACCCCGAATATAATTCCCTGCATAACAATAGATAATAAGAATATATTATGGAAAAATCAAATTAAATATTTGGGAGTCATCTTAGATACAAAATTGAACTGGTCATTACAAATGGAACAAGCAAACAGTAGGGCCAAAAAGGGAATTGACATCATGAAATGTTTATGTAGAACCTGGTGGGGTGCACAACCACAAAACCTATTAAACTTATTTAAGCAATAGCCAGACCACATTTAGACTATGGAGCAATAATATACGGTGGATTCTCTAAAGTAACATTAAATAAAATGAACTCAGTACACTTTCAGGGAATAAGGACAGCGATGGGTTTTATGAGATCAACACCAATCAACGTATAATATTATTGGCAGAAAGTGGAGAATTATCTCTAGTGAGGAGAAGGGAAATATTGGCATCAAAATATATATTAAAAAACTTACAAATTAAAAATAATATAATAATAGATCACCTCGATAAATTAAACTCAAATCAACGCTTTTGGAATAAAAAATATAAACCAGCCTACTTAACAGCCCTTGGAAAAGTTAGTGATCAAAAAGATAATATATATAAAGCTGAACAAATCCCCTTCTTCGCCCTAGATTATACACATCACTCTGCCCAATGCGATATAATTATCCCGGATTTCATAAAAAATGATGTACTGACAAAGAATAAATTTAAAAATTTTTATGAAAACAAATTTAGAGATTATCAAGCCTTTTTCACAGATGCTTCATTAGAGAACACAGATAGGACAAGTATGGGTATTGGAATATATTCACCCTCCTTACCCTTAGAATACAAAAGGAAGTTACCCTCATATTATTCAATCTTTTCAGCAGAAATGCTAGCCATCGGTAAAGCGTTAACTATAGTTCAAAATCAAAATATTTCTAAAGCGGTCATTTTCTCGGACTCATTAAGTGCATTAACAACATTAAAAAATTGGAAATTGGATTCTTCAGTAGACACCATCACAGCAACAGTTAAACGCATATGGGCGGAATTAATTAATGAAAATAAAATAATAAAAGGGGTATGGGTACCAAGTCATTCTCAAATTACAGGCAATGATAAAGCAGACCACCTAGCAAATCAAGGCAGGCGTAACGGTGACATGCTAAACTATAAAGGAGGTCCTCAGAACATATTTAACATAGTTCAAAGGAAAATAAAGGAAGAGTGGATTAGGGAATTACACGAATGGGGAAGAAATAAGGGAAGAACATACACTCATATGCGTAATCGGGATGGAAATGATACGATAGAAAAACCATACAAATTATTAGGGTGCGACATACCGAGAAAACAGATAACAACTATGATGAGACTACGATCGGGACACTGTATGTCGCCAGAACATTTAAATAAAATCAAAGTTAAACCCACACCTTACTGTGATTGTGGTGAAATTGGTACAATAGTACACATTTTTCTCGAATGTGACCTCAATGTGCACAACATAAATGTCTTATATAGGAAACTCGGAGAGTTCAAGTTCCAAAGACCCATCAATTTGAATGAGGTAATTTTCACGGACAATATCAAAGTAGTTCAAGTGTTGAATGAATTTTTGGAACATTCCAATATCAAAATTTAGTTGATAGGGAAGAGAAAAATTTATTTTTTTCTCCCCCCTTTTTTTTTTTTTTTTTTTTTTCTGTTTTGTTGTTTTTTGTTTTGCTTGGTTAAGTGAGTGATTTTAAGAGGAGAAAAAGTCTTGTTTAATCAATATATGCCTACTAACTTTACATGTCTGATCCTACGACAAAACTATCGAAATAACCTGACCACATCCCTCTTCCCCTCGAGGGTGTTGTAGGGTGGGAAATTAATAGACACGCTGGAACATAGTAAATAACCAATCTGGGTACATGCTGGTGCGGACCCATGACATTCCTTTGGTGAATGTGGAAGAAGAAGAAGAAGAAGAGTCAATCTGTGGTTTAACCCCTACAAATAAGTTGTTGTGCGAAAGTTACAGGCAACGTTGGAAACAGTCTTTAGAAACTTCCAAGAAATCGCAGAACAAGACGCCTGACTGATGTGATTTTCCACACATCAAACTCCAAAATGCTTTGAAATTCTCAAACCACATTGTTCAATAATTGGCAGCTCGTGAGAAGAAGAAGTGTGGGTTTTGCATTCAAATCATAAGGTATACTGACTCAATAGGCGCTTTCTTTTTGGCGTTTGAAGCCCCAGGGTAGCTGAGTGTTTGTTGCACTTGAGCTACTCTCAAATCGAACGCAAATTAGTGGTTTGGTGCAATGAAAACTCACAGCACATGCGCGGTTATTTACTGTTTTGATTGATCAGCTGTGATCTACACTACACTTGCAGACGAATATTCTAAATAGTTTCTGACTATTCTGTATTTTCATTATTATTGTACGTATTTTTTACTCCAATAGTGGAGGGATTTTTGAATTCACTAATTTTGTTAAGAATGTCTGATTCTGAGGACGAGCATGTTATAAATGCTGTAAGTCCTTTGATTGTCTGAATCATTTATTAGAAATTCCTTGTTTTTACTCATTTTCCAAAATTTGCCTTGATTTATAGCCAATATATATTAGATTATCTATATTAGATAATCACAGACCATCAAAGACTGTAGTGGTTTGATCAACAAATGTTATTGTAAATACAAACAAATGATATGACGTAACTCAAAAGAGCTTGCTGCCCCATGTCAGTGGTTGGTGCATGAGGGGGCAGGGGAAGGTAGTCGGAGGAGCTCAGATGCACGAAGCTCTAATCAAAAAGAACGCGTCAACGTTAGGGTTTCATGCGCTTGGGCAGCTCCGAGCTCCCCAAATCGTCAAATAGAACGCTCGTAATATAATAGAGAAAGTTTGCCGAGTACATAGATATTGAGCATTGACAATTTGAGCTTTTTTAAAATGATGAAAAATAGTATTTTCCTCATAATCTTCGAGTACTAGAGTTCAATTTGATCATATCTGTATTTTCACCAATATTGATAATAATGGGATTTCAAATGGGCATGGGTCTGTGGAATCATGAGGTGGATTTTATACATTCACGAATTCGGCCTATTGAGTTTCTAAGTTGTTCCTTTTGGAATTTATGCCGTAAGGACTTAAAAACTCAATATTTGTTGAGTAGCTTTGGACCCTAATTATGAAGGCCGAAATCGTGAATGGGTAAAATCCGCTAAATGATTAGCAAAAATGCAGATTGAATCGAATTGACACTTCCTGTAATTAATTTCTGTTTAACTTTGATGTGGGTTCAAGGGCCAAATACAGAAGAAACACTGTATTATTTATATATTCTTGATTGATTTATATGCATTCATGTTAACTTTTTTGTTTGCAGAGTGTTGAAGAAACAGAGAATGTAGAGGTAGCAGAAGTCCAGCCAGCTAAAATTAAGAGGACTCGAGGAAATGAACCTGAAAAACAAGATGAAGGTATCAACACTAATTCAGGCAATTTTTTTTACAAAATTTACTTACAAATGTCATTTTGCAGTTGCTGCTAACGGAAAATCTGAGGAAACAAAGAAAGCTGGATCAAAAAAAGGTACTTTTTTTTATGAAGTATTATACAAGGTGTTCCTGAATTGGGGGTATGAAAAAGTGGGTAATTGTTCAACGTTTTTAAAACGATAGCACGAAAATGGAGCTTTTACAGACCCATGTGAATGATTTCCATTCGTGACATCATCTAAGAAATTGTCCTTGCTTTGTACATCCAGTTTTGGTACACCCTGTATAATTTCAATGGCAACTGTTTTGTTCCAAGTAAAATCGGGGGAACAAACTTCATTATGATTCATTATTATCATCAATGAGTTGAGTGATTCAAAGAAATATACTCATTGACAAAAGTCTTACTCCATGAAAAGTCTATGTTTCGTTCAGCGTTTTGAACAGTTCAAAATGTAATCCTGAATTAATCACAGAGTTTGTTAAATTTGTTGAAATAAATTAAAACTATGTGGAAATATGTTTATTATTTTTATGATTGTATTGTTTCATAATATATTTTCAGAAATTGACCTGGAGTCAGTTAAAAAAAATGTAACAAGAAAAAAGGGAGCCCAATTACCAAGTGCAGACTTTGAATCTGACAAGGAAGAAATCGTGGAGCCAGAAAATAAGAAGAAAAAAGTAAATAAGGAAGTAACCAAACAAAAACCACATGGAAATTCAAACAAGAGTGACTCTGGAGAAGAGAAGAAACAAACAAGTGCAGATATCTTATCTGAATCAGAGGAAATTGAGGTAATAGATAAAAAGAAGAAAGTAAATAAGAAAGAATCTGCACAAACAGATGAGAAAAAGACTAAGCCAACAAAAGAAGAGAAGAAAGAACCAGAAGGAGATCTAGAGGAAAGTGAGGAACCCACTGAAAAAAAGAAGCGAACAAGGAAAGAAACTTCAGCAAAACCCAATGGAGTTGAGATGGATGGGAAGAAACCAAAAAAAATTGAGAAGAAGACAAAACAAATAAAAGGAGATCAGGAAGATGTTGAAGAGAAAAAGCCAAAGAAAAATGAAAAAAAGACGAAGCCAACAGGAGACAAAGATGCTCCTGAAAAAGTAGTCAAAAATATGAAAGTAATATCAAAAGCAAGTGCTAAAGTAACTTCGAAAAAAACGAGTGAGAATGATGATGCAAAAAACCAGCGTGATAAAGAGAAAAAAACAACGGAAAAGAAAGCAAAAAAAGAACCAGTGAAAAAGAAAACATCAGCAATTAATTTCGCTTGTGATAAGAAAAATGCTGAGGGTCAATATCCAAATATCAAAATAACCTCTTGGAACGTTGATGGTTTGAGAGCTTGGTTGAACAAGGATGGGATGAATAGCTTTCAGTATTGTTCACCAGATATCCTTTGCCTTCAAGTTAGTATACTTTTTTGTTATTCCTGGGAGCTCTTAATAGATATTCTTGCTCTATATTTGTAATTATAAAAAATTCTAGAGAAGTACTTACTGACACCCATGTTCAAGTTTGTTGCCAAGGTCACCTACTCACGTATTGACCCCGCCAAACCCAGATTGAATTCCTCGTGAAAAGATTTAACGATCCTTCTTTTATTATGTGTGCTAAACTTCAGCTTGAACTGATTTTTATTTTCGGAAATATTGGAAAAAAAACAGTTAAATTTTGATGCTACATCCTCATATTGTCAATATTTCCCAAATTACTCAAGGAATACTGCCTTGGCAACCAATTTGAGCATGCTTTTTGCGCGCATGTTCTAGGGGAACAGCGTGCTATCGTTTTGTCCAAATGTCTGTAATTTTGGATGATTGAGCCGAAAATGGTCTCAATCGACTAGGTTGGACTCACTGATGACGAATCCGGTGTCAAAATTGATTCTGTCCGGCCGGCCGGCCGTAGACACGATAACTGTCGACAGAAGCAAGCTAGCAACTTGAAACTTTCAGGATAGGTTGCGCATCAAAATGCCGCGGTTAAGTTCGTTAATGGGCCAAATCGGTAGAATAGTTTCGGAGTTATAGGCACTTGAAGTTTTGAAGTTATTTATTTTTTATTTCAGAAACTACTCAAGCGATTGGATTCAACCTTGGCAGTTTGGTGGAGTATAACGACGCGCAACTTTGATCCAAATTTCGTCAAGATCATATTGTCAGTAAATTAAAAAAAAAATTTTTTCGAAATTTTTTTACAAAAAATTTTTTTTTCGGAAACCATTAATCATATCCAGAAAAAATTATACTCACACTTTGACCTTCTAATTTCACAGCAGTGTACCAAATTTCAGTTCGATACGATCATAAGTTTTGGAGATATCGGGAAAAAATATGTCAAATTTCGAGGTTTTCTTCTCGATATCGTTGATTTTTTCGGTATTACTCGAGAAATACTGATTCAGTCCTGATAAAACTTCACAGCTAGTTTTAAGATGCTGAAAGACAACTTAATGCAAAATTTCGTGATAATCGTGTTATTAGAACAATTTGAAAAAAAAAATTTCTATGATTTTCTCATCATATCATCCTCATTAAATTTTGTATGAAACTTCGAACTGTTATTTTCGATGAAGTACTGGATTTCAATTCGATCTGATCTGTATTTTTGGAAATATTGGAAAAATAAAATTTTGATTGGGTATATCTACGGAATCATTGGGTGGATTTTACCCATTCACGAATTCGGCCTTCGTAATTAAGGTCCAAACCTTCTCTACAAATATCGAGTTTCTCAGTTGTTTCTTTCGGAAGTTATTGTGTTTACGCAGTCGGCCGTCAGGCTGACCGTAAACACAATAACTTCCGGAAGAAACGACTTAGAAACTCGATATTTGTAGAGTAGGTTTGGGGCTTAATTACGAAGGTCGAATTCGTGAATGGGTAAAATCCGCCCAATGATTCCGTAGATATACCCATTCAAAATTTTATTTTTACAATATGTCCAAAAATACAGATATGATCGAATTGAAATCCAGTAATTTATCAGAAAAAAATTTCAAAAAGCACTGCCGTGAAGGCAGCAGCTTTTGCGCGCACGTTCAAATTCGTTGCTGAAGCGGTCATCTACATTGAACATGCGCGCAAAAGTTGCTGCCTTCACGGCAGTGCTTTTTGAAATTTTTTAGAACTTTTCTATCAAACATTGTGCTTCGATTAAAACTCGAATGTAATGCTGATGAAAACCTGATCAATGACTTGATGAAACAAAAATCAATCGAAAAATAGTAGAAACGTGATGTACTTCTTTCGGTTTTCATCATATTTTCTTTGCATCTGTTAGTTTGCTATATTAACACCATTAGACTATCTTGTATTCATTTTGATATCTTAACTTCAAGGAAACTAAATGTAATGAGGAATCGCTTCCAAGTGTAATTACTGATATAGAAGGTTACGAAAAATTCTGGTGCAGCAGTGATAAGATTGGTTATGCAGGCGTGGGATTGCTCACCAAACTAAAGCCCATTAATGTGATGTATGGAATTGGCAATGAAGAACAAGATACAGACGGTAGATGTATTACTGTGGAATTTGAGAAATTTTATTTAGTCACAGTTTTTGTACCAAATGCGGGTTAGTATAGTTTCGAATCAATATATGCATTAGTTGTAGCAATATATTCGTTTTATGTACCTATATAAACTGCTCCACAAGAGTTAGGGATATGGTATTCAATCGTTTTTAAAAGTATGTAATCTTCGAGATAATCGCTGTAAAATCATTTAAAACTCAATAACAACTTGAATGGATCCAATAAAAATCAGTATGAGACATTTCGTCAATCTGGTCGCCTCTTTTCTGAAGTTTGGTTCTTTGCATATGCTTCATGAATGTTCTTATTTTGAAATGAAGTCAGTTTATCAACGGCTTCGATTTGAAACGAGTTTTCTGAAAATGCCAAGACGTAAATTAACAAACGCTTAGGCTAATAAGGCTATCGGAATGCTACAGTGTGGCCTAACGCCGCCTAACTCAGGTTGTTGTAGCAGAAAGGCTTCAAGTCAGCCGAAGTGTGATATCTCGTTATCGTTAGGTTCAGGGAGACAGGTTCCGTGTTGGAAAGACCAAGGCTTGGTGGGCGACGAAAAACAACACCTGCTCAGGATCGTTTCATCCCCGTTTCGGCGAGAAGAAACCCTACATCTACGTGTAGAATGCTACGGAATACTCTTCAAAATGCAGATGGGGTCCAAGTTTCCATCGAAACCATCATACGACGTTTGAGAGAGGTGAATCTAGGTTCTAGACGTCCATTAAGAGGAGTTCCATTAACACGTGACCACAAGCGTCAAAGACTGGAATGGGCAAGGCAACATATCAATTGGAACGATCAATGGCGTAGTGTCCTTTTCACTGATGAATCCAAATATGGACGATTTTCAGATTCTCGAAGAATAAGGGTTTGGACAATTCCGCGCATACCCCGTGTTCGTCGCTGTGTCCAAGAATTCCATCCATTCCGAGGGGGTAGTGTTAAGGTATGGGCCGGGATATGTTTCAACAGGCGCACAGATCTACACAATTGTCCAGGGAATATGACCGCCTTACACTATAGGGAGCATGTCATTGACAATGTTGTGCTAAATTTTCACGCTGCGATTGGTGAAACTTTTCAACTTCTAGACGATAACACTAGACCGCACCGTGCAGCCATAGTTGAGAATGCGCGGGAGGAGCTTGGTATTCCACATTTACCAATACCTCCGCACTCACCAGATTTGAATTGCATAGAACATGCATGGGATATGCTCCAAAGAAGATTAGATAATCATCAACCTACCCCAGAATCCTTAAATGATCTGAGAGAGCTTCTGCCCCGTTTATGGAACCAAATTCCTCAAGAAATGTTCAACAACCTCGTGTGTAGTATGCAAAGAAGATGCCAAGCTGTTATTGATGCCCGTGGAGGCCATACATTGTATTGATAGTCTTAAAACGCTTGAATTCTCTGGAAATAAAATTTCGTTATTTTACTCGATTTTTCTTAACCACCCTGTATACGCTGCAGACCTACAGGCTAAAATTAATTTGCAACTTGAAATTATATTAATATGAATTTTCATCACAAAAATCTTATATTACCTATATTTTTTTGGAATTTAAGTCAATATCCCTAACTCATGTGGAGCAGTTTATGTGAAATCTAATGTGTTAATGAATAGCAGATTTTGTACGGGCTTAAAGCACTATGGAGTTGCTCCAATAATCTCATTAAAATCGCCATTTACGACGATGGTCACTACCGTTGAATTAGTCTTTTTCCAAGTCTCAACTCTTGCTATGGATGAAGGTCGTTTTCATTGATTTTTATTTTTACGCGCATGTTCTGGGAAACAGCGTTGTATAGTTTTGTCCAAATGTCTAATTTTCGAATTTAGGACCGAAAATGGTCTGAAACGACTAGGTTCGACTCGCTGATGACGAATCCGGTGTCAAAATCGAGTCTGTCCAGCCGAAGGTCCGTCCGTAGGCACCATAACGGACGTACCGAGAATTCTATCGACTTGAAAATTTCAGGGTTGGTTGCATTTCAAAATGCGAAGGTTAAGTTCGTTGATGGGCAAAATCGGTCGAATAGTTTCGTAAATATTTAAAGTTATATTCCCGATATTTCGAGCACTCCTGAAGTGATTGAATTGAAACTTGGCAGTTAGTTGAAACATAATAGCGGCGGTAGCTCAGTGGTTAGAGCGCAAGCCCCATGATCGTAAGGTCTGGGGCTCAAGCCCTTGGCCGGGAAATAACTTTTCCGGTTTTTAGGGGACCGTCCAACCATTCGCTGTTGGGTGAACAATTAACAGTGCTGTTCCTAACGTGGCGCAAGGAATTAGTAACAAAGCCTACACAGAACACACCCGGTATCCTAACTCGCACAAGCTTTAAGCTTCTGAGGGGTTTCGTTGAAGCATAGGATATTCGGAAAAAATACAAATAAGGACTTTCAACTTTCCGCAAAATCAGTGAATAAAAAAAAATGTTTTTCTCGAAGACTTTATCATATTTGAAAAACATTTCGGACATACCTTGAGCTTAATATTTCACAGCAGTTTGCAAAATTTCAATTCAAAATCAAGATCAAAATAATTCGGCGGAATGTTGTCAATTAATACATATTTTTATTGAAGAATGTGTGGACACGAAAATAAACGCAACCAAACATTTTTTAATTATATAGAGTGGAATGTGTCTAACTTCCATGGCCAACTGACTGACTTTTGGTGAATCGAGTACAGTTACCAAGGAATCACATTCAATAAATAAGGTTGTTCTTGATTGTTTTTTGTTGCTGCTTCTTCCGAATTCCCAATATATACAATAATTTTTCATAATTACAATTCCATTACAGGTCGAAAACTAGTAACTCTGCCTCGACGACTTGATTGGAACAAAGCATTCAAAAAATTTATCAAGGAGCTTGATGGAAAGAAGCCAGTCATCATATGTGGCGATATGAATGTTGCTCACAATGAAATGGATTTAAAAGATCCAAAATCCAACACAAAGAATGCTGGATTTAGCCAGGAGGAGCGAGAGGGTATGACAGATTTTTTGGAAGCAGGATTTGTCGATACTTTCAGAGCACTCTATCCTGACAAGGAAGACAGCTACACGTTTTGGAATTACATCGATAATTCACGGAAGAAAAATATCGGTTGGAGACTAGACTATTTTCTTGTTTCCGAACGTATTAAAGGTAAAGTGTGTGATAATGTTCAACATGATCAAGTGTTGGGGTCAGACCACTGCCCACTTACCTTGTTCATGAATGTTTGAAGTTTTTTATTTGTTATAAATGTTAGTAAATGGTTTTCTATTTATTCTGAATTATTATTATTTATTATTCTTCCCACCGGTGGTCGGAAGATAGCTGACAAGTTCCAGCTGACAATCCGTGAGAAATGAAGCGGCGTTGCCACGTTTTCGAATTTGTCAGAGGTAGCAGGATGTATTGAATGAAATGGAGAAGAAAGATTATTCTGTTGAGAATTATTGTGTAATATATGTTCACATAAATTATGCTATTAATTTCGTATTGAAAATCAATGCTACGATATGATAGATTTTGCCAATATCTTTCAACGCACACAAACGATTCGACTGAATTCTGGCACAAGGACTACTATTAACGAACCGAAACAGCACACCGAAAATGAACTGTTGCACAATGAAGATTTCTGTTATACAGGGTGTTCTTCATAAAATGTCAGCTGCCAATATCTTTCGAAGCAGATGAACGATTCGAATGAATTTTGGCACAAAGACCACTCTTAACAAACCGAAATAGCATACCGAAAATGAACTATTGAACAATGAAGACCCCCTGTTATACAGGGTGTTCTTCATAAAATGTCAGCTGCCAGTATCTTTCGACGCACATGAACGATTCGACGAAATTTTGGTACAAAGACTACTCTTAACAAACCGAAACAGCGTACCGAAAATGAACTGTTGCACAATGAAGATTTCTGTTATACAGGGTGTTCTTCATAAAATGTCAGCTGCCAGTATCTTTCGACGCACATGAACGATTCGACTGAATTTTGTTACCAAGACTACTCTCAACAAACCGAAACAGCATACAGAAAATGAACTGTTGCACAATGAATATCCCTGTCATACAGGGTGTTATTCATAAAATGTCTGCTGCCAGTATCTTTCGACGCACACGAACGATTCGACTGAATTTTGGTACCAAGACTACTCTCAACAAACCGAAACAGCATACAGAAAATGAACTGTTGCACAAAGAAGATTTCTGTTATACAGGGTGTTCTTCATAAAATGTCAGCTGCCAATATGTTTCGACGCACACGAACGATTCGACTGAATTGTGGCAGAAAGACTACTCTTAACGAACCGAAACAGCATACCTAAAATGAACTGTCGCACAATGCAGATTTCTGTTATACAGGGTGTTCTTCATAAAACGTCAGCTGCCAATATTTTTCGACGCACATGAACTATTCGACGAAATTTTGGTACAAAGACTGCTCTTAACAAACCGAAACAGCATACCGAAAATGAACTGTTGCACAATGAAGATTTCTGTTATACAGGGTGTTCTTCATATAAAATGTCTGCTGCCAGTTTCTTTCGACGCACACGAACGATTCGACTGAATTTCGGCACAAAGACTACTTTTAACGAACCAAAATAGCACACCGAAAATGAACTGTTGCACAAAGAAGATTTCTGTTATACAGGGTGTTCTTCATAAAATGTCAGCTGCCAATATGTTTCGACGCACACGAACAATTCGACTGAATTTTGGCACAAAGGCTACTCTTAACGAACCGAAACAGCACACCGAAAATGAACTGTTGCACAATGCAGATTTCTGTTATACAGGGTGTTATTCATAAAACGTCAGCTGCCAACACCCTGTATAAGAGGGGTCTTCATTGTGCAACAGTTCATTTTCGGTGTGCTGTTTCGGTTCGTTAAGAGTAGTCTTTGTACCAAAATTCAGTCGAATCGTTCATGTGCGTCGAAAGATATTGGCAGCTGACATTTTATGAAGAACACCCTGTATAACAGAAATCTTCATTGTGCAACAGTTCATTTTCGGTGTGCTGTTTCGGTTCGTTAAGAGTAGTCTTTGTACCAAAATTCAGTCGAATCGTTCATGTGCGTCGAAAGATATTGGCAGCTGACATTTTATGAAGAACACCCTGTATAACAGAAATCTTCATTGTGCAACAGTTCATTTTCGGTGTGCTGTTTCGGTTCGTTAAGAGTAGTCTTTGTACCAAAATTCAGTCGAATCGTTCATGTGCGTCGAAAGATATTGGCAGCTGACATTTTATGAAGAACACCCTGTATAACAGAAATCTTCATTGTGCAACAATTCATTTTCGGTGTGCTGTTTCGGTTCGTTAAGAGTGGTCTTTGTACCAAAATTCAGTCGAATCGTTCATGTGCGTCGAAAGATATTGGCAGCTGACATTTTATGAAGAACACCCTGTATAACAGAAATCTTCATTGTGCAACAATTCATTTTCGGTGTGCTGTTTCGGTTCGTTAAGAGTAGTCTTTGTGCCAAAATTCAGTCGAATCGTTCATGTGCGTCGAAAGATATTGGCAGCTGACATTTTATGAAGAACACCCTGTATAACAGAAATCTTCATTGTGCAACAGTTCATTTTCGGTGTGCTGTTTCGGTTCGTTAAGAGTAGTCTTTGTACCAAAATTCAGTCGAATCGTTCATGTGCGTCGAAAGATATTGGCAGCTGACATTTTATGAAGAACACCCTGTATAAAGTTTTCGATGTGCAACAGTTCATTTTTTGTATACTGTTTTGGTATATGGTATATGGTCTTTGTGCCAAATTTCAGTCGAATCGTTCGTGTGCGTCGAAAGATACTTGTAGCTGACATTCTGTCAAAAACACCCTGTATAACAGTTATTACTTTGCAACAGTTCATTTTTGATATGCTTTCTCGGTATGTTGAGAGTAGTCTCTGGGCCAAATTTCAGTCGAATCTTTCGTGTGCGTCGAGAGTTACTGCCAGCTGACATTCCATGAAAAACACTCTGTATAACAGTGATTTTTATTTTACAATAGCTCGGCATGCATAATTCATACCAAATATCAGTGTGAAGCTCCACTTGTTCAGTTGAATCCGTAGATTAGATTTCGCATCTCTACACGGATAAAGTAACGAATTGGAGTGGATAGGTTTGGCAACAGTGCAGTTATTTTATAAGAGTGGGACGAGATTGTCAGCTGTGAATTGTCAGCTATCTTCCGACCGGTTTAGAAACCCAAAGTTAACCAAAATTGAATCAAGTGACTGGCATCCTGCAAGAAAAACAGAATATTACATGGAATATTGAAGAAAATCGTATTAACTTACCAGAAAAAGAAATCCAGCCGTTAGAAAATCCAAACAAGAAAAATTCGAGCAAAAATAAATATAATTTCAAGAGTCAACCCTGGGAATTCCATAGACCTAATATAACATGGACCGAGCTTTACGTCACTTTTAGACTGAATCGATTGAAATATACATGCAAGAGAGAACGAATATGAGTTTTCTAGGGATAAAAAGGATGGAGCTAGAAGAGGCTTGGAATCTTAAGAAATACGAGTGAGAGAGTAGATACTATTTTGAAGAGTTCGACAGAGGATGGAGCTAGAAGAGGAACTCCATCTCTCTCTTATGTACGTTACAATCCTCTCTTTCTAAAGCTCCGTCCATTTTATTTCAGGTCTATGGGGAATTCGCACATTACGCAATAAATAAACAAGAGGAACTTTAGAGGTTATCCCGAAAATCTGAACCATAGAAGAATATAAAGTAAGAGAGTGACATAGAATAGTAACACCGTGGGTGAGAGAAAAAGGACATCAATATAAGTTTTTAGATTTAAATTTAATTATTTGAGTTTAGATTTAGTAATAAGTTTGGCATTTAAATCAATTTCTTAAAATTCATTTCATTAAATATTGCTATTAGAAATTATATAAATTATATTATTTCATAGAATAGAACCCTCCTGAGAAAGATTCGGAAAGCCGCGCAAAATTCAAACCAAAATTTCATATTTTTGTTATTGGATCCCGTTGAAAATTTAAAAATCAAAATTAATCAAAATCGAATATCAGTCGGATTCATAACACTACTTACTCAAGTCTCAATACAATCTTTGAATAATAAATAGATTTTCCTGTGATTCCTTCTCATTATATCTGTTGAGATTGATATATTACGATATACTTTCATTAAATTCAAAGTACCTATCAAGTCTTGAATTACTAATTTAATTATTATATCAACTGACAAATAATGATTGAAAAAATACAAAAATATCACCACGGACTCACGGAGGTAAGAAATCACAGATTTTAAAGACTTCTGTAATCAGTGTTGAAAATATTGTCTATGAGTGAAACTGATATTTAAAAAATTTCAAAAAGCACTGCCTTGAAGGCAGCAACTTTTGCGCGCATGTTCAATGTAGATGACCGCTTCAGCAACGAATTTGAACATGCACGCAAAAGCTGCTGCCTTCACGGCAGTGCTTTTTGAAATTTTTACTGATAAATTACTGAATTTAAATTCGATCAAATCTGTATTTTTGGAAATATTGGAAAAATAAAATTTTGAATGGGTATATCTACGAAATCATTGGGCGGATTTTACCCATTCACGAATTCGACCTTCGTAATTAAGCCCCAAACCTTCTCTACAAATATCGAGTTTCTAAGTCGTTTCTTCCGGAAGTTAGGAACTCGATATTTGTAGAGAAGGTTTGGACCTAAATTACGAAGGCCGAATTCGTGAATGGGTAAAATCCACCCAATGATTCCGTAGATATACCCAATCAAAATTTTATTTTTTCAATATTTCCAAAAATACAGATCAGATCGAATTGAAATCCAGTACTTCATCGAAAAATAACAGTTCGAAGTTTCATACAGAATTTGATGAGGATGATATGATGAGAAAAATCATACAAATTATTTTTTTTCAAATTGTTCTAATAACACGATTATCACGAAATTTCGCATGAAAATGTCTTTCAGCATCTCAAAACTAGCTGTGAAGTTTCATCAGGACTGAATCAGTATTTCTCGAGTTATACCGAAAAAATAAACGATATCGAGAAGAAAACCTCGAAATTTGACACATTTTTTCCCGATATCTCCGAAACTTGTGATCGTATCGAACTGAAATTTGGTACACTGCTGTTAAATATGAAGTTCAAAGTGTTGGTGGACTTGTTTTTCGGATATGATAAATGGTTTCCGAAAAAAAAAATTTTTTTTTTAAATTAATTGACAATCTGATCCTGACGAAATTTGGCTCAAAGTTGCGCGTCGTTATACTCCACCCAACTGCCAAGTTTGAATCCAATCTCTCAAGTAGTTTCTGAAATAAAAAATAAATAACTTCAAAACTTCAACTGCCTATAACTCCGAAACTATTCGACCGATTTGGCCCATTAACTAACTTAACCGCGGCATTCTGATGCGCAACCTATCCTGAAAGTTTCAAGTTGCTAGCTTGCTTCTGTCGACAGTTAGCGTGTCTACGGCCGGCCAGCCGGCCGGACAGAATCGATTTTGACACCGGATTCGTCATCAGTGAGTCCAACCTAGTCGATTGAGACCATTTTCGGCTCAATCATCCAAAATTACAGACATTTGATCAAAACGATAGCACGCTGTTCCCCTAGAACATGCGCGCAAAAAGTAAAAACACTGCAAAGACCACCAATGATCTAATAATATATGTGTTATGTATGTTTATTATTGGATCATTGCAGACTACTATCACAGACAAGTTGGTCTGTATTCTGTCGTTTTGAGGTAGTCTGTGAACACATGTATTCAAAATATATTTCATAATTTCAAATCTAATGGATAGTTGAATACCAGAGACAAGAGAATATGAGAGAAACTAGAAATCTCTGAAGGAAGTATGGATTGTGATTCATCTTTACTGGATGATATAATTCCTGTGACACCTAATGTCAAGATATGTAAAAAACAAAAAAAACGAAGAAAGCAGTGGATTTGTTTAGGTGATACCATGATACCTAAAGCAGAGAATAGAATCGTCATGCAACACAAACACCAAGCGTGTCCTTCAGTCACCAAAGTGTACGTGTTTCATTCTTTCAAAGAAGTTTTACTGTACAATCCTAAAAGGCGTCCAACTAACAATTACTTAAAAATAATGGGGCACTATAAATCTAGCGTGTGTCACATACCGTATGTTCAAGGTTACGATGTTGAGGATAGTCAGTTCACAATATTTCTGAACATGAAATCAATTGAGATAATGCCTGCATTGGATGGAGTTATTGAAGTTTTTGGTCATCTTGAATTTCAAACCATAATGAAAAAAGATCTGCCAATTTTTGTGGTTCATTTTTATAAGGTGCTCGATGGAAATATATCCAGTTATGTGAGTTGCCTGAAGAGACAGAAGATCTTTGTTCCAGAAAATTGTCTTGAGCTTAGCCAAGAACCCGAGAGGGTTGAAGGTTCGTTGGTAGAATTTCTCCATAATTTGAGCATGAGCATAATTTCTATTGATGATTAAATTCATAGTAGCTGATGTTTTCATAAAACGATTGAAAATGGTTGAATATTGCAAATAGATTTGTACCTACTTTTGTATCAATTAGGATGGCCCTTTATTCAAAAACAAATATATTAGATTCTCTACAATATGGTCTAGATACAGACAATAAAGGATATGGTCTCATATAGGAAATATGGAGTATTGAATGCAGCTGTAATATGTTTTTTACCACCTAATTTTGTAAGCATTTGAACCCATTTATATTAAATTCTTCACTATAAATGTTCAAGTCATTTGGATAAGATTTAAATGAGGTACCCCAATAGGCATTACATACAGAGGAGTGATAGTTTAAATGCTCTCCTAGTCCTCTTGTAAGGCACTTTAATTCTTGTAATGAAAATTACATTTCAGTTATACTGAATATATTTTCGTAGACAGGTATGTCGCCCTATTCTATCACATTTATTTCAAAAAATGTTACAGAAATTTAATCTCATACTGTGGGCTCTAGTCCCATTCATTCATTCATCTTCTCTTTAATGTGCTCGGAATTAACCATGTGCACAGATAATCGTAACACGTTTTTATTGCATACTAATCATTAATACCCAACTATAGACTATTGTTTTTACAACACCACAAACATCCATGACCTCGCCGGGATTCGAACCCAGTACCTTCAGCACCCTAGTCCACCTGTTCAGCCAACTAGTCTACCGAGGTAGCCAATCCTCTAGTCCCATCTAGTGCAGTTTTTTGAAATTTATATGTATTGGAATATAAATGTATCATCTCGTATAATTATTGATATGCAGATATGATATGAAAATCATCTTCAGGGCTAGTTATAAAATGGTCTGAGTAGAGGGTCATATCATAAAAAGATGACCAATGCACCTCATAAAGCATAAAGCGCTGTTAAATAATCAAGTCATTTCAAAGCATATATTACAGTTTAGAGTTATGTAAAGTAATGACCATATGAGCGCCTTAGGAGACAATGTGGAAGTCAGCTGAACTAAGGCCTCAAAGAAGGCTTTTCATATTTGTAGTTTGTGCTTTGCAGCTTGTCATAGACAAGCTATACCCCAAATAAACTCATATGTGCTCTTTGCAAATGTTGCTGAAAGTTTTATCATAATACAGAGGACAGGAGCAAATTAAAACCGAATATTTCTCAGGATCTAAGCTTTTTTCGTAACAGCGCGGGGCTGCACAATGGCTCTGTAGGTCAAGAAATTGGCAAAGCCTCATAGCTCCTGAAATCTTATCTACTTAGTATCCAAGAATTATTTGAAGATCTGGTGGCACTGCGCCTTAAATTTCCTCTATCCCACTATCGACAGCCCCCACGTGATAAGACTCGCGTTTTTTGTCGCGTCCATGGGTATGAGCCTTAAGTATCATCGATCTGTGGTATCACGACAACGCCAGATCTTTGGGTAAATTTTCGTAGCTCATATCGTTGTTAATTCATTTTAATCAGAGGGGAAATCGAAAAATCTTTTTGGTTTGGACTGTTCGAAACACATTCATAGTATTTTAAGAAAGGGAAATACACAGAAAGCAAACTTATCTGAAATATTGACCTAACCGTTCAAACCAGAACGAAAAAAACCCTAGAGAAGTACTGACGTGATAAGACTCTCGGTTTTTGTCGCGTCGATGGGTATGAGCCTTAAGTACATTGCATCTGTGGTTTGCGTGAAGTTAGCACCGGTTCCTTACGTAGGGACTGTCGGTGTTGGGATGGAGGGAAATCATATCACGGCGACGCCAGATCTTTGGATAATTCCTGAGTACTTGGTAAATTCGTAGCTCATTTCGTCAATTCAATTTAATCAGAGGGGAAATCGAGAAAAATTTTGGCTTGGACGGTTCGATTCGCAACTACTGCTAAGCGATACGCCCTCTGGCAATAGAAATTCGAACACTTCCAAGCTAGTAGTTTTTCGACGTGCCTGTTATTCTAACGTAATTGGCTTTTGGAATTCATTTTCGAGGTTTTGTGTTGTTCTCCGAGTTGAAATTTTGGTATACCGAAAGTGTTTGTTATATTCATCAATCGATTCCTTTCTTTCTGGCATCCTTCCGAAATGACTATTGTTGTGTGCCTCAACTCAATGTTATTTATTCATATGGTCAAAGAAGAAAGGATCATTTAGTGCCTCTAGTTTTCATTTTTTCCAAAGCCAAATGAAAGTAAAGTTAATTTGGGAACTCAATGATAGAAGAAAGGCCTAGCTTTAGAAATTGAAAATTGGCAAACAGGTCAGGAAATACATGAGTATGTTCACTGCATCTCTCTGAAGATGTTTATTTTCATAAAGGTAAATTACCTACAATGTATTCATTTCGAAACAACTTCATGTCATGTTGTTTTCAGGTGTAAATGAAAATAAGAGAATTTTGAAGAACAATGCTGCAGAGAAACTACCGAGCACTTCTGCAGCTACCTAATTCACATACTACACAAAATCTTATTCTGAAAGAGTGATCTGGTTGAAAACCTGACAAGAACTAAATATACGGTTAAAGTTGATAATAGCTGAAGTTATTCATATAAATACATTAATACTTTTCATTTCTATATATAATAGGTAGATTGAACCAGCTGTGACATTTTTCATTTTGTATGTGTATCTTGAGCTGCTGTAATATGAAAATGAAATCAATTATATGTCTTTCTGTTTCCTTTTCTTTAGAAATACGATGCAAAAGAACTGAAGCAGAAAATCTGTTTTCATTTTATTGATTCACTCGTTTGTAAACAAAGAACAAGTCATATCATTTGGACTAATTCTAGATTTACCACATAATATAGCCTGCATTCAGCACTTCTTCACATAAATGAGAGTCCTTATATTACTTATTGAGGTGCCTATTTTTCCAGAAATTCAAGTTAACTTAGATATTGGTTCATTTTGATCCACCTAGCAATATACACTAAAATAACACCGTAATTATCCTCCAGGAACGATTTAAAGTACGATTTTATATCGTGATCAAAACGAAAAGTTCTTTCTCAAGAAATTTTACACAAAATTATAATAATTTCTTTAAATATTCAAGCTCTGTTTAATGAATATTCGTTCTCCACCACATTTCTAAGGTTTGTTTACATAAAACTACTACCTTGGACAGGTTCCAAATTTATCCGTTAGGGCGCTGGCATCTTCGCAGAAGTTCCCAATACACATTTGCAGTATTTTAAAGGGAAATACACAGAAAGCAAACTTATCCAAAATATGGATCAAACCGTTCAAACAAGAGCGAAAAAAACCTAGAGAAGCACTGCCGTGAAGGCAGCAGCTTTTGCGCGCATTTTCAAATTCGTTGCCAAAGCGGTCATTTCCATTGAACATGCGCGCAGAAGCTGCTGCCTTCACGGCAGTGCTCTTACAGGTTTGTTTTTTCGTAACAACGAGGGGCTGCACAATGGATCTGTAGGTCGAGAAGTTGGCAAAGCCTCATCGCTCCTACCACAGACTAAGGTCTGTGCTCCTGCAATCTCATTTCCTCTATCCCACTATCGACAAACCCCACGTGATAAGATTATTGTCGCGTCAATGGGTATGGGCCTTTAGTTTTCACTTCCTCAGTGGTGCACGGACACCTGTTGTTTCCACCTACCCAAGTAGCACGAGTGGTGACAAATGACTAAAAGCACTTTTCCATCTATGCTCGTCTGAAAGTAAATAAACTCAAACCAAGAAGATACATCAAAATAGAAGCCATATAACAAACAGGAAGAACGCTATATTCACTCAATCAATAAAATGTGCTGATATTTGTTATTGAAGAATTATTTTATATCAATTCATAATGGGAATGAAGGAATGAGTTTCAAATGTTTTGTGCTAAAATGGAAAACTTTAACTCTGGTATTTCATAGTAAACAATTATTTCCTTTTTCATTAAGACATGAGACATTGTTACTATTCACCATAAAATTTTCATGATATGGGATTTCACATCAGACGTTACATTTTTCTTTCAACATGCTTGATTCAAACGGTAAGTGTGAATATAAATATAATAATTGTTTAATCTATAAATTTCTGTTGGATAGATTGCCGTTGTAGAAAGACATGTCTTGATTTCCTGGGATTTTTATGGATACCTATATTGGTGAATTTCTTCGAAATAATATTCATAATTCTGGGATTCTTTGGTGGTTACCAGAATAGAGCAAAATATATTATAACAGTAAGTTAGTTTTACCTTCTTCATTATGATATATGTGCCAGCATAAAATTGTGTGTGTACATTTTTCAGTATCTATTATGGCAAATACTTTGGATCATGTGGAATATATTCATTATATCTTTATATTTGGGTATAGGAGACCTGGACCACAAGGCAATATTAGATTGTCATTTGAGAGAAAATTTCTAAGGGTGAATTTGCTTTTTAGAGCAACAAAATGTTGAAATTAGATAGCAACAGTGAAAGCTGGTGGAGAACTGAAGGTCCACAATGTAAAACAAGAATGAGACTGGAGTCAAGTCCTGAAGTTGAGAGCCCACCTGAAGTTGAAAATTGTCTTTTCAATTACATTGACGTTGAAGTATTCCAATGTAGCCTGCAAATCTTCCTTGTTGTAAGCTAATTTTTAAATCTCAGTATTGGAATCGGTAGTAATTTTTTTGTGTTCCAGATTCTTGGAATTGGTAAACCTTAAAATTTCGGACTCCAGCAGATATTGATCCGGTTTTTGGCTTAATATATTCAATTCGGTCTCCTGAATTCAAATCTGCAATCAAAACTTGGCGCTCTCAGTTAGTTTCAAAGATATGGGCCCCAAAGTTCCAAAATGTCACATCTTCAGTTCACATTTTCCACCATAAAAACCTTTCATCACTTCCCTTTAATGATCACAAATCACCTTCGAACTTTTACACAATCATTAGTATCGCTTTCTCGCTGGAATATCCATTATTTCATTGAAATTAATCGAAAATATCTGACAACCATTTAACCCTTATTTTGGTAAATGTTCCTCATACTAAAGGTGAAGTTTGGCATTGGCGCCAATTCCTTGGATAGCGGTCGTGTATTAGTCGCATGCGCTTTGACAGCTTCGATCAGCTGATTCTGTAATTTACCCCAAAATTGAAATTGCGGCGATGCCAAACTTTACTTCAAAAGAATTGAAATTCAGGGTAATTTGAGGTTAAATGGTGTTCCGATATTTTCGATAATTTTCACTGTAATATTGAATATTATCGCGAGAAAGTGCTACTTATGATTGTAAAAAGGTTCGAAGGTGATTTGTGATCTATAAAGAGGAAGTGATGAAAGCTTTTTATGGTGGAAAATGTGAACTGAAGGGGGCCCATATCTTCTAAACTAAGCTAGAGCGCCACATTTTGATTGCAGATTTGTATTCAGGAGACCGAATTGAATACAACAAGCCAAAAACCGGATCAATATCTGCTGGAGTCCGAACTTTTTTAAGGTTTACCAAAAATATATTTCAGCGAAGAGGATAACAACTAGCATAAATTCTAAACAGATTTTTTTAGTTTCAGATAAGAGTACCAGGAAAAAAAACAGAACCTCTGTATTCTATTGAATTTAGTACTGATTTAGACAATCGGAATGATGACTATAATCATGATTTCAACCATTTACCCCCAGCGTTGTCCCCTAAGCCAATGACTCCCAGGAAAGTGAAAAGGAGAAGTGACCCGAGGAACATCCACTAGATACAGTACCAGTAGTCTGCAAATCTTCCTTGTTGTAAGCTAATTTTTAAATCTCAGTATTGGAATCGGTAGTAATTTCTTTGTGTTCCAGATTCTTGGAATTCTGTTTGGGGTCAAATTAATCAGAATAATTGCCAGTGATGATGAAGATTCATGTGAGTTTGAGTAATAAGAAAATATATTTTAGCGAAGAGTATAACAACTAGCATTAATTCTAAACAGATTTTTTTAGTTTCAGATAAGAGTACCAGATACAGTACCAGTAGCAAAAGACATTCTGGGTCGCGATCCTCTACAAGAAGCTCAAGAAGATCACTCCAAAACCCCATTACATATCTTATGGAACAACAGAAAACTTTATCTACTTTTGAGCGGTCTCAGCATTCGGAACCTCCAGTTCCCACTAGTTTAAATGTATCTAATAATAATCTCGGTGCTTATAGCCATGCCAATTTAACATATCAGCAATCCTCCACTCAGTCCCTGAATAAAATGGATGACCTTGATGAACTTTACACTGGCAGACCGGCCTCTGTAAGATCCAGCTATTCAAACTTCCATGGAACTCGTGACTTTATCTACACTAATGTTAATCCTTATCAACACATCCATGCAACACGTCAGGTTCCCCAGAAGAAACAGAAGCTCAGAGGTGGCTCTTTGTTTCTCAATAATGAACCTCCGGCTTATACCCAGACGATTTACTCCAATGATTCTGAAACAACAATGTGATATTTAATCCATATCGTATAATTTGATCCTTCTTTCGGTATTTTTTCAAAAGCACATCTACAAGTGAATTCTCCAGGGTGTAAAATAAAACATTGTCAACTTTAGTTAGAAAACATGTTTATTCTTGTTTCTGCAAGTTTGAATAGCTGGTTTGGTTCGAACTGAAATTTAGAAAGATGTTGGCTTTAAAATCACTCTAAATAATTAAGGAATGGTTCATTGAGAAATGAACAGCTCCAGTTTTATATAGACTTACATGACACAAGGACCTTGATCTGAGCTTATCATTAAAAGCTGCTACACTGAGGAAGCGCTGTCCAAAGAATTCAGTCACTGCAGTTTCACAGTTTTACCTATCATAAGACAGACTCGCCTTAGAAACGCTTGAGAGGATTCTAGATATTACTTGCTGGAGGACAATAAGAATACATCAACCCCCGATTTTGTCGGGCAAGGATTAACCCCACACTACCCCCTCAACTTCTTCCATGGAAAAATTCAAAGTCTTCAAAATTGACGAAAACGAAATATTTTTTTGCGAATATATGCTTTCGAAGACGCTTAATAAGAATACATCAACCCCTGATTTTGTCGGGCAAGGATTATCCCCATACGACCCCCTCAACTGCTTCCATGGAAAAAGCCTGAAAATTCACATCGAAATGAATCAACATCTGACGATTCTTCTATGTCATATGTTTTTACTGACAAAAAGACATAGTAATTAAGATCTATCCTGAAAAGATTGATAATCACTATTTATATTCAAAATATATTTCAATATTTATCTTCTCTCATGTGATATTGATACTTTTTAATTTTTCAGAAAAGAGTGATATTGAGGGTAATCATCTACATCGATGGATTCCACCTGATTTTGACTGCCTATTGTGACTGGATGATTTTTTCCCTCCCTAGACAAAACTGTTAAGGCGAATTTTGGCGCTGTAACCACAGGTAACCATAGTTAGTTGTTACCCGTGACGTCATAGTCACGTAGTTACTTCTGTCTGTCAACTCCAAAGAGAACCTCACTTTTTTTTCTTACTTCTGTCTGTCAACTCCAAAGAGAATTTCGATACTATCTTGTATCGGAAGACTTCTTTTATTTAGAAGAATGGAAATTGTTTCCATTTTTATCAAACAAGCGTGCAAAACTAATAATAAAAAAACCTGCCAGATGTTTCAGAAATGAACATTAAAAATTGAGTAGAATTCTCGACTTCGTTGGAAATTAATTTATCGTTATCGGGAAAGAAGTCAAATAAAATTAATAAGGACTACGAGTGTATTCTTTATTGATATTTCCTAGCATTCGTTCCTACTTCTGGAACTTCTTCAGGGACTGAAAACGAAATGATGTTACTTGAAATGAGCATTCACTTATGGAAGTGCTAAAAAAAACCTCACATTCAATGTGAATTTTGAATACATAGGACCAATTACTATCTACCATTAATTTAATGTTTCATCAATAGCTGCAACTTCTGAACCATAATTGGTTTCACAATAGCAATTATTAATTAAAATTTCTTACACTTTCTTTTTAAAATCTAAAATTAACAACTAATACAAGCTCAAATGCAATCTAAAAAAATTTTTGTACCGGTACAAAACGAAAGGAGTGACTTCTCTCCCGATAACGATATATTTGAACATTAAAAATATTTGAAAGTTCCATAGAATATGACCCCCAATTATTTTCATTCTCGAATCTATGTTCATAAACTCATTCCATTTCACCCTTTGGAAAGAGAACTACATACTACACGAGTAACCCTGCTCAAGAGGAAGGTTACGCGGTATGGTATGCGTGACGTCATCAATACGTCATAGTTACATAGTTAGCTCCGCGAAAATGTGGTTACCCAAGTAACTACATGTAACCACAATCTGTAGTAAGCTGTGGTTACAGCGCCAAAATTCGCCTTTATTGTGTTTCAGTTACTGATCCTAATAATAACTGGAAGGCTGTTGGGTGTTCACCCCACAAATATCTTTTTATCCATAATTCATAAACATCAAAGTGTAATTCAAACTTTATCAAGATAATTGTTCAGGAATTTTGTAGTTACACCACAAAGAACTTGAAATAACTCAAACCAAATTCCAACAGTGTAAGACCTGTGGTTGGTCAGAAATTGTTAGTTTCATTGAAATATGTCATAGTTTTTGGTTTCCCTAGAAGCCAATTATACTTATTTATTTTAGAAAACTGTCACCTACGTTATAGTCATATTTGATAAGGTTTAATATTTTCTTATTTATTGTACAACGGAATATTTGAAATGAAATGAAAAATGTAATTAGTATATATTCGAGACATTCAGATTATTGTCTATTTTATGTTTAAGTAGTTTTTTTTCAACTAGGTATTGGATAATTTTTGATGGCTAGAATATATTTCAGTTACTAATTTTGCACATTTTTGATGAGTATGAGAGAATATCTTTGTAAATATCATTGTTTATTGGAAAGTATATTATAATTATATGCAATTGTAAAAATGATATAAATGAAGAAATTATTGTTTATAATGCCTTGTTTCATTTCTGAAGAATATTTTCTTTCGAATTAAGTTTAAAACACGGAATAGAAAACATTTTGAAAAATCCACGGTACAAATATTTGCATCCTGGAAAAATCAATATTTGACCACAGAACACCATCAAAATTCTAAAGTAAAATGACATAATTCAGCAAGCGGACACCCCTTAGAACCATAATGGAATATTCCCAACTATTTTTTTTGGCAGGAGAAATGTCACTCACAGTTTACAAGGGAGGTAGCACTTCTTATATTTGATGTTCTGTGGTTACACCTTTTATTAAGCGAGATATTTTCATTTATATTTTATGATTTCCTGGAAGGACATCTCCGATCTCCGAAATGCAGTTTTCAAAAGAAAAGAAGTAAAACACAGTCATAACTAAATATTGATATGTATAATAATGAAAAATACAACTTTCAGCACAAAATTTGTAATCGATCGTACATAATAAAATAAGCCCATGATATTACATTAAATAGAATCAGTTAACTATTATTAGTTAGTAATAAATATACATAGAGCACCTATACACTTTCAGCAATGCAAAAGTTTAGTTTATTAACTTCCATTATCACTTTCTAAAAATTCAACATGAGTAAATGGGAAGAATCCAACTTTGCCATTAAGTTCTCCTTGCCACTGGCCATTAATATTTGTTTGAGTAACAGTTATGATGTCTCCAACTTCCAACTTTAACTGTGTTTGATCATATGCATTGGGTACTCTACCTTGCTTCACTCTGGCCTTTGCTGGTAGTTGTCTCTGAAACCATATATATTTGACAATAAAAATAGATCCAAGATTATTAAAACTTTCACATGGATGAAACCTTATTAACATGTTGAACTGATTTATTATATGCATAATTTCAAAAGGAAGCTTTACCTGTATCTGATTTTTTTTCATTGCCGCCTCAGCCTGCTGTTGGGTAGAACTCTCACCAGAATTAGGCCTTGATATATCATTAGAAGACTGGGATTCTACATACTGAAAAAAATTCAAATGAGATACACCCGAACAACACAACATAGAATAATTTTAAAAACTAATATCAATTTACTCTTTCGACATATGGTACAGGAATGGATCCTTTAAGCCCTCTGTTATTTATGGCAGTCCACCATTGATCTTCGTCCTTTGATACTATGGTTAATATATCCCCTTTCTTAAAAACAAGGTCATCAGGATCCTGAAAATAGCCATATTAAATTGTTTTTTTGGTTAAAGAATAGAAGGTGCAAAACCAAAGTGATTAGTTCATCCAAATGTTATATAAAATTTGAAAGCTAATATGAACTTGGAGAAATTGATACCTCTATGCCACATTTGAGATGACCCTGTACTTTGGTCAACAATGTTTGAAATCGCAACAAAGAATGGTACCTTTCCACTGAAATCAAATTTTGCTATAACTTTTTCAACTCTTCTAGAAGCAGTTCTTATCAATGGTGTAGTATCTAGGTAATGCAATTTGTAGAAAGCAAGTAACTCTGGCAGATTTGAGAAGTCTTGATCTCCAATTCTATATGTAATCCCTTCATTTTGTTGCAGTTTCTGGATAATATAATGGCTAACACGACTGTCTTCTCTGTAACAGAAATTAGGTATCAATTTTCCATATTCAGAAGCTGCGTATTCTATCTTACTTGACACACAACACAAAGTCCCCAATTGAAGTTGAACTATCTCGAACCAAAAACACACCACCTTCTCTCTCAGCTTCAAGCAAATCATTTGCTTCTTGCCGAGACATGTGGCCAAAATACCAACTAAAATAAAATAAACACACCAATTGGCATACACCCTTAGAATTCTCAGCTACATCAAAAAACTTACCTTGATTTATCTTCAGGATCAAATGAACCAGCCATTTCTGCTATTATTTACTTTTTCAACCAATTCACATATTTTGGATACCCGACCTAATGTAATGTACAATGCAGAACTTAATCACACATACTTACTCATTAATCTGTTTATGTTCAGTCTGGTAAGTTTAAATTAATTCTTAATTAGCACTTAACCTTAATTTCTATGAGGTGAATATGGAAGAATATTTACAACAAATTTGTTTCGTGCCTACTATTTAATCATGGAAATTTAGTTTTTCATGCAGTTATTTCCTATATTTTGTATTATTTTGCGAAAATAAAACTCCGACAACGAAAACATGGCGTTTCAGTTTTGACAGATTCCAAACTTTGACAATTCCCAGCAGCATGGCCAACTGCTAACTACTGCCAATTACAGTCATCATAGAAATTTATATATATTATCATTGTTTAATGTTCTCCTTAAACAATGATATTATCATTGTTTAAGGAGAAACTCTTTAAACAATGATATTATTATATTATATACTACAGTAATTGTTTAAGGACAAATTAAACAATGCTACAGTTAGCATGCTGAGATTATCCAAGATTTGAAAATTATGAATATTTTCAGTATCCGCATGTAGTTTTACTTCAAATGTTATCTTTTTGCGCGCATGTTCTAGGGGAACAGCGTGCTATCGTTTTGATCAAATGTCTGTAATTTTGGATGATTGAGCCGAAAATGGTCTCAATCGACTAGGTTGGACTCACTGATGACGAATCCGGTGTCAAAATCGATTCTGTCCGGCCGGCCGGCCGGCCGGCCGGTTGGCCGGCCGTAGACACGATAACTGTCGAACGAAGTGAGCTAGCGACTTGAAACTTTCAGGGTAGGTCGCGCATTGGAATGCCGCGGTTAAGTTCGTTAATGGGCCAAATCGATCGAACAGTTTCGGAGTTATAGGCATTTGAAATTTTGAAGTTATTTATTTTTTATTTCAGAAACTACTTGAGCGATTTGATTCAAACTTGGCAGTTTGGTGGAGTATAACGACGCGCAACTTTGAGCCAAATTTCGTCAAGATCATATTGTCAATAAATTTTAAAAAAAATTTTTTTCGAAATTTTTTTACAAAAAAATTTTTTTTTCGGAAACCATTCATCATATCCAAAAAAAATTATACTCACACTTTGACCTTCTAATTTCACAGCAGTGTACTAAATTTCAGCTCGATACGATCATAAGTTTTGGAGATATCGGGAAAAAATATGTCAAATTTCGAGGTTTTCTTCTCGATATCGTTGATTTTTTTGGTATTACTCGAGAAATACTGATTCAGTCCTGATTAAACTTCACAGCTAGTTTTAAGATGCTGAAAGACAACTTTGTGCAAAATTTCGTGATAATCGGGTTATTAGAACAATTTGAAAAAAAAAATGTATATGTTTTTTTCATCATATCATCCTCATTAAATTCTGTATGAAACTTCGAACTGTTATTTTCGATGAAGTACTGGATTTCAATTCGATCTGGTCTGTATTTTTGGAAATATTGGAAAAATAAAATTTTGATTGGGTATATCTACGGAATCATTGGGTGGATTTTACCCATTCACGAATTCGGCCTTCGTAATTGAGGTCCAAACCTTCTCTACAAATATCGAGTTTCTAAGTTGTTTCTTTCGGAAGTTATTGTGTTTACGCAGTCGGCCGTTAGGCTGACCGTAAACACAATAACTTCCGGAAGAAACGACTTAGAAACTCGATATTTGTAGAGTAGGTTTGGGGCTTAATTACGAAGGTCGAATTCGTGAATGGGTAAAATCCGCCCAATGATTCCGTAGATATACCCAATCAAAATTTTATTTTTCCAATGTTTCCAAAAATACAGATCAGATCGAATTGAAATTCAGTACTTCATCGAAAATAACAGTTCGAAGTTTCATACAGAATTTAATGAGGATGATATGATGAGAAAATCATATACATTTTTTTTTTCAAATTGTTCTAATAACACGATTTTCACGAAATTTTGCATAAAGTTGTCTTTTAGCATCTTAAAACTAGCTGTGAAGTTTAATCAGGACTGAATCAGTATTTCTCGAGTAATACCGAAAAAATCAACGATATCGAGAAGAAAACCTCGAAATTTGACATATTTTTTCCCGATATCTCCAGAACTTATGATCGTATCGAACTGAAATTTGGTACGCGGGCACGTTCAAATTCGTTGCTGAAGCGGTCATCTACATTGAACATGCGCGCAAAAGTTGCTGCCTTCACGGCAGTGCTTTTTGAAATTTTTTTATCTTAATAACAAATTGCCATTCATCTTCCTCTAACTTTATTTTATATTTTAAATGGAAAATTCCTAATTCTAAAGCAAGCCGCTTTTCTCGTATTTGCATTCAACCTAGAAGTTGAGATTATACAGGCGCATGGGCCAATTTTGGCATCACATAGGGTGCGTTTTTATTTTCATCGAAATAATTAATCGATTAACCCTATCTTCCTATTTGGAGGAGAACAAGAGAGAGAGAAGGAGATACACCGATGCAAATGAAAACGCACCCATTATTCTCATATAGTCATAAGTGTTGAAACATATTTGAATGTATTACACAGGATTCTTTTCACCAGACCTGGGTCTAGCATATAGGATTAATATTTTTTTTATGCTTGGCTCTACAAAGGTACATATTTCTATATTTTCCCGAAAAAAAATCTCATAAAAATTTGTCGAAGAACGATTTATTATATCAACTTTTCAAACAGAAACAACTAAAATATAACAATCCTTGAAAAATTCGTAAACATTCATAAAGAAGCAGTTAGTTTATGTCGTCTAAACAGTCTTATGAGAACAGGTCCTTTCTTGATATTTTTGAAAAACTGGACGGCATCACTATGCGTCATATTTTGAAAGGAATCTCCATTTACTGCTAATATTTCGTCACCTGTAATAAAGAAAAAAAACTTTAAAATAACAAGTTAAGTAGCGTTCCGTAGAACTGGTACATGGATAGGTGATCTTCTGAAATATGAAATTTTCGAAAGGAATAATTGAGGTTTTATATACTTGCAATAACATTCAAGATATGTTTATGAAATGTATATGAATGTTTTTTGAAATATAGTTTTTACCTGGAAATAGTTTTCCACTCTCAGCAGCCTGGCCATTTTCGAAAATAGTCTTGACAAATATTCCCATAGGTCCCCTTACAGAGTCTTTGCCCCCAACTATTGAGAACCCTAAAGATTTCATGTTTGGACCTTTTGTGAATGTAACTTCTAAACATGAGTTATCATAATTTTTTTCAATAATATTCGATGGAGCTTCGTCGAAATTTTCGTAGTTTTTTTCCTGTGTAGTCTTTTTCTCTCTTTCTTCACTAAACGTAACTCTAGTTTCATCTTCTTGAATGTCTGTTCGATACTTTGAAGTTCTATTGTAACTTCTGTTGTTCGGTTTTTTGAAAATAAATTCTTTATTCTCTGAAGTTTTTTCTATACTATCACCGAATGTCAGTCTTGTTTCAGCGCTATCTAAACGAACATGATATTTCAGAGGTTTGTAAATTCTGAAGTCCCAAAATATGTTTCTACCTTTTTCTTTTTTCACTTCTGCAGCAGTGTTTTCTTTTGTCCAGTCCCCATGATTTCTATTGTCCAGTTCCGGATATTCAGTTTTATTTGGTTTCGCTCCTAGAATTTCACCCAAAGTGACATTTTTTCCAGTTTCATTCTGACTATCGAAACTTTTGAAACTTATGCAGTCGATTTGACCTGGCCTACTGTTCTCCTCTCTTTTGATATTGGGAGATTCTAACTGTATAGAGCTACTTCTCTTCAGGCTTTTACATCTTCTTTCTGATGAATATCTCGAAATCAGCAATTCAAGTTCTCCATTTTTCGGTACCAAAATATGTTCGACCGGCTTCGAAATCAGTTCTTCGATGGGTACGCCATTTATTTTCACGATTTCATCACCCACTTCTAATTTGCAACTCCTGAAAAAAAATCCAGATAATTTCAAGTATTTGGTTGAGAGTTATTCCGCAAAAAACAAAGATAACGAAAAAAACACAAGAATACGACATATTTCTGCGCGCATGTCCATCTACACGGGAACAGAGCGTGCTATCGTTTAGTCAAAATGTCTGTTATTTTTGAATTTTGAGCCGAAAATGGTCTCAAACGACTAGGTTGGAGTCATTGATGACGAATTCGGTGTCAAAATCGAATCTGTCCGGCCGGCCGTCCATATGTACGATTACAGGACCACGGAAAATCCTATCGACCTGAAACTTTTAGAGAAGGTTCAATTCGTTAATGGGCGTTATGTTAAAGGTTTCGGAGTTAGATCCTCTTGAAATTTTGAGGTTATTTCCGTGATTATTCGGAATAACTCAAAAAAATCTAGAAAAGCACCGACGTGAAGTCAGCAGCATTTGCGCGCTTGTATAAATTCGTTGCCCAGGCGGTCATCTCTTTTGGACAAGCGCGCAGAACTGCTGCTCTGTTACCCCAGAGAACTTGCGTTTTTATATCCGGAATAGTTCAAAAATTACTGACTGAATCATGATTGAACTCGGCAACTACTTCTGATGTATATACAGTGTGTCCACGGATTGGGTGCCGGTAAGGTGTAAATGACGAAAAATATTAGAGTTAGACTCTGATATTTAGGAAATCGCTCCTGCTTGGTCTCAAATTGAGATGTTGAGAAATTGAGCCAAATCAATTAATATACAGGGTGGTTTAGAACTGATTTAAGGAAAATTGTTAAGAATAAAACACCTTTGTTTCAAAAGATATCGAGAAAGTTTATTGAAAAAAGTTGTTTAGAATCAAAAGACACAGCTAAATCTCGAATTTCAGATAAATCGATCAACTTTGATTTTGTAAGTAGGTTATGAAAATATTTGATAATATCCATTGTTACAAATGCCAGACGTGACTTGAAACGTAAATTTTATTCGTCATAAACGAAAATTTTCCTGTTAAAAACATGCTGACCATAAACAAGGTGTGTTTATTGTGCAGTGCTACGGCTTAGGTGCAGACAGCACGAAAAATTTTCGAGTTAGACTCTGATATTCTGGGAATAGTTCCTGCTTGGTCTCAAACTAAGATGCTGAGAAAATGAGCCAAATAAATTTATATACAGGGTGGCTCAGAACTGATTCAATGAAAATTGTTAAGAATAAAGTACCTTTGTTCTAAAAGATATCGAGATAGTTTATTGAGAAAAGTTGTTCGGAATGACGAGCTGCTGCAGGAACTCAAGTTACAGATAAATCAGCCTACTTTGACTCAATAAGTTGGTCATGAACGTTTTGTATACATGAGATTTTTGTCATGATCAAAAATTTAAATTTTGAAACAATTTTTTTAGCAGGGTTACGTGGTACCGCAACATTTGGCCAGCGTCAATGGAATCGTCTTATTACTCCCTGATACGAAATGTCTGCACCTAAGCCGTAGCACTGCACAATAAACACACTTTGTTCTATGGTCAGCGCATGTTTTTAACAGGAAAATTTTCGTTTATGACGAATAAAATTTACGTTTCAAGTCACGTCTGGCATTTGTAACCATGGATGTTATCAAATATTTTCATAACCTACTTACAAAATCAAAGTTGATCGATTTATCTGAAATTCGAGATTTAGCCGTGTCTTTTGATTCTAAACAACTTTTTTCAATAAACTTTCTCGATATCTTTTGAAACAAAGGTGTTTTATTCTTAACAATTTTCCTTAAATCAGTTCTAAACCACCCTGTATATTAATTGATTTGGCTCATTTTTTCAACATCTTAATTTGAGACCAAGCAGGAGCGATTCCCAGAATATCAGAGTCTAACTCGAAAATTTTTCGTCATTTACACCTTACCGGCACCCCATCCGTGGACACACTGTATATTCATACGAAATGTCGCCATGAACGTATCATAAGAAAAATCGAATGAAAATTTAATGAGTTTCCAAAAACCGCTTTGGGTTTGAAAATGCAGGCTCAAAAGCTATTGACTTCACGTCAATGTTTTTCTAGAATTCTCTTGAAATGTTTATAGAAATTGTAGAACATTTACTTGAATGAAGTACTTACTTGAACGCTACAGAATCCTGAATGATGTCGCTGATCAACATGACGTGAACATTTTCCTCTTTAGGTTCAATTTTGAGTCCAATATGTTGATTGTTGGAAACTTTCAACCTAACATACTTAAATTCTCTGCCTTTTATGCTTTTCCCTTTCGTAAGAGACAACAGTCCTAGTTTTTCACATGCCTCCGACATCTCTCCCGAATCTCTCTTAGCAGATGGTTCAATTTTTTTCATTCGTCCATCCTCTTCATTCTCCCTACATCGTTTTCCCAAATGAACTTCGTCCTCGTCTTTTGAAAATTTTGATTTGAAAGGTTTGAAGTTGATGAAACCGGAATCGATAGAATTTCTATCTGTCTGTCTGTCTAGACTGTTCGTTTTTTCCGCGGGTGTGTCGACTTTGGGAACGAATACCCGATCGCACCTTTTTTCACTAGGCAAATCTGCCTTTTCTTCCTTAATACTATTTTTCATATCAGTCTCATGAAATGAATGTGAATATTTAATATTGCTCATTCTGTTCCTATCTAACGAAGAAATACTGAATACGGAAACGTCACTGTCGTATTCTGTATCGCTCGATGTGAATATGGAAGAATTCGACGAATCCCTGCTCCGTTTTTGCTTTTTATATCTGAAAAAATTCGAAATATTCGTTAAAGTTCCAGTTGAGGAACTTTTTGATCTCATTCTATCCGATTCGTCCTCGGATTCCGATTTGCTCGATTTTCTCGTGAAAATTCTCATCATTCTGTTGAAATGGGAGGATTTCTTAGTAGTACAACTCGGCTTTTTATCTTCTTTTTCTATGCTTGATGGTGATAATGAGTCGAGAAAAGTCTTAAATTCTTCAGGATCGGGTTGCATGATCATCAAGTAATCCATCAGCTGTTTTTCGCTCAGTCGGTAATTCCCCGATAGGAGGTTTTCGTTTCTTTTCATATTTTCTCTGCGCATTGTCATATTTTTCATGTTGGTTTTGTTACTTTCAGTGATTTTTTTGTATCTATCATAGATATTCCTCAAATCTTCTCTAGAACAGTTATTACCGAATTTATCCAGGAAACTTTTCAAATCGTCATTTCCAGAAGATGAGTTTCTATCGTAAGGCTGTCTCCTTTTTTGATCTGACGTAATTAAGGTAATTTCCGAAGATTCACTTTTTTTGAGCTTTTCTATTGTTTTTCCGACTCTTCTGCTCCATGTTGATAAACCTAAAAATATTTGCATTACACATGTCGGTATTCCAGAATAAGATGCTGATCCTAAAAGGGCGCAAATCCTTGGGTGATTATAAGAAGAAAACTTCTAATAAACTAACTTGAATGCCGGACCTCTCAATTTCTGCATCTAAAATATACCTACGTTGATAGAATTATTAGAAAAAAAATCGTTCTTTCATCATTACTTCAATATCTTCCCAGATATTTTATTAAATTTGGCACAAACCCTTTGAGCACTAATACTCACTCTCTGATATGTATCGATTAGGGCATATTTTTGGAGGATTTTGCATAATTTTTTAGGTTTTTCAGTCCCAATTGGGATGATACATTCTCTGATGTTGAACCGTTTTTCAATATTGTTCCAATCAGAGGCGTCTGTCGGAGATATGAACTAAAATATTTCTGATAATTATTCTATGTACACATATGCGTTTTCACTATATAAAAACTTATTTTTCCAATTCTCATGTGGTTCAGATCAACTTCGAGAACATTTGAATGGATGATCAAACTAAAAGGAAAATACTTTTCCTTTCTTTATTGTAATTTGACCATGTATACACCTAGTATTTATTTTTTACGCGATAAACGCATATCGGACGGAGTATGCTCAAGAATTCAAATTTATTCTTAAATATCGCAGGAGACTGATGGGTACATTATTTTCTTTTTCAAAATTATCCAGTCCAGATATCTCAAACAAAACGCCACTCGTTGAAAGATACAAATCCTCAACATTAAACAATGGATGCAGACTGTTTTAAATCCCCTCAAAAGATTCACACCCTTATGGCCAAGATATACTCCTACAAATCTTTAGACAAGCGTCTCTTCGGAAGAAAATTTTACTTACTTGAGTTGAAATCCATGCTTCGATATTAATAAATAACAATGAAATCAGTCTTTTTTGGCTCTCCTACACTATACGAATATGAAAGATCACTCCTGAAACACGAATAATTGATTTTATACAAATGTAATGTAATCGAACAATATAGCGAATGAGTTAATGAAGAAGGCAATTTGCCTGCAGTTGAATTTAGTATTCACGATAAATGAATGAGTAACTTATTATGACTTCACGACTAACTTTATCTGGAAAGCAGAATTTATTCAGAATTTTTTTTTTCCGCAGAGGAAATATCGAACTATCACATATATGCTTCTTAACTAAAGTATCCATGAGAAAATAAAATCAGAAAAATTAAATTCAATGAGTTTGAAGTAAAGACCATATGGAATATAAGATATCTTCCCAAAAAGTATAAAATACAAATTGAGTATTTCATAAAAAAACTCATATATTATTCGATTGAATTAAAAACTTCGACTTGAATTTTATACTTGGTTTGAAAGGATAACCTAATGAAATTTTTTCAATAAACAATAATGTTAGCTGATGAGGTCAGTTTTTATTGAAGTTGATTCTTGAAACATTCCTTTAGCTTTGCGTAACTTCAATACTTCATCAGCAGCTTCCTGTTGAGGTTCACATGGAGACACATATGTTATGTTATCACTTTAAAGAATGGATGAAACTTATTCCTTAATTTCTGAAGAAATTCAACTTTTTTCCTAGAACTTCATCGGAAGGAGTGGAAGTGAATCATGGCATTCTCACTGATTAGATTCGAAATTTGATATGCTCTTAATATTTATAAATGGAAGAACTGCGAATTTGACTCACTTCCGGCAACCGGAAGCTGTCTATAAATATAAGCATCAGCACAATCTCTACCTTATTGAATTTTCTGTACGCATATTTTTCATTCTTATTTCCATCGTTCCATATATAGGTTCTTATTTTGTATGAATGAGTTCTTCATTATATACTGACCGCCGCAGAATGAGATTTTTATATATACAGGGTGCTTCCAAATTACTGTCGTTTGAGCCATATTTATTAATAACCGAAAATCAACAGTTTCGAAGATGTTTGAGTTCTTATGATTTTTGAAAGATTTCTCCACATACAGGGGGGATCCAAGTAATGACGTCCATAATTTGTTTTTGGATTCCACCAACCTGGGGTTATCCAAAAATACCCCATGTATGTTACGCGATTTTTCGCAGTTTTTGAGTTATAATTTATTTTGTGATTTTTCAATTTAATTTGCCAGCGAGGTTTCGAAAATCTATATATTTTTATGATAGTAGTAGCATTGTATCTCTTCATACAATGGTAGTAGTAATAACTTAGCCAGAAGCTATAAACACTCATTTTTGCATTTTGAATTCGAAGTTCAATGTTTGAATGAATCCTACTGAAACCCAAAGTTCTTATTTTCAAGCCTTTTTTGAGTAGGTACTTTTGCGTTATTTCAGGAAGCTGAGTTATTTTTGTTATTAAAAAAAAACATTCAAGGAGATCATGTTAGAAACAAAAATCTGCAAATATCTCCTACATAAAAACTACAAAAAATCACGTAACATACATGCGGGGTATTTTTGTATAGGTGTGAGGAATCTAAAAAAAAATTATTGACATCACTACTTCACTATATTTTGATGACAGGATATATGAGTTGTTGAATGAAAAAAGCAAAACTATGTTGTATTGGTCTTTAAATCGTTTAAAACCAATGTAAGTGCGGTCGGAAGAAGAATACTCTTGGTCTAATCTTAATTATGTCTTTGATCGTTATATGCTGTAAGTTTCGAAGGAAAAGGAAGAGACATGAAAGTTTTGAAATTTTCAGAATAAGATTGTAGCCCTCCGAATTCTACCGATGTATCCAAAAAAAAACCGCTTATTTCAACTGACAACGAAAACTCCTGCCCTCATATTTCTGTGCTTTTCTAGACTTCTAGCATTTTTGTAGTGTTGGACGTCCTAGAAACTCCTAGGAATAAAATTTCATGCAGGTTAGGTTAATAAAACAAGCTTTCCCTTCGCCATATTCCCATAATTTGGAGATTGTGCACTTATTCGAAAAATTATTATTGAAAACTAATCAAACTACTCACATTGTGAAATACATAATCATTTTCATCAAACTCAATAAACATTAATATGACATTTCATTCCGAAAGAAATCTGGTATATTATTAAAGGGATGAAATAAAGTACAGTCGAATGGTTCACCAACTCGAATGAGAACGGATAAAAGATCCATTTCCGAAATTATCAGAAAATTCACAGAACTTGAACAAAGTTCGCTCATAATATTTAGCTTGATTATAATATTTACACTTCATATCCAAAAATTGTTAATTATATCGTGAGACAGAAATCTATATGGATTCGATATAGGCTTCAATTGTTATATATGCGTGTATAATTTGGAAACATTAATCTATAATATTTTAATTACCATTATTATTAATTGTATGTTATTACGAATTAGAATGGGGCGACCATTCTTCAAATAGGTGAATAACATAATTAAGGTCCTTCCATATATATGGTACCTATTTTTAATTATAAATACGGAATGGAAGAATACGCAATCGAAATATCAATACATTGGGAAAATCTCAATTCATTTCGAATCTGTCAGATTAAAAAAAAAAATGGTAATCGGACTTTGGCATTCGTGAAATATATAGTTCGCAAAGCTGAAAAGTTATAATATTAATAAAGGAAGCAGCAAAATTAGGATGAATAATGACATATCGTAATGGTTAGATAAAGTGGAAAGAAATTCAAAAGAGCAAATTTAAGGACAAATATGAAATTGAAAAACTTCAAAGACATTTTTAACGTTATAGTGTGGAATTTTCAGCATCAGCATCAGCATTGTTATACCTCGATGATATTAGTAATTTAGGGGTCTAGTTATTATCATTGTTCAAACAATTCCGAAAAAGAGCTAAATAATTAAGGAATCAACAATTGATAATAACCACAAAAAGAAATGTTTATATTCAACGTACGTACGAACAGCAGAGAATGTATCCGTGAAAAATGTAAGCACTGGAACAACTGATAGGAAGTTATTTCATTCGAATCGATTTTCGACATCTGTAGGAAGTTTATGTAGGTAGCATTTTATCTGGAATTATTAATTTACCTGCCAACAATATTCACGATTATTTACCACTCACAATTACTCTCGACCGCCACATGTTTTCTATCAGATCAAATGACTCGACGACTACGAATTTATTATTTATCTGATTGAATTTTCCTCCAAGAAATTTATTATCAGAATTAGCACAACCTTATTCTATGTTGGCAGGACCAAATGTGGTTTATCGCATTCGCTTAACTCAACTGCAAAGATTTGTCACCCACTGAACATTATACAGAAAATCTGGCTCATTTCGAGGTAATTAATAAGATTTATGTGGCGCTTATTGTTCATCAAATACGTGTATAGGTTGGCGTTTTTCGTATATTTGATTTAAGCGATACATTTCAGTTCACTCATCGGTATTAAAACGAATGTTTTCAATAACGAATGGAATTAATAAATAATAAAATCGTACATCTATTATTGTATTCTTGTCTATGATTGTATTTATTTTATTCTGCACTCCCTCCAGAGTAGGTATAAATCTCCAGGAGTACCACCTACAAAACTATAAAATTGCAAAACATTTAATACTGATTTTTTTCGCATTTTCTTAGCCTTGCCTACAGCTCTAATTTCTCAATCGAAATATGTGGGCAATATTATGCAGAATCATTACCTACACCAACACATCGCAACGCATTGAATAGAGGTGTTGACTGCGGAAATATGTTGTTTACTTGACTATATTCTTATCTTTGTTTTGCAAAATACTCTGAATAATAGGGTGTTTATTTTTCAGTGAAATTATTAATCATGTCAGTGTATCATTACAATTATAAATACTACCATTGTGTGAGAATATAATGATTCTACCCTAAGTTGGTATAAAGGTCTACGGTTTTCTCGGGCTTGTCCTAGGGCACAAAAGAGCGATATCGAACCGCCCAAAAATATGTAATATTCGAATTTTGATACGAAAATGGTGTAGGTTCATTTTTGGCCGTTAGTATATTCGTAGGAAAATAATACCTAGTTTAGTTTTTGATCCTGAATTCCCGTAAGTTCGTTGAGAGGTAGAATCCGCCTAAAATGTTTCCGAGCCAACTTAAAATTTATCCGTGTAATACTATATAAAATAATTTTGTATTGTGATCACCTCACTTATGCGAAATTTCCTGAGGAACATTAATAGAATATTTCAATTCAATATCTAAATCTGGTGTACAAATATCAAGTCTAAGCTCGTTACATGAGGTAGAGGTTGGTTGGGTGAGATCTATATGGATACCGCTTCGGATACGAACTCGAACACAAGCTCCTAACTTCAAGTCAATGCTATCATTTATTTTCCTTGTTTGGGATTTCACAGTTTGAAGGGAGATGCCAATGCAAAGAAATATAACGATTTGTAATGATGATTTTATTCAACATCTCAATATTTCTATAAAGTAAACAATTTTTTTTTTATAATAACCAAGGAGAGAGAGCATTCTTAGTTTGAATTAGAAACTCCAAATGAAGAAGTGGAAATCATCATATTGGAATGAGGCATATCGTTATCAATATATTGGCCATACTTTGTATGTGAATAAAGTATTAGAAAAAAATTTACTAACATATGATCATTGACTCGTATTATTCATTTATTGCATTCAAAAGGTACATGAATCTCATAATAAATGAATATCACTCAATTCCTTAACTCATGTAGATAACAAACTTCATCTGAAATCAAAATATATAACAATTAACAAAAAATACATATCATGAATTAATATCATTTCCACAATTCATTCCATTGTGGAGTCAATTCAAATCTTCCTTCAACATCTCCTAGAATCGCAAATTTTGCCTTATTTGCTTCATTTGATTCCATATATGCAGCTATTGATTCTGGACCACCCATAGTATCAATGGATTCCATAACATACTTCATGTTTCCTATTTTCATATACATTTTTCCAGAACGTGTGATTTGAATAGATCCTATCTTGCCTTCTGTCATCATGTTCAAATGATAATCAGACAGTTTTGTGACATTTGGATCGTTACTCAATCCTTTACATGCTAAGGATTCAGGCATCTTAAAAAAAAAGTAATTGAAAAATAATTAGTTTCAATCAGAACAAAAACTCCACACAATCAAAGGTTCAATTTAAAATTAGCATCAAATAAATTTTCACTTTTAACTGTTCTTGATGAGTGCCAGTCAATAAAATGAGTGTTAAATTGACAATACAATATAATAAATAGTTGAAACAAGGTTGAAAGAATCCTAGCATTTCGTTTTAATAGTTAAATTTGATGAAACTCAATTCAACTAACCTTGATGAGTGCCAGTCTTGTATTACTTTCAGCATCCTCCATCTTACAGAAATATGGATCAATTCCCTCCTTTTTCACTAGATAAAAAATAAATGATTATCCCCAACAACCTATTTATGAGAAGAAATTACCTCTTAAATCATAACTGGAGTGACTGTAATTCCATCCATCACCACTATCTGCATATTCGTCACATTTCAAATCGGTCAAGTTTGCTAGAACATTATCCTCCATATCATGGTCGATCTGAAAAAGAAAATAAGGTATACAAAAAATAATGATATATAATTGTTGAGGAACACTACATTCCTCATTATGCTTACCACAGATTCACCTTTTTTATAAGTAGGTATGGCAATACTTGCAGGAGTATCATTTTCATACTTCGTTCTGTCACTAAATCCCGTAGATCTCTTTTCTAGAGCTGAACCTTCAGAGAAAACACCCTGGGACTGCACAAACCTTTTACTATCCACAATTTTCTTCTTTGGCTGTGGCTTAGATTTTTCCTTCTTCTTTGAATCTAATTTTTTGATGCTCCTGTAAATGTACTGCATTAGATTAGATACAATGAATGACAGCAGACTTACTCTTTAGCCCTGTGTTTTGCTCGTGTAAAATTAAGATTGGGTTCATACGTTTTTTTCGGCTTGGTTCCACCAAGACTTAGATCTCGAGGCAGTCTTAATGATTCAAGCCTGTTAGTAGCAGTTTCACTTGGTTTCTTATCCATTAAGGATTTCAACAGCCTTGTATCCATTTCGAATTGGTGGAAGAGACTCCAATTCTTATCAATCAAAAATTTAATGCCGTCGTCTGTCAGAAGTTTTACGTCAAAACACTAGAGATGATCACTATATGATGATAACACCTTGAGTATATCTAAATTCTTCTGAAATCTCATCATTCTTCACACCAGCACAAGGACAAGGTACTAATCATAACCTCTTAACTTTGTTGTAAACAAATAGAGTTCATAGAGCATTTGTCATGATTTCCCATAGACCATTATAATATTTATTTTGTTTTTACAAGTGTTATTTATCTAACTTAGGTAACTTTTATCTTGCATAGATTGTATTATAAATATTCTCGCTTAAACTTTAAATGATTTATATTCATACCTCCGTATGTAGCCACACACCACAGAATACAAATATACACACACAGTCCTAAAAACAAAACTGTGGCCACAGTGCCCCCCCCCATAGACAAATAATTAGACTGTCTATGGTGCCCCCAGTTAGGACCACTATGAAGTTAGCTTCCAAAAGATAGCTGACAGAATTACCGAAGATACCCGAACGGGTTGAAAGAATCAGACACATATGACTGAATAATCTTCGAAAAGAGCATTCGTGAACTGTAACTGACTCTATTGATATAAAATTGTTAAGTAATTTCCCATATGATCATGAATAATGTAAACACCTGAGCATTGATAGTGCGCGAATGCGGGATATACCAATATGACTTGCGGGTCATTTTCAAGATTGACAAATGGTCTCGATTCACAACTACGTACGAAATATTTATTACAAAAAATCGATTGGGCTGGGTGAAATCTTCATATGACGAGCGGAGGAAAATCTCTTTAAATTCTAATATAATTCTATTTTCTATATCTAGGTCGAAGATGATAATCGTCCATGTCGCATCAATCAATCCTTTGTAACTATTTTAATTTATTACGACTGCATTGATGATACCTATATGGAAATGTTGATTAACATCAGAATCAATTAAGAAAATTTCTTGCTCTGCTTGCTGGCACCCCGTTTCGATCACTCCTAATCGCAGTCTCGAAATTTTTATGGATGTCAATCTGGAGATGTTAATCAACATTTTCATATGGGTCTCATCAATGCAGTCCCGAAAAATGAATAGTTACAAAGAATTGAATTGATGCGACACAGAGACGACTATCTTAAAGATAGATATTATAGAAACTAGAATTTAAAAAGATTTTCTGCTGCTGATCATAGGAAGATTTGCCCCAGGCAACTGATATTTTACAATAAATATTGAGTACGTGGTTGTGAATCGAGAACATTTATCAATCTTGGAAATTACTCGTAAGTCATTTTTGGTATATCCCACATTTCCGCACTATTAACGCTCAGGTATTTACATTATTCTTGATAACATGGGAAATTACTTAACGATGTTATATCAATCAGTCAGTAACAGTTCACAAATTCCCTTTTCGAAGATTATTCAGATTCATGTGTCAAAAATTCAGTTCGTAGCCCACATTTTGCGGCGCTACCGAATAGATGCACGCCACTGATGCTCGCAACCCGTTCGGTTATCTTCGGGAATTCTGACAGGTATCTACGATCTTTGGAAGCTAACTTCACACCGTATTTAATTATAAATAAATAAAAATAAATTCGAGTTCGAGCAGATACCGGGAATCGACGTGTAGACAAGATATTCTATTTCGGGGCCTAACTAACAAGTTGCTTTGGCTTAGTCACATTCATAGACACGATATACAGGACATAGGTAGCACGAATTGAATTAAAAACTATATAGTATATTGAACATAGGAACTTTGTATGTGAAAAAAGGGTTTACGTCGTAGGTATGACCTTCAAGATATCTGCTGTCCCCCAAACATTCCAGTGAGATAATATTATTTATCTCTTCGATTGCTGAGATTGCATATTTTGAATTGAAAATTGTTTGTCATTCAGAACAGGATTTTATTCACTCCACAGATTCCACCGAAAAAATGAAGGGTAAAGCAATATATGCTGTTTGTATGGTTTTATTAGGCTGTGGATTGAATAATGTATTCTTAGAGTATATAATTAAGTAAGTTAAGTACAAGCTAAATTCTTTTAAAATTACAAATGATTTGTTTTCAGATTAGATCCAGGGGCAGGGCATTTGATAACATTTTTACAATTCTTGTTTATAGCAATTCAGGGGTTTATATTCACTTCAAAATGTGGAACCGTTCAACCAAATATTCCAATAAAATTGTACATGGTTTTAGTTGTGATGCTGTTCACCACGAGTGTGGTTAACAATTGGGCATTTGCTTTTAATATACCAGTCCCATTACATATGATATTTAGGGCAGTAAGTGTGAACTTTTTTATTGTAAACTGCATTAAAGAGTTTATTTTCAGGGCTCTCTGATTGCAAATTTAATCATGGGAGTTATAGTTCTGAATAAAAGATATACAATGGATAAATATATATCTGTGATCATGATTACCTTAGGGATAATAATATGTACCTTAGCTTCGAGTAGTAAAAAACCAAAAGCTGTAAGAATGATTTTTAAGATATAATTATTTTATACAAAATTTAATTTCTAGCCCTGTGTGGATTGTGATATGAATAATTTACCAATGGAGTCAAACTCAAATGAAGACTCTGCTTATTTCTTTTGGTGGCTAATAGGAATTGCACTTCTTACCACTGCTTTACTTTTGTCTGCTAGAATGGGTATCTACCAAGAAACTTTATATAAAACTCATGGTAAATTTCCGAGCGAAGCCTTGTATTATACGGTGAGTTGACTAATTTTAACTTTCACCAAGTATTTAATTGATATAATGTAAATTTTCTTTCTTTTTTTGAGTATCAGTTACAACCAGTATTTTAATAATTCCTATTTCAGCACCTTTTTTCTCTACCTGGATTCATTTTATATGGAAACAGCATTTTGGAGCATGGTGTAATCGCCAACAATTCTGAATTATATGAAATTCCATTTATTCAAACAGCAATGCCAATTCTTTGGGTATTTCTTATTTTGAACGTTGTGACTCAATATTTCTGTATAAGTTCAGTTTATATTTTAACAACTGAATGTTCTTCTCTAACAGTTACTCTTGTTTTGACTTTGAGGAAATTTATGTCTTTGGTGATATCAATTGTATATTTCAAAAACCCATTCACCTTATATCACTGGTTTGGAACTTTTCTTGTTTTCACAGGTACCTTGATTTTCACAGAACTGATTTCTACCAAGAAATTGGTAAGTGTAAAAGTAAAAAAAAATTGAAACCTTTCTTAAGAATCATCCAGTTAGTGCCTTAAGTATTACAAATTTTGTTATCAAGTATTGAATCTTGAGTACTTCTTAGTAGAAAATGTCTCTTGTGTGGATAATTCTACCTCAAATTTAGCTATAGAATATTTGTTGTAATTTTATTCGTTTGGTCAGTGACCATCCTGATTGATTATTCAAATTTATTTATCTGACTATTGTCGAAAAATATATTACTGTTGTGCAATAATTGTTTAATTATATTTTTACTCTGCCAGCAGGTATAATTTGATTAAAATACACACATTAAAACACAGTTGACATATATATATATATATATATATATATATTGAACAAAGGAAGAATTGTGTTTTGTACACAATACAAATATTTTATAAATCACAGAATGTTTTGCCTCAGACCTACTTTTCATTGAATGATAGCATGATAACCAAACAGTATTAATAATATGGATTTTCCAGTTGTACAAAAGTATTGTTGTCTTGACCACTTAAATTGGGGGACACCATCAAGAAATTGCTTATTCATTACTAATGTATACAGAAATTAAATAAATCTGTTCACTCGATAAGATCATGCCATCATTACTGAAAGTTCAACTTGAATAGTATTTAAGGATTATTATGGATTCCTTATAATACTGTTGGGAATGCTTTGAATTTTCATTCAAAGTTTTGAATCACAAATAAACTTAAACTATTAAGAATTATTGTAAAAGATACTCTTTATAGTTCCTTATAGACTTCAATTCTCTTTTGAACTGTTTAACTAGATCTAAAGGTTGTACTAAGAGGGATATATCTCGACCCACTGCATTAAGGCGATCTCTGACTTGGTTTTTCTTGAAATACAAATTTAGAGGACGGCCATTTATTTCAGTTAGAACCCAATTTGTAAAGGCAGATCCGTCACAGGTCTTTGCTCTGCAAGGTAATCCGTATGTAGCTGCCAAACTATCAGGTTGAACACTCTCTATAACAGCTGTATTATTTTCTTGAATTATACCTAGTGGTTGTCCCTCGATTTCCCTATGAATAACAAATACTTTTCCAAATGGAATTCTTCTGATAATGATGTTTATCTGAAAGAATGATTGCAAGATTAGTCAGAAAATGATCACAATTTCTAAAAACCCACGTATATTGCACTGTGGCTTTTCAGAATTCTTCTGACTTGATATGCTGTTTCAACTGCCATTCCTTCAACACTCATAACTTGATCACCAATGTGTAATGCATTGTAGAGCATGGGATGTTCCTTTTGTTTCCACCCGCAAATCCTTGAAATTGCAATGATGAATACTGAACCTAACAAATTCTTCCAAACATACCATACAGAATTCAAAGCATCCACAAAAGCTATAGCATTAAGACAATCTCTCCTTCTCAGTTGAAGTCTTACACCACCTGGATGTTTCATTTCATTTTGTAATTGTTGAACTTGTTGTTCTCTCAGTGTTCGGTATGGTCTTGGAGGTGGCATTAAGAATCGAGTACATGTGGTTGCCACCAATCTATTTTGAGGATCTACTTCAGGCCTAGATGAAGGGCCTGGATGAAATGGAATTAGATAAAAGATTCGTTGAATAAAACCACATGGAGACATGGGTCATTTATACAACAAACCATGAAGCTGTAGAAGGATAACGACAGTAATGCTGCACTTTCCTTCTTCAAATATTTACAGCAAATTGTTTTCTCACAGATTACCCTTTGACTAAATTGGAGGAGAACATTTATCATTTTACATCAAGTGTTGTATTGAAGGATCCACATATCCTGGCGGTTTTATTCAATCTGAGTATGACCCAGATATTAAAAATTCATGATGCTCATAATAAGAACTTATCAAACATTCATTATTTTATTTACTATTCTTGAATTCTCATTTATAAACTATACCTGGAGAAGAAGGAACTTGGAAGACAGGTTCATAATGGTTCATACTTGCAGGAGCTGATAATGGAGGACTATCTAATAATCTGCTTACATTGTCGAAGTTAAAAATTTCATTTTCGTGAGCATTTTGTGAAATACTAAAACTATCACATGAAGAACTGGACTCAGATCTGTGAAAATAATAAATTCACTTTGAATTAACTTGAATATTGGATAGCTAGCTGATGATTCATCTACATTAATTAAAATTAAATCAAACATTTCCAGGGTTATTTTTCGATGACTTGAAGACAATTATGTGAGTTCTAGAATAACTTGTCCTTTGAAAAACCAACTTGATTTTTATATGTTCATCTAAGTACTGACCATACTAGATAATTCAATAAATAGGAGCAGGCATGAACAGATAATGAAATAGGTACAGGAAGACTGTGGGTCTAAATTTGCATAAATTTGACTGTATCAATTAAAGTATATTTTGGGAGGTTTGCATTTGAATTTAATTATGCATTGAATCTTTTATATTCTACACTTTACCTCATTCGAGAAGGTGTATTAGTGTTTCTTGAATGACCAGAGGAACCAGGAGCTTCGTTTATCATTCTTGTAAGGTCACTTCTTGTACCCACAGGGGGTGGAGGCAATGGTGAATTTGGATCTCTTGTTGACAACAGTGGCAGACCATTCTTTGGCTCGGGTAACTTAGTGTATAAATTTTCTATTGGATTCAATATCTTCATTTCTTTCAGTTTTGTACGTAATGTGTCCACCCATTCTCTCATGATATCTTGCGAAGGAGCTGCCAGTCTGATAATTTCATCAAGTAAAGTGATGCAAAATTCAGATTCTTGATTATTTGGACAAATGGAAGAAGTAATGTGTTGCGTTGCATTCAGGGAAAAAAACTGACTTGGTTTATGCAATATAGCACTTTTGTTATCAGAATAGGCTTCAAGAAATGCATTTACATCATCATGAACACAGAAAACTATCCATAGCCTTTCTCTTTTCTGAAAATGGAAATTTCAACTTGGTGGTAAGAATAATGTTTAATTTCGCTGAATATTCGTAAAAAGTGTTTTTCTGATATTGAACGTTATAAAAATTTATCTAATGATACCTTTTTAGATTGCGAGACAACTTTTTTGAGCCAACTATTTTTATAAATTTCCCTGAATATTGCTGTGTGAAAATCATTGCTATTTGTGCTCGATTCAGCCATGGTCATAACCCATAATTCAATTTTTTCCTAGAAATAAAATTAATATAGCGGAAAACTGACTGAGGTAATTATGGCCTTGTTACGCATATTGCAAGAATTTCAATTATCAGCATTTTACAGAAAATCAAGGTATGTGGAGAAATTAGTATAGCAATATATTTGGCAACACAAAATATATATATATTTGACAAACTGACAAGTGACATAGTCAAGTGGAATCCACAGAAAACAAATAAACGTAGCCACAGAATAGAAAAATATTTTCTGTGTCGAAGATATGAAAACTAAACTTCTTTTATCCTTCATAATGTGCTTCATATATGGATTCGGACCATGGAGGTTAAACCTCAATGATTTGGACAGCGTTTGTTTCATGTGTTGATATTGTTATTATATTATGCGTCTCGTCCTCTAGATCATTTAATGTAGTACACCCATTTCTGTACGAAGTGATCACATATTCAGAGTAAGAAAAACAAATTTCTGCATTTCTATGGTTATTTCTCACTCTGTGTTACAACCCTGCCGCTTCCAGGGTATCCCGCCATTATTCATTTAAGCTGGATTTATAAACTCGACGTTCCCGTTCCCGTTCGAGGTTGACGTTCCCGCTGACGTTCCCGTTGGCCGCTCGTAGTTCGAAACGAACTATACCCCATTTATAAACTAGACGTTCGCCGTTCGCTAGAGAGAGAAAAGAAGATTGATTTGTTTATGTTTATGACGTTTAGATTTTAGGTTAGCCAACGTGTTATGGGCATTCCATTCCTGTTTTGATCGTTGAGACTGCTGTAAGTTGACTTGAGTATTCACGGAGTTGTTTAGTTTATCACTAAATATGAACGATTCAGATGCTGTTACTTTCGGTGCGTTAGGATTTACCTTATGTGATTATGCAATTAATAAAATAAAGGAGAGAAGATTGCGACGTCGTAACCGCAGATATAAAGTGAGACCGATTAACAGAGCCAGAAGATCAACAGGCAATTTTCAGTATTATTTGAAAATGAAGAACTGGGATAGCGAACAGTTCTTCAAATTCACGAGAACGAATATTGCTGTCTTCGACAAACTACTTGGTTTGCTTAAACAAAAAATTCAACGCCAAATAAGAAGTGATGGAATATCTCCGGAGGAACGTCTAGTGATAACGTTGCAGTAAGAAAGGTTCCTTATGTTATAGAAATAAATATTCTAATCCATTTTGTTTTTAGATACTTATCGCCAGGAATGAGCATGCAGTCACTTGCATGGACATTTAATGTGGGTTTAACCACAGTGCATGTTATCATTCATGACACTTGTAAAGCGCTCTGGGACACGCTCAGCCCAATTTATTTGTGGACACCCTCTACCGCAGAAGATTGGGAAAGAATAGCAGAGGGATTCGAAAATAAGTGGAATTTTCCCCACTGAAGTTCTACTCAATTCGGAAATCTTCCAACTGGGATATGTCGAATATTCATCTAATCAATGGCGGTGTAAGCGCTTGATCGCTTTCTAGTCAATACCGTTGTACTCGAGTGAATTCTCTGTATCTACCAACCACCATTTATAGCTGTGGTAGGAAGTATGCTTAGGCATTGGACAAATTTGATGAATAATATGTATATAGATTAAAAGTTATATTTTGAATCAATAAATAAAATATGTTATATGTAACAATAAATTCATAGGGTCTGGACCTGCTGTAAAAGTTGGAGTATTTGTCCCCTTATTTCCTGACCATCTTCAGGCCTCATCCTTGAAAGAATGCTGTAAACATAATCGACAAATGTCCGATTTATATCATCCACCTGTCTTCTCTCAAGAGAATCAGCTATTTGTTTAGCTATGCCCATCAGCTCCAAAACTTCATCGCCGCTATCAGCTCTTTTCCTCTTTCTGGATGGAAACCCTTTGAAAAACATTGGTTAATTCACAAATATCTTAATAATTTTTCAGTAATACATTACTTTTTGGTGTCTCCTGAGTGCCTAACACCGATACTCCTGAATTCGGAGTTCCCACCACCGACTCTCCTTCACATTCTATTAACGAATCTCTTCGGCTCTCTGCCGCTGACTCTCTAAACTGTTCCACGAATGGTGACATAGCCTGTTCCTCAGCTCCTAATATTTCCAGATCAGTCTCCTCTACTTGTGCAGACCCCGATGCAATCACCTCAAAGGAAGTGCCGCATACAGTCTGGAACTGAAAAACAAGTCAATACTACTATTTCAAGATATCAAAAGTCAGTTTACCCGTCATGTGCACAAACGTGGAGATTTCCCTCCATGCTGTCTCTTTTTGGATTACATTTTTATAATCTTTATGGCTGAGATCATAAAGGAATGGATAGTGCTGGATAGCCTCTATCAAAACTCCCAAGTCACCTTCTTCTGAAAAAAAATAAAACTTCTACAATATCTTATTAATACTTATTTTGCATTGTTTAATTATTAAATAAAACTACCAAGCTCAATAGGAATCATTGTTATGTCCATCGCTTCACTATTTCATTGTAGAACTAATAATGCAGAACTTCAGCACTCTCAATTCGTTCATCACAAAAAAGAATACATTCAAACAAGTATTGAACCCAAAAATAAGCAGTCTAAGAATGCTCCTATATATTTATATAATTCTAAAATAAAACATCTAAGCTCAATATATTCTGCATTCACTGACTGAGAAATCTAATCTAATCAAACGAAAGTGATTACTGAACCCAGCAATACTAGATTACCTCAATGATAAAAATTATTAAATAAAATACTTACCAATCACATTGGGTTCTGTTACGTTCATCTTCACGATTTTAAAATAATACTTTGTAGTGATAACTTTGGAAGGAATCATGTCTTTATGGCTAAACGACTGTTTTGAAAAGAAATAAACAAACTGGTACATCAATATCCCTAACCTTGTTTCATAGACAAAATATTGGGTCTTCTGTGTTCGCAAATTTAAAATATTTGGACTCATCCTATTGGTTAAAACCCGAACGGGAACGTCGAAAGATGAAACATGGTCATCTCGAACGGCAGCGGAAAAAACAGGAGAGCGGCACATTATCAGTCAGCTGACGCAGCTGCGGACTTTATAAATGCCCCTGCGCATTTAGTGCATTTTAACTTTGAACGGGAACGTCAACTGCGAACGGGAACGGGAACGTCGAGTTTATAAATCCAGCTTTATGTGCGAAAGTGTTGTTAAGCAAAAAAGTTTCACGAGAAAATGGGACGAAGGAAAAGGCACTATTCCTCTACATCGAGTTCAAGCTCATCCAAAGACGAAGGGGCTCATATTAGAAGACTGGAACGTGAAGTGAAAATACTCAGGAAGGAAAAATTCCAAGGAAATTTCAGTGCCACGTGGCAGTAACTTGATACGTTTCTGAGAGAAATGATATCATAGCCTTTTATGGTTGAGTTACTTGATATAGAAGTGTCCTGAGAGGATTGTATCCATAACTTGATAGATCCTGAGAGGATTTTTATCGAGCAACAGTTACAGTGGTAACTTGCTATATTTCTGAGAGAAATGACATAGCCTCCACAGATGAGTGTTGCATCTATAACTTGATAGATCCTGAGAGGATTTTTATCAAGCAACATTTACAGTAGTAACTAGCTATATTTCTGAGAGAAATTACATATCCTTCACTAATGAGTTGCATCTACAAGTTAGTAGGTCCTGAAAGGATTTTTTATCAAGCAATAATGGTTGTATTGTTGACTTATTTCTGTGAGAAATTACATAGCATTCACTGATGAGTTGCATCTATAACTCGATAGATCCTGAGAGGATTTTTATCAAGCAGCATTTACAGTGGTAACTGGCTATATTTCTGAGAGAAATACATAGTCTTCTCTGATGAGTTGCATCTATAAGTTAGTAGGTCCTGAAAGGATTTTTTATTAAGCAATAATGGTTGTATTGTTGACTTATTTCTGTGAGAAATTACATAGCTTTCACTGTTGAGTTGTAAACCATGAGAAGTCCTGAGAGGACCTTCATCAGAATCATTATTTTTGAATAATGTATTAATATATATTCTTGTTGCACAGGTCAATCACAAAATTTTATTGAGTATATTATACTATAATACCTGAGGAGGAGGACAAGGATAACCCAAACTAGTTGAGTGCTAGCATCCTGGGAATTTTGGGACATGGACAAAAAAAAAAAAAAAAAAAAAAAAAAAAAACTTAAGAGTTCAAAAATCCCAGAACCAGATTGGAACCGCCATGACAGCAATTGGTCAGGCTCTAACTGAAATCATAAAAAGGGAAGACCTTAATACCACTCTCATGAACGCCTTAGTGATACATCACTTTTGGCAGTAGTTCATTTTGATGAATTGTCATTAAGAAGAGCACTAATATATCCAGCTATCAATGAAAAATTGAAGGAGACTCTCAACTCAACTGCAGTTGATGGTTTCTGGTATGGAAATAACCTTGGTGAGAAAATCGAAATGACCAAGGCCCTGGAAAGGGGTTCTAAAGATTAGCAATAAACTAACAAAGCAGGCTACTACGAAGACTGGAAAACCTTCAAACTCAAAGGGCCAGCTCCCTGTTTTGTTAACCTACGCAAGAGGCAGATGGCCAGAGCCTCGGAAAAGGAGAGAGCAGAAGCAATTGCCACAACAACTCATCCTACCAGAAACAACGCTCAAGTTGGGAAAGACTAGAGATAAATTGTCATGCTGGTCGCTGAAGTATTTGCGAATAGTTGGCTAGCATTTACCAGAGATTCATTAATTTCATCCTGGCTTGAGGTGTATAAGATTCCATTTGTGGAAAGTCATGTGCAAGTTAATGCTCCTAAAGAGCCTGTCTGGTCTTTAAAGGAAAGGAGAGAGATAGAAGATCATATCTTCTAACAATTTTGGAAAGGGGTTATGAGCGAATGTTTACCGATGAAGGGACATTTTATCTCAAACATATTTGTTATTCCAAAATCAAACGTTTCCACTAGACTGATTCTTAATTTGAAAGCTCTGAATTAATTCATTTCAACTGAACATTTTAAGTTCATTTCAACTGAACATTTTAAGTTGGAGGACCACAAGGTGGTTACCAAATTAGTATTTTCCCATTGTTTTCTGGGGACAATGGATTTAACAGACGCATATCATATGATACCTGTTCATGTACAGGATCGGAAATATTTACGTTTCACGTTTAATGGGGTTCTATACCCATATGTATGTTTGCCATTTGGCCTTAATACAGCACCCTGGGTTTTCACGAAGATAATGAAACCAGCACCTTCTTATGTACGTGGAATTAATTTCTTGTCAGTTCTATACTTCGATGATTTTCTGCTGATAGGAGATACTTTGAGAAAATGTTCTGAAAATATCAGATCCACAACTGCTTTTTTACAAAAAATTTGATTTATCATTAACTGGGAAAAAAGCAAATTGATTCCATCTCATGAAGTACAATATTTAGGGTTGATCTATAATTCTAGGAGTATGACTGTTAGGCTTCCTCAGGATAAACAAGAGAGGATTATAAGCTTGATTAATAAGAAAATGCTAAGCTAGTTGGGGTGTTGGTATCTGCTTGTCCGGCTATTAAGTATAGCTGGTTATACTCCAAAGCTATGGAGCATGAAGAGTTCTTAGCTTTAGAAGCTTCCAACCGGTGTTATGATAATGAAGTGAGGATTCCGGATTCCATTGAAGCGGATTTAATGTGGTGGAAAGCTCATGTTTCTTGTTCAAATGGTTTGAGGCCCACCACTTACTTATTGGAAATCTTTAGTGATGAATCACAAAGTGGGTGGGGAGTATGTTGCAATGGCTCCAAGGCCCATGGGTTTTGGATAACACTGAGAGATTGCACCATATTAACTACCTAGACCTTCTAGCAGCATTTTTTGAGCTGAAATGCTTTGCGGTAAAATTAATGAACTGCAATGTATTGTTGCGTATTGTTAACACAACAGCGATTGCATATATTAGCAGAATGGGGGGGGGGGCACAGTATATGCATTTGAATAAGCTTACAAGAAACATTTGTCAATGGTGCGAAAATTAGAATATTTTACTGCATGCATCTTATATTTCGTCAGCCGATAATAAAGAAGCAGATGAACAGTCACGCAGCATGATACCAGACACAAAATATGGACTGGCTGATTATGCATTCAAGACAATCCCAGAAAGATTAATGAATCCTGAGATAGATCTATTCGCCTATAGAAATAACAAGAAATGTTCGCTTTTTATATCCTGGCATTCAGATCCGGATGCTATGACGATAGATGCTTTCACGATTTCTTGGACCAATATTAAATTCTATGTTTCTCCGTTCTGTCTGATCCCTCGAGTCTTAAAGAAAATTATTATAGAAAGGGCAGAAGGAATTGTAGTGGTGCCAGAGTGGCCTACGCAACCATGGTACCCTCTTTTTACTTCTCTACTCTGCTCCTTCTGCTGGGTTACTTGTTTCAATTGATAAGAAACCATATCCTCTTTGCAGGAAGGTTACCCTGGTGGCAGGACTGTTATCGGGGAGGGTTTAAAGAAGAATTAAGCCTTAATTTATGGCGCAACTGGTGTAAATCACGTAAGATATCTTATTTGAGGAACTCAGTTAGTGACATATTGGAATTTTTGACGGAGCAGTTTCATAAGGGTGCCTCTTACAGTGTACTGAATACAATAAGATCGGCTCTTTCTCTCCTGATCTCACCAAAGGTAGGATCTGATTTTCGGATGAGAAGATTTTTAAGAGGAGTTTACAGGCTCAGGCCCTCCTTGCCAAAGTACAATACTACTTGGAATCTTACCATCGTACTTGATTATTTGGTTCTGTTTTGTCCAGATGAAGAGACTAGTTTGCAGTCAGTAACTCTCAATTAGCTACCTTATTAGCAATTAAAACGACACATCGGGTTTAGACACTTGCTGCAATTGAGGTGGAAAATATAGACATGGTAGACAGGGAGATCATTATAATGATAACTGCCAGGATCAAAACGTTAAGGGCCTAGAAAATTCCAGCCATCATTTTTACTCTCCTTTTTCGATGAAAAGCCCAGCAACTGTTCTGCCAGGACACTTGCATCTTACTTAGAAAGAATGAAGCTGCTAAGGCGTTCTACAAATAAGTTATTCATTTCGTTCAAAAGACCTTATATATGCAGCAGCCTCTAGCCAAACTTTGAGTATATGGTAAAAATCTTCATTGAAGAAAAGTGGCCTTGAAACACCTTTAGTGCCCACAGTACTAGACATGCGAGTACATCGGCGGCATCACTAGAAGGGGTATATCCGTGGATATTATAAGGGAAACGGCAGAATGGACATCTGCCTCAGATACCTTCAAAAGATTTTATAATAGATCCGTCTACTCCACTGACTCTATGGCCAAAGTTGTATATTTAAGTTTCCTCATTCTGAATGGAAATGAAATTAAAACTTTAGTGAAAGTAAGTATTTGGTTGCAACCACTTTTTTGCTAATTCATGTTGTAATATAGTGGCTCTGAACATCTACATTAAATGATCTAGAGGACGAGACGCATAATATAATTTAAAGATTAAACGAACTTACCTTAAGTGAAGTTCAATCTTAATTATATGTAGCGTCTCGTCCGAATAGATCATTCCCTCCCACCCTAACCCAAGCATCAATTAATAATAAATTTAAAATTACAACATAAATAACAAATTCCAAGTGTTAATAAGGTAGCTCCTCGAATAAAGAACTAGTTCTCTATCCGAAGAGCTCCATATTCAAAATTTCAAAAGAATTAGCTTTGAAGATAATGGCGGGATACCCTGGAAGCGGCAGGGTTGTAACACAGAGTGAGAAATAACCATAGAAATGCAGAAATTTGTTTTTCTTACTCTGAATATGTGATCACTTCGTACAGAAATGGGTGTACTACATTAAATGATCTATTCGGACGAGACGCTACATATAATTAAGATTGAACTTCACTTAAGGTAAGTTCGTTTAATCTTTAAATTCTATAGTATAAAGCCAAGCATATTGTAAAGGATAAAAGAAGCGTATTCAAATTTGTATTCCGTGATTTTCACTTTCTCGTAGAGAAGTATATTTCTCTATTCTGTGTTCTGTGTTCTCGATTTGTGTTCTGTGGACTATGTTCTGTGGTGTGAAGATCATTTCATTTCCTTGTATTCCACAAATTTCCATAGAAAAGATATATTCTGAAATGTTCTATTCCTTATGAAAATTCGTATTTGTTATCGTTCCGCGGTTACAGTAATCAAAAATTAATGTAAAATTATGTGAAATACTTTTGTTAGGGTTTATATGCTGTCGTCATTCATGTAGTTTATTTATTTATACCATCTTCACTTTGCAATATTGAATATAATTCTTTTATACTGACATGGATGGTCAAGAAAATATGTATTCTTCGGAGACTTTTCTGGAGGAACAACCCACTGGTAAAAGATGGGATCCTCTTGGAGCACCAAATGATCAAGATATTGAATCAAATGCAATGGAGAAATTTGAATACCATTGTTGTGATCAGTAAGTGATCAATACAAATAAAAAAAACTATTTTATACTCTTGCATTCTAATAGATTGCTTCTCTTTCCATTTAACATTGGCGAAAGCAACATATTTCGATTCCTCTTTGTTGTAATATAAATTTGTATGAAATCTTTAATTCTATAAAGAAATATGTCTGTTCAATATTAATGTTATTGGAAGAATATCATTAAGATTTGCTTGTTAGGAATTTTAGGCAATTCGTTAATTATTTTCATAATACGAGGTTTCTTTCAGTTCTACCGCCGAAAAGATACAAAGCCTGGAGGAGGAACAAGAACTTCTCAATTCATCTTTGTTTGCCCTGACCACTCATTTTGCACAGGTAAGTGCATTTATTGATTATACACCGGAACTTCGATTTTGAATAACTTAATGCTTGAGAATCAAGGAGAAACTGTTTTATTTTACCTAAACCCCTGGAGTAATCTTTTAAATTTTTTGACAAAGGTTTACATTCAGTAGTGTTACGGGGATGAAAACATCTTCTATGTTAACAAATATTTCATCCATATGCACTAAGTTGGGTCAAAAAACTTCAGATAATTTCCTCCTTGAATTCGCCATAACTTAGTTGTATAAATAGCAATTGCTTGCCTCCCTCCAATCAAACATCTTCATGTCTAGGTGCAATTTCGTCTGAAACAAGTAGTTAACTCTCCACTGGAGGACAGAGAAGAGCTTCTCAAATCCTTGGAAGAATTTGCCTTTCGTGGTATTCCTGATGTCGGACTTGTACAAGAAAGAATGGACGAAGCAAGTCTTGCTGAGGCGGTAAGACTTAGACGTACTCAACAAAGGGAATTGATTGACAGGCTGAAATCACAGCTCAGAGAATTAGAACAATATGCCTTTGAAAATGGAGACTCTGCAATTCCGCAAGATATCGTACTTGAAAGACAGAGGGTTATTTTGAATGAGCTCAAAACAAGAATGAATCTTGAGATTGATGAACAAAAGTACCTTCAGGTTTGTCTTGATCACTATACTCCATTCACTTTTATAATGTAGCCCGGTTGGCCATGACATCCTGACAGATTTCACCGTGTATATTTTGAAATTGTTAGGTTATGGTCATTTTCCTGTCAGATAACTATGCAACGTTGTCCTCTCTACATAGAGGTCGTAGTAATTACTTATTTTTCAAATGTCAATCTACATTGATAAAGTAATGAATTTGAGAAAATATTATTTGAATTCGATAATTCCAAAGACCTGGCGAATGTTGAAGAAACTTTTGTCACTGTTAATACTGGAAGTATTTCACGTATATAAACATGGTTGAAAGATTTAGTTATGCTATTTTCTTGTAAGGAAATCAAGAATCGGGTTTTTCAAAAATAAAGTCTTCAGTTCAGTCTTTTTGGGTGCACCAATAGAAGGATATTCTTTGTCGTCTCTTTCACTTAAAATCTTCCTTATTGTGTTGATGTGCAGCTAAAAAATAAATATCTATTCATATAAAATATAATTCCTTGGTTTTCACTTACATACGTCGAAAATGTTGCATATATAGCTTGTGTTGAATTCTTGATTCCGAATTATCAGGGTTACTATCAGAAAAAGCCGATTTCAATTCTACATAGCACTTCCTGATACTTTGCCTCTGCTTCTTCAAAACTACCTTCAGCATTTTTATTAGTTTGCAAGCGTTATTATGCTGAGATTTAGAAATCTAGAATCGATTGATATTGATAATAGTAGAAATTGAAATTTGGCAACGTCTTTTGACATTGCCGATATTTCATGAGTGCCAACCTGCGTCAGTTTTGAGGGAAAAAACTTGATAAACCTAAATCATGGCCAACCGGGCTACATTATAAAAGTGAATGGAGTATACATAATGTTGAATATGACTGTTCAATTGTAAGTGATTTTTTTTCAGATGACTCCAGCTGATGTGAAGGAACAGATTAATCTAGCATTAGATCAACTTGTTAGCCCTATAAGAGTTAAAGAACATCTTGTCGCTCAATTGAAAACACAAGTAGCTGATTTAGAACGTTTTATAAGCTATTTGCAAACTGATACAAAGCAGGCTAAGTGTTCTTGTGGTTGTTCATATCATTCTGTCAAGAAACCATTCAGTTCTGACACTTTAAGCTTGATACAAAGAACAGCAACTTTGTTGCAAATGTTTGCAGTACTTCAACTAGGATGTGGACCTCAGAAGTTCAGGAAGAATAATTTGAAGAGTACCAAAGTGAATCATTACGGGTTAGTACTCATTTTCCTGATTATAGAACAGTGCTGAAAGCATTTTACTGCCTTTATTAATCATAAAATAAAATATTTGTTGATATAATTAATGATAATGGTAAATGAACATTTTTTTGTGGAGAATATGTGGGGAATAGTACAAAAGCTATTGGTTGGACTATAATATCTTTATTTTAATTAAAATGCAACATTTCTAAAAATATCGCACTCGAAATAAAATAGTGGCAACTTAGCAATTTGCCATGCTTTATTCCTTGAATTCTCCAGTGGTGTATGGCTCCTATCTTGAGCAGTAATTGATAGACTAATTTTTATAAGTTTTAAAGCTTTTCTCCGCTGTGGAGGTACTTTGTAATATTATCCAATATAATACAATCCAACTTGGATTTTTGAATGACAGTGCAATAATGGGTGGAATGGTATATGAAAATAGGTGGAAATGAATTTTTGTGAGAATATAATTGAATAATGAGATGTAACCACCTTATATGAAGTTGTATTACTGAAAAGTTATCTAGACGGTCTAAAGGGTATTGTAATAATTTTTTGCAGTGATCTTCGTGCCAAACTAGAAATGGCCATATCACATGTACGTGAGTTGGCCATAGAAAATGAAAAACAGAAGCATGCTCAAGAGGAATACAGTAGTGATTCAGAGGCTGGAGGTGTTAGGTGTAATGTTCAACTGACAAGAGCTGTACGAAAATATTTAGCTATAAGTATCCGTGATTTGATGCAGCATGGTTCCACTTCTTCTATTAATTCCTCGAGTATTGTTCCATTCATAGGTTGCTTTCCCAGGAGGGGAACGACAGACCAGACACATATTCATGCTTGGGAATTAATTCTTGAATACTATCATCTGAAAAATGGCGAAAACTTCAATTCAACACCTGCGAGAAAGCTATCTCAAAGTTTTAATTTAGATATTGCTGGATCCTCTCCAATTAATAGCAAGCAAACAATGCTGAGTGCTATTGGCAGTATTATTTCTACTCATTCTAGATACAAGCGAAGCAATGATTCTCATTTCAAAGCGTTCATTTGTGCTGGACTTAAGTGAGTTCAATTTCTCAGGGCAATTCAGGTTTTAAATGGTAATGTTTCAGCGCAAACAAGTTGGTTTCTTGGTTGAATCACTTTTTCCAGTGTAGTCCTCTGGTAAAGGCGCATTTCCAGCCTTGGAGTTATGTTGCTAAAACAGGTGAATAAAAAGTTTCATTAGAATTTGAAAAAATAGAACTTGAAATCTTTATGATTACTGTCGAACTGAAACTGTCTTATTCTGAAGATTGTATGGACATTTTTTGAAAATTATTTTAGTTTGCAGACATTCATAAAACCTTGTCAGCTTCTGTGACTAAATTTCTTGAAGAGAACCTGCAATATCCCTTAAACTGTGGATCCATTATCTTTAAGGCGAGTTTAAATTTAGGGTTTCTTCTGGTTTGGGTTACTAACTATTAATCTATAATATTTTAAAATTGATTCACTACACACGGTGTGATTACTATTTGATATTCATGTATGTATATTATACTAATTCTCAAATTTCACTAGGTAATCGGAAAAATTCCATACAGGACTTAGTTGTGTAAATGCCGTTATTTGTTGTGTTTTTGTCTTTATTTCTTATTGATCTATAAATGTCTCATTTTTTTAAGATTATTTTTTGGAATGTTTTTTCAGGATTCAAAGACAGTTTGAGTAGTTTGGATACATTAACCGGCTACAAGTTTGATCTTCCTGTGGATTTAGCCATACAGCAGTTCCAAAATATCAAAGATGTTTTTACATGAATTACTAGTCATTCTCTGTTACTTTTTGGATTTTGTTACTGTGATAAAGAAATAGTTAAAATTGAGTTGGAAAATGTCTATAAAATAGTTGAGTTGTGTGTGAGATTCTTTATGTTTCAATTTTTCAATAAAAATTGTTTCATTTCATGGTCGTTTTTAATATCTAGAACAATGGATACTATCATTATTCATCAGAGTTAAGAAAACTGTGCAAGGTATTTGAAATATTCCATTTCACAGATCATTGAGTTGGAAAAAAAATTCGATTGTTTTGAAGTAATAAAATGTGTTGAACTTCTATTTCATTAAGGTTGTTGTATTGACCCGATGGATACATATGAAAGTCGTATCTATCATTCGACGAATTATGTAGAAAGCAAACGATATTCCGCATGTATTCAAATAATAGTCTAAATCTAAAGGGGAATTCGAAGTCAGACTGCTATGCTAAACAGTACCAGAAATCTATTTAATATTAATAAATTTTTCTTGTTGTCACGAATGCCTGTAAATTTTGAATGATTGCGCACGCAGTATACCTAAATTGAAGGTTATTGGACTTGGTAAATTTCCTAAAGCTAACACCCCGAGGCATTAATGATTAAAAGTGTATTGACGCTTGACATCGGATGAATACGCATGCGCTGCGTTCAGGTTATCTGACACCACGGTGAAATGGTGATTGCGTAGCAGAGACTCTAGAGTTCGTGTATATTCTGATCTTTGCTCGAACAATGAATTAATTGATGTTACTTTTCGATCATACATAATTTATCCTCGCTGTTATCAAGAATGACGTAACGAAATATAGGTCTTTTAAATATAACTTTATGAATTGATGTAAATTCGCATGGAGAACGTAAAGATAATTTCATCTCAAAAATATCAGATTACATCTATATTCGAATTAATTTTTTGTTGAAACAATTTCTAATATATCATTTTCCCGTTTTCAACATATTATTGATATATGGAGATTTTTTGAAATTTCTTTTGGCTGATGTTTCGATAAGATTTAGATATTAGAGATAGTGGAATTTCGGATCAAGGATGAGCCGAGTTGTTAGGCGCATGGCGAGGCATGAGCGTCGCTGCAGAACAGCGGACGCCTGATGTTCTTTCAGTCATGGTTTTGTCAGTGTCACAACAATGAACGTCGAACTTGAAAACTTCGGGTGTTGGTGGTGATGCCTTAGTAAAAATGCGGAGCAGCAGCTCGGAACTGCTCCTAGATCAACAAGAGGAGTTACGAAAAAGAAAACTCGCTGAATTACAAGCCCAAAAAAAAGTTGTGAAACCTATCGGAGGTCGTTCCTGCCGTGAACAGGCCTTATTCTATTCAACTGCTGTTCTAGCCGTCATTTCATTGTCAGCTGGTTCCTCCTTGCTATTCCTTGTGCCTCTTTATGTCGACCCTGCTATTTCAACGTTGGTGTCGAATTTTGTATCAGAACCAGTAACCTGTGTTACCACACGTATGGAAACACTGACTGGATTAGCAAATTGTTCATGGAGTTCTTGCAGAGAAGGTTGCACTAGTGATGCTTACCATTGTACTCATATCTATGTAAGTTACAACGAGTCATCCTCAATTAATTCTTCACAGAATCAAACAGACGATGCAGTTCTACTTGTGAATATCAAAGGGTGCGGGTATCCGCCTAGTGTGCTATGTGCTAATTTCACCGAGACCTACGGTATTGAAGGTACCGAATTTCCGTGCTATCACTCTCAAATTAATCGTACTGTTGTGCTGTCTCATTATGAAAGAGACGAGCAAGTTGCTATAATCATACATTATTTTGCGGTTCCTTTTGTTATCACTTTAGCTACTTCAGTTGCGTTATGTGTAATGCATTGTGACTGTCGTTGTCATCCTACTACACACCACAAAAGAGGTAGAAGACCTAGAATTCAGGATCTCAGCGATGGTTCCCTCGGAATAGATGTCGACCTTCGACACACAACTAGTTATACTTCTGATATTGCAGCAATAAGGCCTATGTAAGAATTGACTTTCATCATCACATGAATATTATTGTGCCTGAAGCTTGTCTTTTGAAAAACAATCTGGAAATTCAGGAAAGTTTATCTAGCGCTTTACAAACTCATTTTTTCGTTTCTTCCTCCAGATACACCTATCCTTATGAACGAACAAAAATAGATATAATATAGCTATTTTATTTCCATCTTTAGTTGATACATTCTTTGAAGATGTTTAATTTTTCCTAAATGAGTTCAATATATAATTTTCGGATTTATTCGGAAGTTATACGAAATTATTGTCCTGGCTTTGCTTATATTTATAAATATTTCCAATAACACGCCAATTCATGTTGATTCATTGTGTATATAGGTATGTATATCGAACTGTACATTCTAAATAGACGTATATAACATAAAATCAAAACAATTATGTTCAAACAGTAACTTCGAATTTATGTGATTAAGCATGGAAATAAATAATATAATCGAAATGAAAAATTCACTGAAAAGAAATTTATGATTGACTTAAAATTGTGAATGGCCGACGGACGAACATATCAAAAATTCAAAGAAGCTGAATCTATTTTCGCTACTAAAATGATTATAATTATTTATCCAGAATTGAGTGATGTTTGAGGCTTGATTTTCATAAGACTGCTTCGAAAGGTGCAATGACGTATTCAATATCACAGAATAACGAACAGCTTCTCTGATTTTATTTCATTTTAAAATAATTAAAATTCGTTATTTGTGAAAATGAAATGGAAAAGAGATTCAAGTCCAAAAGAAGAAAGTTTCCTTATTATTCCATGTATGCGTTGACATAATTCAAAGCATTTTATTATTCAATTGTCAATAAAGGCGATTTATTATCATTATTAACATTTTTTTAGCATATCAGCATCTCAAGCTTTTTCCTATGGGGCTGACGAGCCACCAAAACGTGAAAGAAAAATGGAATATAAATATTCCTGGTTTTTGAACACAATTTCCGAATTTATGTATATCAGAAGCTTGTTTTTCATGTGAATGCAACTGCCTTATATTTCCAGAAAAAAGCTCCGTCTATACTGAACGACAATATAAGAAAAAAACAGGGACACTATATAGATTAAGGTTTAATATAAAACATGACGAACTAAATCAAAGTATGCCAGTGTAACAGGTTTTGATTATTTCAGTTAGCTGATCCCCAGCATATCATACTGAAGTGTTTAAAGATAATTTGATTTAATGAAACATTTGATTTTTTTTTTGAAAATATTATAGTGTGCTTCGTTTCGATTTATTCATTTTAAATTTGCTTGAACTTATTATTACCAGTGTTCTATATTTAAGAAACCAAAATCTCTTCAGATTATTTTAAGGCTTGTTCGGATAATTCGAGTTTAGATTGATAATATCGGAAATATTACAACTTCTATTACTAGAAGTAGTAACTCATTTTCCTTAGGATCATCAGTCATTCTTACATCTGTAATTACCGCGTCAACATAATACTTCAAAAAACTAAGATATTGCCTACGATCTAGCCGCTATAGCCCAAAATTATCAGACAATACATTTGCCTTCATATAAAATCGAGGTTTTACTGCCAATAAGATGTTAATATTCCGTTTACAAGAATATTTTCCGATTGTTGACAGACTCTCTGACGTCTTTATGATAAGACTTCAGGAGTTCGGTAGCGATTCGATGTAAATGTTTTTTTTTAATTCAACATAATGTTGATGGTCCTTTGGTAGGACAAGCTTGGCGCTGTCTTCCGCTTTCATTTCAACTATTCTATTGAATTCCTTCAGCTGGAAGAAATCCAGTGTGTTGATTCTCCAAATGCTTGAAGGAGGCTGTAACCGGATGGCACTTCGAATATAGATAGTGCTTCAAATTTCTATTGACCTTCTAATCAATTCGAATTAACCTATACTCTTTTGCCATTTCATTATAATATATCGGTGTTAGTAATAATGTGATCTCATTTGTTCGGGTATAGGTAGATCGAAAAGTAGGTACTTACTTAAATTCCGTTATATTAAGTTGAATATGTGATGGGTTTTCAGTTTTTCCACTGTTAGCCGGAACCAGAAAGAAGTATAAGGCAGTATGATAAAAATACTTCTATTTCTGAGACGCAAACTTAGTTGATGTATGAAAATTATTGTATACTTTACATTGTGCATTAAGATTACGAAAATATCAGAGTTCGCAGTGAGAAAATATTTTTCTCACGAACACATTTGAGTATTGTGTACGATATGAGTTGTTATTTGTCAGTGCGAAAAATATATTCATGACCAAATTCCAGAAATGACTAAACACTCATATGATGTATGCGCCCCCTCGTTGTCTTAACACATAATCAATAGTTATAATCGCCTAATTCAAGTATAGCGTGTAGGTCCTTGAATTTGTGTTGCTTGTTGCAAACGCGCTTGTGATTACATATTCTTTTTCAAGGAAATAATGAATTTTCTGTTATATAATGTACGCCATCCCTACATGACATTCAGTAATTAAACTTAATTAATCACCGCATTATTCTCACCTTGACAGTAGAAGTCAGAATTCACTTTGAAACAAAAATATAATTTTTTTTTAATACATCTTCATGTGAATATTTCAATCATATTGACACGTTATTATTTCTTGTAATGAAGGCAAAAAATCTCATCCTTTATATGTTCGATTAACTCGATTGAAAACAATCTTCTAGCATGAATATACATTTATTTGCGACATACATTTCCTTGAAAAAATCGCGTTTTTCTTTGAAGGGAAAATAAGCACATACTCATTTATACTTTCTTTTATGTTCACTGGATCCTAGCATTGGATAATTCTGTTGTTATTCTAATTTAATACTTGGCCTTAAGTGAATATTAGGATTTTAAGGGATGGGTATATATTTTCGAATAGCATAGTAGGCATTGATTTCTAGATATATTCAAATTATTCCACCCTTTACTCGGTAATATTAGCTTTCGTGTTAATTCGCTCTAGTAATTTTAATTGATCGAATTGAATATTAGTGAAATTATGAGGGCCGGCAGGAATCCTGGAAGGAAACTACTCATGAAATCTTGAATTTGGTCTGCACATGAAAAGTTTAACATGATAATGAAATATGAATTTTGTTAAGAATGCAACTTTTAAAATAATTAGGAGGAAATTGTACATTTTACTTGAAGAAAGTATTTTTATAAAAATGTTATGTAGAGATCTTGTTAGAAGAATGTAATATATAGATACATGTAATATTTTGAGTTTATTGAAAAAAATGCGTGTATAATATTAGAGTTTATATATAGTTTCAATTAATTTTATATTGTTTTATATTAAAACATTTTTAATGAAACAAATATTATCTCATTTATACATATCGTTCCCTTCCTTCTTGATTATTACTCACAATACAATTTAACCAAGGACCCATTTTCAGAAAATGGTAAATCTAAAATGAAATTGATGCAGGAATTTAGTATTATTAAAATATTTCTTATTTCTCGAGATTTCTTCAGAATAAAATCAAAATATCGATAAAAACCGAATGTTCATTGACGATTTAGTTTTTTCATTTGAATTGATAGTATTTTTCTACTATAAAATAATAAAACAAAATTTCAAAACTTCATTGGCGTATTTCGAAAAGCACTGGCGTATTTAGGGGGGGGGGAGGTCAGATGTACCTCTGGCCCCCCCAAACTACTACCAGCTTTTTAGAGCTGCAACTATTTTGCCTATTTCAAGTGCGACATGCGAGAGGTCTTTTTCTGCCATGAAGAGAATTTTAATTGGATGAGAATAACTATGAATCAAAACAGACATTCAGATTTGGCTTTATTGTTCATCGAAAAGGATGTTGATGTGGATGTGTTGTAGATTGTTTCAGTCAACAGCTTTGAAAAATTTATTGTAGATAATTATAATTAGTGATTTCAATATGAATTGCATAATCATCATATACCGGGTGTCCCACGAATACCGTTCGTTCAAATATTTTTGGGAAGGAATTGAAATTCACGTTTGCAATTTCGGACTTGAGCTTTGACTAGAGAGATGACTCCCTGTAAATTTTTTGGGATTCGTGAGATTTCCGGTTTCACCGGAAGTGACACTAACTTATGTTTTTCAAATGGAAAGCCTCAAATTTGATAATGAAAGTAGATTCCTTTCAATGTCAAATCTTTGAATTTCCGATAGAAATTTTTTTTTCAACGTGAAATTGCAAAAAAAAATTGAAAATGGCGTTCTGCTGAAACATGGATATCTTCAAGGTTTTTCATTGAAAGGATGTCGTTTTCAGAATTCCGCGGAAAGTAACAAAAGTGCTTCTTTCACAATAGTCAGAATTGAAAATCATGATACAGGAGGTCACAAAAGCGTTGTTGAAGTTGGAAATTTCGAAATCCTGAACACTCAAGTTTTTCAAATGAGAACCCAATTTTTTTATAGCCATAAAGGAATCTGCGTTGAAAAATAATGTAGGTGTGGAAATAACACCATTGTCCTTAAATTCATATTTTCTGAGATATGCAGTCGCGATTACATTTTTAATATCCATATTCTCAAATATACAAACAAACTGGAAATCATGTATTTCTATGGGTACAATGTGAAATGAATGTTTAATATGTGCTTCATTCTCTTCGAGGCAGTATTTTTTTCTGTAAAGAATAAAATTCGAAATGTGATAGTTTTTACGAATATCTCAGGAAATATGAATTTTGGGGCACTGGTTTTGCTTCCACACCTATATTATTTTTCAACGTAGATTTCATTATGGCTATGAAAAAATGAGGTTCTTATTTAAAAAAATTGAGTTCTCACTTTTTCGAAATTTCCAACTTCAACAGCGCTTTTGTGATCTCCTGTTTCATAATTTTCAATTCTGACTATTGTGAAAGAAGCATTATTGTTTCTTCTCGCGGAATCCTGAAAACGACATTTTTTCAATGAAAAACCTTGAAGATATCATGCGCCATTTTCAATTTTTTTTTGGCAATTTCACGTTGAAAAAAAAATTTCTATCGAAAGGTCGAACATTTGACATTGAAACAAGTCATAATTCATTAAGGAATCTATTTTCATTATAAAATTTGGGCCTTCCTATTTGAAAAACGAAAGTTTGTGTCACTTTCGGTGAAACCGGAAGTCTCACGAATCCCAAAAAATTTACAGGTAGTCATCTCTCTAGTCAAAACTCAACGGGCCACGGCTCCCCCTGAAAACTGAGGCTAGATACGCCAGTGTCGAAAAGAACGAATGGGGTTGAATAGGTTTAATGAAAATCATTCTATTTTAAAAACTTTATTTGTAAGTACCTATTCCATTTTTTGAACTTTGAAGGCTCGAGGATAATAATGTGATAGGTAAAAAGTTCAAATGAAATGAAATCGGAAATTTACCTTCATTGTACCAAAGAGTTCACAATAATATAGACTCTCTTCAGAGCTACAAGGTATTTATTAAAAACAAAGCATATTGTTTAGTGTGACAATTAAAATTATCGAAAATTCGATTAAAAATAACTATATTTAATTGACTAGATTTCATTTTGAAATTATAACCTCAACGGATTGCTGACTATGGGGATGGCCACATAATACCATCGAGATGTTCTTGAACTTTTGTATTCGTTTAAGTCAATATCAAAATATTTCACCATTGAAAAAGCAGATGAACAGAATGATTGTCAAAAGTTTTAACGTCCCAAACAAAATAAAAAAATATCACGAGTATTGGAAACATTTAAATGGAATCCCTTCAACTAATTGAATTCTTGGCTGATAAAGGTTATCTAAACAATTGATTCGAAGAGAGCATACGAACTTATTTCCAACTAATATGAAGGGAAATCACGTAATTTTGAGACAATGGTGCGGTGAATTTATTTGAAATATTAGAAGTGATGCGAATATTTTTGGCTATCATCCAGTGGAGTGATAAAACACTTCAATTAACAATGTACTCAAATTATCTAAAATTATATACATGTTTAAAATGAAAATGACTTATAATTACAACATGAAACAATTAACATCCTATATATCATATAAAAATAAAATATTTCTTATAATTGTTGCATCCCTGCATTCTATAAATATGTGTATAAATATAAGTAGATATGATTCAATTTGCTTTAATATATTGTCAAAATGATGCTGAAGAAATTTCCCCATACTACTGACCCATATATTGTGACATTTTGATTTTTAAGTACCTGAAATTACTGATTTGAGTTCATAAAAGAACTTGTCCTGACTAGCATGAACAGATGAATGTCTGCCCATTCCTTTCGGGAAAATGGAATTATTTACATTGAAATTAAATTCGGGAATTCAGAAAGAAAAAACAATCCGGTACAAGAAATTCTAAAAAATACTAGCTACGTATAGATATTTATATGGACATTCCAAATGGTAAAACATTAAGAATTATAAGAAAAATGGTAAGGTACAAATGTTATTCGAACTATTTTAATCTTTGGTTACTCAAACTTTGCTCTCAGGACCACTTGCTTGATGATAGAATGAGGCTTGTATATTTGCAATGAAGAAACCCATTATATGACCATAGTTTTTGTAATAATATTCTGGCTTCCTTCCCCTGCGGCAGAAATATTCTTGATGATTGACAAGTATTCAACGAATAGATCAATAAACATAATCCAACTTTTTTTCCATCCAAAGAATTACATGTCGAAAATGATGTACGATATTACATTGCACTTAGTGATGTCATTGATCAATATGTTGGCCCATCCGTAGGTACAAACGACCTTTCGAAAGTTTCCAAGAGATTTGAAATTGAATATTAGGTACAAAGATTGAATAGGGCGAGGTCCGGAATCAGGTGAATCAGAAATGTTATTATCTCAATATTTCTAAAAATACAAAACCGATTGAGTTTGAATTCCATATTTAAAAGTAAAATAAGGCCTTCGTACGAGATTTCGTGAGGATCTCATCACTTGACATTTATTTCAAGAACAATATCGAGTAATCCAAGATTGGATTCTTTCGTATAAAAAACATGGACATGCACGCAAAAAGTTGCAACACCACTTCAGTAATTTCTGTATATTGAATTGTGTGTACTTACATCGTATCTGTTCTGCACATATGGTACAAGCGGGACCTTCCAGATCCACAAGGCTCTATATAATACCTTGAAGCATGCACGATCGCCCTGATACAATCAGGTATGTGAATGATATCCTCATGTTCTACTGATGTCTCCACAATCAAACATGAGCCTTTAGGCAGATCAGACCTCCAACGACGAACCACACAGTATTCCTCAATCGGTAAAGGTGACATTCTCTTCCTGCCGTATTGAAAAATTTCTGTATTTCTATCAAGTTGCACGACAATTTTGGCCGACATCAATTCTAAATCCCATATGTGCCGTTCTCTCAAAATCCTATGCATTACTTCAGAAGGTGGTGCATCAATATCAGCTACAGCTTTCCAAACTCTCACAGAAAGACCATCATCTATCTTCTTGAAATAAATCTCGACTTTTGAGTTATTGGTTGGCAACAATGTCCAACCTCTGGACTTTTCTTTCAGTTCTCTCAGAAATGCTTTTTCGCATTCATTGAGATATTCCTTCCATCCTCCCATACCTTTACCTAGCTCTTTGAGATTTAACACTTTCCATTCTTTCATTTCCACTGGATTGCATTGATTTATAAGCCCTTTGGAAATCTGAAATATGACGAAAAAGGTGAAATATTTAAGCCGCGTTGGATCCTTTGAACCAAATTGAAGTAGGATAATAATTGGATAAAAAAACTTCATCTTCAAACACTCATATATCCTCTATGCAAAAGAGGTTCTCTATATTCTTCAAATAATTGAATTTATGAATCTTACCGTGAAGAGCTTTTCGTGATTTTCCAAGAAGAAGAGTAGGCAATCGTGAGCAGCTTTGTTTTCGGCAAGATCTTTCGCTTGTGGTGTTCCAAGATTCGATTTTGATAATGAGGAATAGTGGAAAAGGGATGGTGCAAAGCAAGTGGCTAAATTGCTCTCATTCATCTGGTTTTCTGCTGAGTGTTTCGCTATAGCTATAAGGAAATAAACGAGTGCCTGTAGTACTTCTATATGTTCATCTGGCATCAGAAATATTCCGCAGAGAACTGCTTCCAGGCGATGTTCAACAGGGACATCTGCAATAATTATTATTCATCGAGAACCTGAAGTTAGAGCCACCAAATACTTGAATAATGTACTCATCCAGTTTTGTCTTATTCGGTTGAATGAAATTTTCATCTTGTCTTCAAATGAATGGTAGGTACTCTGTAGTGAATGAAATGAGTTCATATATAGGGTACCTATATGAACACCACATGAGGGGTTAACCCTGAATAGCTAGAGACAAATCAGACCACTAACCCATTCAGTTTCGAAAACATCCTATAGATATATACCAAAATTGTGAAATCAAGAAATTGATCTATTCCAGATAAGCACTTTAGAATTAAATTTTTTCATATCGATGAGTACAGAATTCATAATGCCGAAGTAACAGATACCTACACTGAAATATTAGTTTGAAGGTTTCGGATAGTTTATTGGTGAGGAGAGCTTCCGGTAATTCTCTAAAATATTGTTTCACCATGTCTGCGACGTCATACGATTGTTGGTCTTCAAAAGAGAGAATCTCAGTTGATGATTCTACTGTATTCCTCAAAGCCTGTATTCTTGATTTAACACCAGATTTCCTGAAGAGACCGACTTGATCTACAGCATTTCGTTGTAGCCATTCCAGAGCATTTTCAATATTTCTAGGTAGTGGGTGACCTGTCCTTTGCAGCGTCAGTTGGATAGGTACACCAAAAACAACTTTATCTGAAAGTATTGGTGAATAACAGAACGTTAAAAACACCCTTCCCTGGAATTGTGCATATTCTTGCGTGAAGAGCAAAACATTTAGAAGGCGTTGCCCCAGAAAGAGAAAACACATATGGAAAGAGGAAGTATGATTATAAACGTTAGATGTATGATATGCAGGCATTAGAGGCTTTCGTATACACCATCGAAAACAAGATTACCTATAAAATTTTTTACCCTCAAATTAGGTACAATCGGGGCAGTTATTTTAAAGGATTTCGCTGAAAACAAAACCATATTAAAATGATTTCGAACCTGATTCACTGGAATCATAACCTAAAATTAAATAAGATATCCATGAATTCTATCTTGTTACCTACGACGAAATCAAGAAGGTCCAACGAACTTATTTTAGAGGATCATCGTCTCTAACTCAAATGTACAGATCTATAATGTATGGCTGCGTGTGTCAGTTGTTCAAAATTTATACCTTTATCGGAAATGCCATCAATATAACGATATAGTTTTTAAGAATATTCAAAAATTTATTATGATGAATGCATGGAATTTGTACTTATAACCTAATAATCCGAAAAAATCCAAACAACCCAACAAACAACCTCTGTGAATAGTAGTTTGAAAGTTTTTTTAGTATCATTATTTCTGAGAGTTGTCAAAAAAAGCCACGATTCCATATCTGATATTCACATGGGGAAATAAAATGGAATGAGTGCAAACTCACCTCTGTAAGCAGGATTTTTCATTTTTCTGAGTAGATTTTTGGGTACTTCCCAGTTCCATCCCGTTCTGTGTGTTGGACAATATTTTTCTATATAAGCTGTTAGTTTCAGCATTGCTATTCTTTCTAACTGTCCTAGTTGTTGAGAGGAGAATTTACAGTATATCGCATTGGTTCCTTCATCTTTCGCATGTGTTGTTTGGCACTCGATTCTTGAATAAACAAGCAATTACTTTCTTAGGAAAACATAATGCACGGTAATGTTGTTGCCCGGCACATATAAGCGGTTTCTTTACGGTCAATCTTGTGATTTACTTATATCTTAATAACTTCAAGAACTGTAAGATCAATTTCAAAAAGTGATAACTTTAAAGGTGGAGATTCGGGGGCTATTTTGAAGCAAAAAGTTGAAGATGAGCGGACTTGCAAAATCCCTGACAATATTTTCAACTTACCTATTGTCAGGAATAACATTATAGTGGAACTCGTCTTCTGAAGGCTTCCTCCAAATCCTATTGTAGAATTTCGGGGTTAGTTCTGAATCTGATGCATGGTTCAAGCTTGAAGCTACGCTTATACCACTTAGTTGCTCTGAGAGAGAGTCTAACAATTTTGCACCATTTTCACTAATTATAACACCTTCTCTTCGCCTACGACATTTCACCGAACCACCCCGTCTGATTCTTTCCCTTGGCGATCCACTGTTTTCTTCGAATACGTTTTCGGAATCCGTTTTTTTCGGTTTTGCTACATCATTTTGGATGCTTGCTGAAAATCGACATAGATCATGAATATCCATGAGATTAGCTCTGTGCAGGTCGGAATTCACATAGTACAACCGAAAAAAAGAAATGAAAAAAATTTATTTGTCTAAACAGGAAGTACTCCAATTACAAGACATAATTATAGAAGAAAGTCGATGTAAAATCAATATTTTGTATGACTCTAAGTAAAACCAAAACCAACAGGAATATTTGCCAATGGTGACCCTGCTGGAGATGCCGAAACTCTCTGAGCCTTACTTTGAAAGACCTTCATCAGGAACAAAAACATTATTGTATATGTTATTGAATTGTCGAGCCATAGCAATGGTGACTTCACAAGTATATTAGTCCTGGGCTTAGGAAGCTACAGAAATTGCCCAATGCTGCTACTGTGACGAGGGACGCGGAAACTCAACCTGGCCAACAAATCAGGACAGTCCAAAAGGAAATGAATAAGTTTATATACAATTAGGCATCTGCAATAGATTCTCCTGCTTTCCAATGACATGAAAGACAACCTGCTCAGAAGCTCATTATGGTCGCATTCCCAAGCTGGGTAGAAACCATCGAATTTAAAAGCTAAATATGTCAAAAAATCAGTAAGAAAGACTCAATTTTTCGTAATACAAATGAGACTGTTGAATATAGAAAATTAAATAGGACTCACGTTCATTAATGCAAGCCCTAGACCACCTCCTGATATCAGACTGAAAAGTCCAATTCTTGCTCAAAGCGTAGTTCTCATCTTCAGATTCATCTGTATTGTGGGCCAACTTTTGCTGATGAAGATGTACACAATTGTTCAGAATTTGAAGCCTCCTGAACAACGAATTCAGTATATCAGGTTCCAACCGTGGATGATCTTGCGCAGCAGTAGATATATCCACAGGAAATTGCATATCTGAAAATATTCAAAAGTTGAATATGCGCCATACCATCTTAGATTGAACACGAACATAATGAGATGCAACGTTTTTGCCGCAAAGTGTCCTTACTTACCTTCGTACATTTGTGCATATTGGGGAAACCCTGTAGCTCTGAGCCACTTGCATGCTTCTGCCGCTTCGATTTCTGAAACAGGAAATTGGCTTAAGACATTTGCATCCCTAGACCGGAAGCAAAGCTTACACAGCAGGTTCATGTGACCGGATTTATATTTCGGATGTTCTTACACACTGTGATTCATTTCTTCGATTGGGAAAGAATAGGGGCATGCTCTCCAAAAATCTATTTGAGGACAATGATACGAAAATTATCCACTCCAATCAGAAACGACTAAATATCGAGTTGTCAACAATTTCTCCAGAAAAAAACACGTTTCAGGGAAACTACTCACAAATGATGGAAGGTTTAAGGACAGCAATGGGTAAGGAAATGTTCATTGATTTTTTCTGTGATGTTTGATCATGCATATGTCGATTTTCTGATTCTGGATGGAGTTTCAAAGGTGAGAGAAGGGGCGAAAATACATCTCTTATAGAAGATTGGTTCTTGCGGTGTTTCAACAAACTGTATTTGAAGTGGTTTACAATCTGAGTATTCGGGACACTTCATCATTGACACTTTTCACCCAATTTTGAATGGTCACCCAACAACAGCTAACAAACCTGCGATTTTGTGAGTTCGCAGCTGTCTCCATAGCTGTTCGGCTTTGCGTACCGGCCAATTGTCATTAACTTTAACACTGAGGCTACGAAAGAACTTATATTCTTTTATGCGGATGGACATATTGATGTACTCACCAGCCAGGTGTCGATCCGACTGCGAACGAGTCTGCTTGTTCACCTGAAAACACCATATTACTTATGCATGGCCAACCATGTGAATATCAATTAAACCTAAAGGGCTCATCGCTGCCATTTCATATGTGAAACGACTAGGAAGGTGAATGAAGTTGCTGATACTAGAGATTTATGGAAATATACAGCTATCAATTCGACTGTGATTTTTTTAATATTTTTCCAAGAATGGTTTTAAACGACTAGGTTGGACTCACTGATGAAGAATCCGATCTCAAAGTCAATTCTTCCGACAGTCCGTTGACAAGATAATTTTGGAAAAGAACGAACCAGCGATTTGAAAATTTCAATGTCGCTTGCGTTTTAACATGCGACGGTTGACGGAGTATGACGAATTTGAAAACTCAGGTTATCATCTCAATATCTCAAGAAGTACTGACGCGATCAGATTCAGATTCCAATATGAGTTGTGGAATACGGACGCTCAACTTTATGCAACACTTCAAAAAAGATCTAATCGTTAGAAAAAAATTCTTTGAAATTTTCTATATTTTTTCCGGAAACTGTTCATCAGATTTCAACTCAATTTGGCACAAAACTTGAAATCCATACCTTCCAACAGTATTTCAAATATCAATTCGATTCGATGATTAGTTCCAGAGATATATTTGGAAAAGTTTCGTGTATATTTTGTCAGTATTATTTTTTATTTCCGCACTAACTCAAAAAATATTGGTTCGATCATGATGGAATTCGATAACTAGTTGGCAAATGTTGATGAGCAATATTGTGAATAATTTCATGCGGATCATAAAAAAATCTTTGTTTAGCTGACAAATAGGGTTATTAAGTCAACTCTTAATATCTAATTCAGGTAACCTGGGGAATTTATCATTTCCGTTATGCTTAATTTGAATTTAATAACGAAATGTACTGCGATGAGCAGATAACGAGTTATGAACTGAAAAATGGTAAAAAACAGTCTTACAACACAGAGGGGAATCTGTGCAGTGTGAATGGAAAATAATATACAATTGTGTGAAATTTGCAGCGTTTCTTATTCACAACTATAATTTCCGATCTTGTATGTTCGCCTTTAGTAAGAAGAAACGGGAGTTGATCGATGCTGTTCGGGATTGACACAATTTAAAATGGTAAGGTAAAAATACACCCATGAAGAACCTGGATTCTGTTTCAACAGATATATTTAGGTAAATTTTGATTATACAGGGTGATTCTACTAGGTAATTGTTCTTCATGCCGATATGTGTTACACTATAGGTATCTTTAGAAAATAAAATTCAGTAATGATCCCGATTAGGTACTTATAATTTTGGGAAAATATCATTTATGATTGATCATTTTAGTTAAATGAACGATCGAATTAAAATCCAGTTCCTTATTGACAAATAATAGCTTGAGATTCAAATGATAAGAAGAACACAAAATCGTTTTATCATAAGGTTAGGCAGCGGCGTTCAAAACAAATAAGTGGATGGGTGACCGCACTGGTATTGAATTTGACCAACCGTTCAAAAGCTCCTGCTTTCTCATCAGTACTTTTGTATGATTTTTCTTGTCTAAAATCGTATAAAAAGTATATATTTTTGCGCGCACATGAACAGCGTGCTATCGTTTTGTCTGAAAGTCTGCGATTTTAGAATTTCGAGCCGAAAATGGGCTCAATAGACTAGGTTGGACTCACTGATGACGTTTCTGGTGTCAAAATCGATTCTATACGGCCGTCCGTATGCACGATTTCGGGCTAAGGCCGACCGTAAATACAATAACTTCCGAGAGAAACATTTTAGCAACTCGATATTTGAAGAGTAGGTTTGAGGCTTAATTACGAAGATCGAATTCGTGAATGGGTACAATCCGCCCAATGATTCCTTAAATAATACCCATTCAAAAATTTATTTTCTCAATATTTCCAGAATACAGATTAGTTCGAATTGAAATCCAGTACTTCATCGAAAAAAAATTGCGCGCATGTTCAAATTCGTTGCCGCAGCGACGTAATCTCCTTTGCACATGCGCGCATAAGCTGCTGACTTCACGTCAATGCTTTTCTAGGTTTTTTAAACACTTTGCATTATTTACCTTCGGTTGTTGATTCTTCAAAACTGGTGCAGAGGATGATTTGTTCCTCAGTACAGCCTGTGGTGTTGAGTGAACCATCCAGTCAATTGATGGTCTTTGATATTTTACTTCATTCGAAGAAATACTTTCATTATCTGCAAGCTCAGTATCAGATACTGAGGTTAAGCAAGGTGAAGAAGAGCAATCAGAGCCTTTGGATAAATTAGTTGAGCATATTGAGAGAGAGGGAGAGGTTTGGGTAACTGCATTATGGACAACATTTGCTAAGCTAACCTGGAAAATAGTTAGTATAAGAATATAAAAAAAATAATAATAATTCATAAGATGAACCCAAAATAAACAATGCGGAACGGATTTGATGAGTTAGTTAAATTATCTTGGGAAATGGAAAGATGTATGGACATACCACTTTAAATGGCCTGAACAATATATTTCGCTGAAATTTTTCATAAAATGACATTTACAAGTTCCATTTACAGCATTTTTGATTATAATTTACACAATGGATACAAACAGAAAATTTCTATTGTCAGGATTTTCTTTAATAGCTCATTGATAATAAGAAAAGAAGAGGCTTTTTTAATGATAACTTCTGTGTTGTACTATTGGAATCGGTTTAGCATAACGACGTTGATGATATTTTCTGATTCGTGTTGATCGTTTCGGCTTATTATAAGCTTCGGAGGTGTCTTCGTCGCAAATCTCTTCGCAACAGTCTCCTAGACATGTTAAACATCTTCTGAATATACTCACTGATTGATAACTGCTAGTACTGCCTATTTCAGAAATAATATCAGTCTCTTTCTCCATAGTCATATTCATTTTATACATTTGGAGTATTTCGTCCAACTCCTTCGTTAAAAACCGATTTCTTTCGATCTCGTCATCGTTTTCGTACTTCTGTTTCAGTTCCTGAATGTCAGCTTTGATCGATGTGATGAGTGCCAGCAAACTTTCGTCTGCTTCATTTGCGTTATTTACATCTGTGGATGCCTCATCTTCGTGGTGAAGAGTATTACATTGAGTGTCCGTTTCTTCGCTCAAAACAGGATCCGCTTCCTTGTAAAACACGCAGTTCAAATCCTCATAACATAACGGTTTGTTTTCTTTGCAACAAATAGAGCTGTTTTTCTGAAAGCATGGGGAACTGCTCTCTGCGCTATAAAATGAACTGTTATCTTGATATGACGAAGGTGCAGTCTCCTCTTGAAAATATATTGGACTTGGACTCCATCGTCGAATTGAGGGGATAACGTTTTGGGGAGACAAATAATTGCCATTTAGAGAAACATCAGGCGCATAGAGAACGTTGGATTCCGTGGTCGCTAAACAAGGAAAACTGCTTGAAAGTGCTATTTTGGGGACATTTGAGTTCGTGTTGAACTGATGGCTACCATTTCTACGAAAAATGTCGTCACTTTTCAAATTCGCATAGGAATAATCGAAGCATCCGCTTCGATTGTGATTATCTTGAGATTCTCTCATTGGTTTTTTGAGGCAACTCTTGAGTGACTGCTCGTGGTTTCTCAGTATATCATTCTCTCGTAGATATTGAGATCTTCTTCCCTCTCGTATGATAACATTAGGTTCTATATAGATTTCCTGGTAGGAATCAGCGAAGTGCACTTTGTGTCCATTATTGTCAGTCCTTTGACAAGCACCATTTTTCAACGAAATGTTTCTTTCATCAGTTATTCTTTGATTAGCTTGTTCCAAGTTGTGAGCTGCTAACTGGGTCGCGTATTGATGTTCCAGCACTTGCGAGATGTCATTCTGCAAGAGAAAATTGCTTGAATTAAGGGTATAACGACAACTTCGACTAAGTCTGAAATTGCATTTGTTTTTACGCTCATGTTCTGGTAAAGAGCGTGCTATCGTTTTGTCCGGCCGTCCGCCCGGATCTTGGCAGCTAGTTGGAAAATGCTGAGGGACAGCTTTGTGCACAATTTCGTGAATTGCAGTAAAACCCACGACCTGTCATTTTTCGATGAAGAACTGGATTTCAATTCGATATAATCTGTAGTTTTGGAAGTATTGGAAATATAGGATTTTGAATGGGTGGTATATCTATGGAATCAGTGGGTGGATTTTACCCATCCACGAATTCGGCCTTGGCTATTAAGGTCCAAACCTACTCTACAAATATCGAGTTTCTAAGTTGTTTCTTCCGGAAGTTATTGTGTTTAACTTACGGAAGAAACGACTTGGAAAGTCAATATTTGTAGAGTAGGGTTGGGGCTAGTTATGAAGGTCGAGTTCGTGAATGAGTTAACTCAGCCCAATGATTCCATGGATATACTCTTTCAAAATTTTATTTTCCCGATATTTCCAAAAATACAGATGAGATCGATTTGAAATCCAGAACTTCATCGAATAAAACTCAGTGCTTTTCTAGGTTTTTATGTTAGTCTAATTTCAAGGATACATATTTAACATGTATCGATGGATTTATCAGAGCATGAATCGAAAGATCCAAAAATAATATCTCTTACTTCTTCAGTTAGTTCAATTAAGAATCTCAAATATGAAAGAATGTCCCGAGTTGGGGGTAATTCAAACATGTGGGATATAAACTTGATGAAAACAACAGAAGTAATATTTCATGAATGAAATACGTCTCCTAATAAGATTTTGAGTGACAGGCAAGTTGGTAAACTCCCTAATTCCCTTTTCTAATAGAGAAACCGATGTAAAGGCAGCATTGGTCACAGTGAAAGATTTTCAGGATGGTATATAAGGAAACTGATTCTTCCCTTCTAGGACATACAGTTCGGCTTTCTCAAGACATGAACCTCCAAGTGAAACTCATATTTTTATTGGGTTTGGTCATCATTATACAAGTGAGTATATTGTCACGATTAATTATTCATCATAGGCTTGAGAAAACTAATTGGTCAGGCTTGTCACCACTATGTTCAATGTGTTTCGGAAATTTTTCACGTCACGATATGCCATGTCTCGATTTTTACGTTAATGCTAGATACATGATTTCTCACTAAATTAGACTTATTTTTTAGGCCCAAGATCCTCGAAAAAGAATAGTAGTTTCACCATATATAATAGATGGGCCAGACGAGGTTGATGTTCCTGAAAATGACGTTATCGCTTGTACCGGACATGGTTGTATGAAGAGATCTGATACTGACGGTCCATTTTGGGCTAACAGAGGAAAGAAAGATCCGAAATATCTGCAGAGTCCCTTGTATGCTCAAGAACCTTCGTGGATTTATTTGTCAGATGATCATTTTGGCTACAATGAACCATTTTTTGTGACGAGGGGTACGTTGTTTATGAATTTAGAATGATAAATGAAGGAATTTTATTTCAGGCAAGAAAAGGTTTGAAGTATTGCGGAAAAACCCGTGGCTTCTGAAGGAACTTGGGCAAGTAAAGAGGACAGAAGCAGATCCATTTTTCGCAGCAAGGGGAAAAAAGAACAATAATGAATTTTAGTCAACATATTTAAAAGCAATAAGTTATTTTCATTCTATGATTGCCGGAAAATGAAACGGTCTTAGAAAGAAAAAATCGCTTTAAGGAATGTAGAATGATGAATAAATGTATCATAGAATAATTTTTGACGTCACAGTTCGAATGATATTATCTGTATTACCGAATTAAAATGAACAGAAAATGAATATATGTAGTTCTTATATATTTGGAGTGATAATAAAATGAAAATAAAAAGTCTTTATGAATTATTTCCGAGACAACAAGAAATATAGAAAAGGGGTAGAGAACATTTCGAAGAATATTATCAAAAAAAAGACGATGATTGTTATATAATATAAATCATTATACATATAACTTGGAGTATTTTTATTTTGAGTAAGGAATCGAAGAAAACACTGAAAACAGAAATCCCGATCTCGAAAGATCTATTCAATTATCTTTCTTCAATATAGTTTCGCACAAGAGCTAGAGACAGCAAAACAATGATAGTAACAATACTCAAGCGTAGTTTCTTTGGTCGATTTCATACAAAGAAAATATCCATATAGGGTAGTTCCTTCCTTATCCACTCCAAATTGCAGTTTCTGCGCGCATGTTCTAGGGGAACAGCGTGCTATCGTTTTGTCCAAATGTCTGTAATTTTGGATGATTGAGCCGAAAATGGTCTCAATCGACTAGGTTGGACTCACTGATGACGAATCCGGTGTCAAAATTGATTCTGTCCGGCCGACCGGCCGGCCGGTTGGCCGTCCGTAGACACGATAACTGTCGACAGAAGCAAGCTAGCTACTTGAAACTTTCAGAATAGGTTGCGCATCCGAATGCCGCGGTTAAGTTCGTTAATGGGCCAAATCGGTCGAATAGTTTCAGAGTTATAGGCACTTGAAGTTTTAAAGTTATTTATTTTTTATTTCAGAAACTAATCAAGCGATTGGATTCAAACTTGGCAGTTTGGTGGAGTATAACGACGCGCAACTTTGAGCCAAATTTCGTCAAGATCATATTGTCAGTAAATTTAAAAAAAATTTTTTTTCGAAATTTTTTTACAAAAAAATTTTTTTTTCGGAAACCATTCATCATATCCAAAAAAAATTATACTCACACATTGACCTTCTAATTTCACAGCAGTGTTTCAAATTTCAGTTCGATACGATCATAAGTTTTGGAGATATCGGGAAAAAATATGTCAAATTTCGAGGTTTTCTTCTCGATATCGTTGATTATTTCGGTATTACTCGAGAAATACTGATTCAGTCCTGATTAAACTCCACAGCTAGTTTTGAGATGCTGAAAGACAACTTTATGCAAAATTTCGTGATAATCGTGTTATTAGAACAATTTGAAAAAAAAAATTTCTATGATTTTCTCATCATATCATCCTCATTAAATTCTGTATGAAACTTCGAACTGTTATTTTCGATGTTGTACTGGATTTCAATTTGATCTGATCTGTATTTTTGGAAATATTGGAAAAATAAAATTTTGATTGGGTATATCTACGGAATCATTGGGTGGATTTTACCCATTCACGAATTCGGCCTTCGTAATTAAGGTCCAAACCTTCTCTACAAATATCGAGTTTCTAAGTTGTTTCTTTCGGAAGTTATTGTGTTTACGCAGTCGGCCGTTAGGCTGACCGTAAACACAATAACTTCCGGAAGAAACGACTTAGAAACTCGATATTTGTAGAGTAGGTTTGGGGCTTAATTACGAAGGTCGAATTCGTGAATGGGTAAAATCCGCCCAATGATTCCGTAGATATACCCATTCAAAATTTTATTTTTACAATATGTCCAAAAATACAGATATGATCGAATTGAAATCCAGTAATTTATCAGAAAAAAATTTCAAAAAGCACTGCCGTGAAGGCAGCAGCTTTTGCGCGCACGTTCAAATTCGTTGCTGAAGCGGTCATCTACATTAAACATGCGCGCAAAAGTTGCTGCCTTCACGGCAGTGCTTTTTGAAATTTTTTTAATGTGCACATGACTTTCATGTCCTCAAACTTCTGAATTATGAATTTGCAACATAACAAACGCAAAGAATAGTAGTTATACTTTTCTGATAACTTTTTCCTTCGGCCATCCGTCAATAGCAAACTGAAATAGACTAGAGAAACTAGCTTCGAATTTTTGTTACTACTAACCCGGACACTATGCATTATCTGTCAATTTAATTCATATAAGAATTACACGAAGGTATTTTTGAGAATCTTACATAACCACAAGGACGAATATCTATCGATAAATAAACAAACATTCCACCTTGATCAAAGCTAATCATTCGATCAAGCAAAAGATATACACCGAAGAAGTGGATTCCAAGGAGAACAGATTTTACTGATTGGGAACTTCTGCGAAGATGCCAGCGCCATAACGGTTACATTTGGAACCTGTCCAAGGTAGTAGTTTTATGTAAACAAACCTTAGAAATGTGGTGGAGAACGAATATTCATTAAACAGAGCTTGAATATTTAAAGAAATTATTATAATTTTGTGTAAAATTTCTTGAGAAGGAACTTTTCGTTTGGATCACAATATAAAATCGAACTTTAAATCGGTCCTGGAGGATGATTTCGGTGTTATTTTAGTGTATGTTGCTTGGTGGATCAAAATGAACCAATATCTAAGTTTACTTGAATTTCTGGAAAAATAGGCACCTCAATAAGTAATTTAAGGTCTCTTATTCATGTGAAGAAGTGCTGAATGTAGGCTATATTATGTGGTAAATCTAGAATCAGTCCAAATGATATGACTTGTTCTTTGTTTACAAACGAGTGAATCAATAAAATGAAAACAGATTTTCTGCTTTAGTTCTTTTGCATCGTATTTCTAAAGAAAAGGAAAACAGATAGACATATAATTGATTTCATTATCATATTACAGCAGCTCAAGATACACATACAATATGAAAAATGACACAGCTGGTTCAACCTACCTATTGTATATAGAAATGAAAAGTATTAATGTATTTATATGAATAACTTCAGGTATTATCAACTCTAACAGTATATCTAGTTTCTGTCAGGTTTTCAACCAGATCCATCTTTTAGAATATGATTTTGTGTATGTGAATTAGGTAGCTGCAGAAGTGCTCGGTGGTTTCTCTGCAGCAATTTTCTTCAAAATTCTCTTATTTTCAATTACACCTGAGAACATCATGACATGGAGTTGTTTCGAAATGAATACATTGTAGGTAATTTACCTTTATGAAAATAAACATCTTCAGAGAAATGCAGTGAACATACTTTCATGTATTTCGTGACCTGTTTTCCAATCTTCAATTTCTAAAGCTAGGCCTTTCTTCTTTCATTGAGTTCCCTGCCAAATGCTGTTTCCAAATTAACTTCACTTTCATTTTGCTTTGGAAAAAATCGAAACTAGAGGCATTAGATGATCCTTTCTTCTTTGACCATGAATAACATTGAGTTGTGGCACACAACAATAGTCATTTCGGGAGGATGCCATTTCGAATTAATACAATCGAAAATTTTAATAGGAAAGAAAATCGATTGATGAATATTACAAACACTTTCGGTATACCAAAATTTCAACTCGGAGAACAACACAAAAGCTCGAAAATGAACTCCAAAAGTAAGCAAATTACGTTAGAATAACAGGCACGTCGAAAAACTACTAGCTTGGAAATGTTCGAATTTCTATCGCCAGAGGGCGTATCGCTTAGCAGTAGTTGCGAATAGTCAGACCAAGTTACCTTGGATAAACCGCAGAATAGGAATCTAGATACTTATCACCTGTTAGATGGAATACTGCAGTATAACTACATACAGTGTGCCATCTGCCGAATAATTTGATCGATGTCCATCCTTTTTCGTATCAGGTCACTGCATCTGCGATATTGCAGTCAATAGGAAAACCTTTTGAGAATACTGAACCGAAATGACCTAAGATATATGTATGCATTGTAGATTAATTCTTCGAATGAAATTTCACCTGGGAAGTCGTTTGTCAGGAGGTAATTGACCAGAGGGAGTATAAATTGGAATGAACATTCATTGGCTCATTTGCGAATAGATCTCGTAAAAGCAGATTTGTGTGATGGCTCCTACCTAAGGAAGATTGTTCTTCCCGATGTTAAGTATTGCTTACAGTCAAATGTCTATCTGGAATCTCATTAATCAAGGTTAAAAGCCCATCTGGCCTGAGAAACTAGCGTATTGTAGATCAATTTTTCCTTCATTTGGATTTGCCCTGAGCTAAAAATTGAATTATTACGCGAGGATAATTAGATGAATCGTCTCATATCTCAGTCGAGCATTGGAAATTCGAATTTATTATTTTGAAAGGAATCCGTAAATGTTGTCGACTTTATTCTACAAGTCGAATCCTGCAATTTAATGTTGTCATTAAGAAAATAAGTGATGAAACCGATATAATTTGTTGTTAATTAATTTCTTAAATAGCTTTTTGAATAAACAATTTTTGAAATATGCGCGTTCACCGTTTGAGCTTTGCTGCATAACTACCAGAACAAAATTCCTGAAAATTATGATACCTTCAAATCTTTCTGTCGTAATAAGTGACTTTATGTCGGTGCTTTTTTTATTCAATTTAATTCTGTTCGGACTCACCTGTGCTTTCGCCAAGTAGAGCGCCAGCTCCTCATATTGATCGTTCAAACTCATGTAGTCCTGAAAATAAAATGGAACATGAATGAAATACTTCATTGACTGTGTGCAAGTACACATCAAAATAAAGTTTCCACTACTACAAAACACATTCACTCGGTTTTTGAAGGTTGCATTCATGAAACTCTCGAAGAAATTTTTGTTTCACAGGTTAACATCACTTTTTCAGATCGAACCAGGCTATCGAACCCATGTAAGATTTATCTTGCATTGCACTCACTCACTTTTGCAGCGGTTGATGAGATTTTGAATTTTCACTGCTGATTCACGAAAAATAATCAAGCGTACAGAATACTCTTCAAACATTTCTGGGGATAACAAATTTATTAGAATCTTGAATCGCCTGAGTAAAGGAGGTGAAAAGTCCTCAAATTATAGGAATTCCAGTTATACATGAGCGAACTGCACAAAAAACGCGAAAAACATGTTGCTATAGTTCTCCTATTCTTAGGTAATTTGAATATGTACCTAACACAAATAATCAAATATTTCATACCTTTCTGAAGTTAGTTTCAAGGTACCCCTTCACATTTAAAATATTAAAAGTAGCGCATCCACCAATACAGGATTGACCGAACATTTTGAATAAACTCTCTCAATCGAACATGATGATAAATACAGGGTGTTTCAGGATTAGTGAGGTAGGTCCAAAACTTCAAAATAAGACGAAAGTTTGTCTTCGTTAAAGGATAACGTTGCTTCAAAGATGACTTGTTTGAAAATGCTGATGGACAACTTTGTGCAAAATTTCGTGAAGATCTTGTCATTGAAACAGTTCAAATATTCGATAATCTGTCATTTTTCGATAAAGTACCGGATTTCAATTCGATCTCATCTGTATTTTTGGAAATATTGGGATACCAACATTTTGAATTGATATATCTGTGGAGTCATTGGTTTGATTATATCCATTCACTAATTCGGCCTTCGTGACCGAGGTCCAAACTTTCTGAGTGGTTTCTTCCAGGAGTTATTGTGTTCACGGTAGGCCGTTATTTCCAAAAATACAGATTAGATCGAATTGAAATACAGTTCTTTATCGAGAAAAAAACCAGATAAGCACTCGTAAAGTCAGCAGCTGTTGCGCGCATGTTCAAAGGATATCACCAAAAGTGAACATGCAAGCAAAAGCTGCTGACTTCACGTCAGTGCTTTTCCAGGTTTTTGATATCTCGGATCAGCTTTATCGAATTTTGAGAAATTAGAATCAATGTTTCACCGAGTCAAATCGAAAGTTGTTGAATGAGTTTCGAAAAATTTGAAAAGTTGCGTTGGGTAGGAAGCGTAATCGTGTGATTCGCCCTTTAGTTACAACAACCTATGGAGCGAAAGAAATAGTTTCAATGAAAGCAATTTAAGCAGAATATATCCGATACAATGAAGTTGATAGCGGTCGGCATACGTGACTATAATGGTAATGTGCATAAGAAGATACACAGGCTTAGCCTTTTTCCCTTTGGCATATCAATGGACCCTGAATAACGATCCATTGTCACTATGGCACGCGTTTATGCAGGTGCACCAGCAGAATGCATTTTTAAATGAACCCTGGATGGTCTCGAAGAAATCCTCCTCAGATTATATCGGATACTTTTTGTGTTCCTTTGATTCTGGCATCCATTCATCTTCATCTATTTGAATCAATTGGAAAGCCAGTGTGTGGTAAACCACACACAAATCATGCTTTCATTCAGATGAAGAACTGAACTCTTGCTTCGATATCCTCCGGCTTATACAACTCTAAAAGAAGTCAGGAAAGAATTCGAGAATTTATACCCTCAATACACAGGGTTGGGCGATAGTCTGGAATAATATCTATATTTTCTACCAATAAATTAAAATAAAAATCTAGCAGCACTTACGTGAGGTCAGGAGTTTTTACGCGCTTGTTCAAATTCTAGCTGTTAGATCAACACGAAATTTTGCACCTAGTTCCGTGTTGGTAATCTGATTGCATTCGTACTTCTTGAGATATTGCGGAAATAACGTTGAAATTCCAAATAACAACGAAATTGGGCACATTTTTTTCCTTGTATCTCCGAAAGTATACAGGGTGAGTCTTTGACCTTGCAGAATATTTTAACAAAAGATTCCTGAAGCCAAAAGAAACACTTTTTTCCCTTACCATTTTTTCCGATTCGGCTTGGTTCGTAAGATACAGACAGTTGAAAATCCATAAAAAAATTTGATTTTCGATTATATCTCGCGAATGATCCCATCGAATGAGACGATTTTTTGAATATAGTTTTTTATTGATATGATGAATGTTCCTGGATTACAAAATTTCATCCACATCCTCCAGTTCCTTTAATATGACCATAACATTTCATAAAAATACCAGAAATTCAAAGAATTCAACTTTCAAAAATAATTTGAATGCTATTCAACGAATTTTTGACCATTTTGGAAAGTAAAAGTATTCCTTATTTTTTTTTCGTATGATGCGCCGTTTTCGAGCAATCTGAAATTCAAAAATAAAAAATATCTGTGAAATTCCGAGAATTGGGTACTTTGGCTGAATGCAACTCTGTTCAAAAAATTCACAGAATTCAATTTTTCCGCGTTGCCACGTCTCAAAGTTGTTAATTTTCTGTCTTTCCATTGCCTATCTCGTTGACAATGGGATAGTTGTCACGATCCAAACGCTCCTCATTTTATACAGAAATCTCTTCAATCTGAATGAACTATCACATCTTGAAGTTATTTGTTTTGTATCCATACAATTTCCAATGATGTATTCATCAGGTTTTCCATACTACGATTATTATCACCAAGACGAAATAAGAAGTTTCTCCAAAATAGGCTTCCATCCCAAAACTATATCTGTGTTATACAGTGGTGATTCGGTCCTGAATCCATTCATGAAGCTTCCTTTTCAATTTCGAGCTAATTTGTGTGGTATAATTGATTAACTTCTCACTTTTCCATGATAATGGGGATTCTTACTGGCTTGAATGCAATCTTTCTGTAAATTTCTTGAAATTATGTACAGAACTTTGATGGTATTTATTTTGAGGTATTCTTCAAATGCGCTATCAGAACATTACAACGCATGGTGGAAGAAAACCACCATGACATAACCTCAAAACCACGGACCCACAGATTTATAGTTCAGTTCAGAATCATAGACTATACAAGTGTATACATAGAATTAGCATATTGTGTGTTGTTTGATTTCGAAGAGTTCTTTCTTTCTGTTCGTCAATTTGGCAACGTTTGTACGTTCATAGATAAATTACGAACATCTGTTTTATTTATTTATGACAATGAATGTTTGAATGGATTATGTCTGATAATTCTTGGAGAAAATGAAATAAACAAGGAAAATTAATAATTACAAATTGAAGATGAATCTCAAAGCTAATTGTTGCTTATTTCGAAGATTTGAATGGTATATGGTATATCTTAGGCTTGGAAAAAATTCAGTGTTCAGGTTTTCAGGGGCGGCTAGCCTATTATGAAAATTTATAATGCTTATATCTTTTTATCTAGGCCGAAATATGGTAGAGGACAAATGTGTTTCTTTCAGCTTCAAGAATCTTCTGTTAAAATATTCTGCAAGGTCAAAGACTCACCCTGTATATCGGATCGAATTGAAATTTGGAACATTGTTGTTAAATACTGACTCTAAGGATTGTGCCAAATTCCATTGAAATCTTATCGATATTTCCAGAGAAAAAAAAATTCATATAAAATTTGAAAAAATTTCGAATGAAATTTTTGAAAAAATTTTTCAACAACTAGATCCACACGAAATTCTGCTCTAAGTTGCGCGTTGGTATCTCAAAACTATCCACAAAGTTTCATTTCAACTCGATCGAGTCAATAATTTATGAGATATCGAGGAATTAACATCGAAATTTGAATTGGGCCTAACTCCGAAACTATCCAACCGATTCCACCCATTAACGAACTCAGCCAAGATATTTGGACTCCAAACCTAATCTGACAATTTCAAGTCGGTAGGTAAGTCTTTTCCTTCGAATGTTAGAGCACATACGGACGGATGACCGGGCGGACGGACAGAATTGAATATGACCACGGATTCTTCATCAGGGAGTTCAACCCAATCGTTCAAGACCATTTTCGGCTCAAAATTCGAAAATTACAGACATCGTGACGAAATGATAACGCGCTGTTCCCCAGAACAACTTAATGAATTAGTAAAAGCAAATTCAACTTTCCTATATTTTGTTAAGAAAATGTTTACACTCACAACATCGAAACTCAACATTGGATTACCGGTTAAGTGTATCTTGCACTTGAAACTGCAACTGTTTGAGTGATTTCAGTCGATTGCGCCAAGTAGAGATTGCGCATCTTGTGCATGCGAATACCCAAAATCCTAGTGCACAGTCGCCATTTTCGGACTGTCTAATGAAATTCATTGTTTTATGGGATTTATCCAGTAGGTGAAATAATGAGGGACGCTCTCCTTTAAATGCGGCATTTCGCTCGAATTTCCTTATTTTTCGAACGAAAATGGTTTCTAAGGATGACGGCGTAAGAGGATTAGAGCTTATTTTGAGAGGATTTTGCATCATTTTCACAATCACACAAAGTTTTTCATCAGCATTTTCAAACAAGCTGTCAAGTATCATCAAGATATCGAGAAAAAACTACGAAATTTGACATATTTCTTCACAATATCTTCAAAAATTATGATCGTTTCGAACTGAAATTTGGTACACCGCTATGAAATCTATAGTTCAAGTTATGACCAAGAGTTTTCCAAAATCTGATGAATGGTTTCCGATAAAAAAAATGTTTTCGGAAAAAATTCCTATGAAATTTACTGATCTCAACAAATTTCTGCGAAAAGTTGTATGTCCTCATACGAAGTTTCAATTCGATCTGTATTTCTCAGAATATCAGGGAAATAACCTCAAAAACTTCAAATGGCTATAAATCCGAAAGCGTTCGATCGATTTTGCCCATTAACGAATGCACAGCCGGTCGGCCGGACAGAATCGATTTTGATACCAGATTCGTCATCAGTGAGACCCTTTTCGACTCAAACTTCGAGAATTACAGACATGCGCGCAAAACTTCAGATTTTTCAGGGTGTGAACCTGACTCTTGTGACACCCGGTATGTTTAAATGTCAATTGTTGAGGAGTCTGGACATTTTTCAAAGGAAAATAAGGCTATATAGGCGAATGAAGATAAGCGCTACTCCCTCTGGTGGCTATCCGAGTAATCCGAGGTACAGACATTATCAATGACAAGTTGAAAGAAATGTTGAGGAAATGAGAAAGTTAATGCATATTTCTTGGCGTTTGTGTGATTTTACAAGTGTTTCTACTGAGGAAAAGCAAACTTAAATGTCCCTTTCCATAGATTTCCACATCCTGGTGAAAAATTTCGAGTTAGGGTGAAAGAAACTTCCTTCAACAAGTCGGTCCTGAAAGTGTTGAGGAATCGATCAAAACAAACAAACAAGATTTATGAGAGTCTGTTACCTTAATTTTTCCGATGATAATCATTTTTAAAGAGGAAAGCACGAATTGCTCATGAAATATTAGATCACATTCATGAAGACAATTTTTTTCCAGGACCCTAATCCAAGCAGAGAAATTTACTTAAGAGGAATGCTCTGCCTTCCAGAAATCTGCCTGTTGAACTGATCATTAAGTAACAAAGTAAATGTTTCAATGATAGAGCTGACTATTGGAAAAAAGTCTCAACAAAGGAAATATCTGGTGATGAATACTGTTCGCTGAAAGTGCTTCTGTCGACGAAAGCAAAGTTGAACAAGGCTTATTTATTACAGCTTTTTCAAGACCAATCATATGAGTGTTGGAAAATTTAGTTGTCAATTCATAATGAATAAGACTTACGATACAATTAGCATTAGTTTTATGTGAATTATTCATTTTATTCACAATATATTGAGTATTTAGTCCTTCACTATAAAAATAGTAAAGTTATGAGTATTTGTCTATTATTCCAAAAAGTATGTTTTACAATACTGTTTTTCTACTTTCAAGACAGCCAAAGTCAACCTTGCCATTCGGATCTGAAAATAAATAATATTAAAACACTCTCTAACATTAGAGATATCCCCGTAATTTTAGAGTTGCTTCACTCAATAAGATTGAAGAATGATACATGCCTACTTTATAAGAATGGAATATGTACTCCCAGTAATACTCTCGTCAACCATAAAAGTCTAAAAAGTCTTTGAATAAATCGTGAAATCAAAAATGATCAAACCAAACACTAACAAACAGTACAAAATCAACTATCAAAACAAAATCTATGTCTGTACCTAAGGTTCCAAAACTGGCCACCGTGGTGCTGCAATCTTAAATTCAGAGGCCAATTGTTTGCTCTTACTATCAGAGGTTACCATAAGTCACGCAGAATTCAGAATTTTGGACTTGGCACGCAGTCGGTGTAGAGGTGAACATAGAGGACCTCTTCGGAATTTTGTAAATAAAACGGATTTTGTTTCATTAGTTCATCTGATGATAGGGAAACTAATTTAGACTGATCAAGTCAACTGGTATTACGTTTCGCTCTTTACCACTCATTGAAATTCTGGGTTGCCAAAAATAATCACTTCAAAGTTTACAGAAGCACGTAGTAGATCGCCGCAATTTAGCACGCGCTATAAAATAAAATTGGATTTTGCATTTTTTCACTCGAATTCATCTTGGGTGTTTTATTGTCATTTTGACGATCCAGACTTCCTGGAATCGATTAACAGTCTATTTATTGTCTTCATGCTCATTTGCCTCTAACACACGAAATAACTGATATTCGTTATCCAGTTTCACGAAGATTTTCTATTACTCTATAGTGTTACATGAAACAGGCAGATGAATTCAATGAAAAATAATGAATTTCGTCTTATTCCTCTCCATGTGAAAAATTTCGCACTAAAATCATGAATTCCAGAAAAGCAAGTACTGGATTTCAATTCGATCTAATCTGTATTTTTGAAAATATTGGGAAAATAAAAATTTGGGTTGTATATTATTGGGCGGATTTCACCCATTGACGAATACGGCCTTCGTAATTAAGCAGCTTTTTGCGCATATGTTCAAAGGATATCATCAAAAGTGAATATGCGCGCGAAAGCTGCTTACTTCACTTCAGTGCTTTTCTAGGTTTTCCCAATATTTTCGAAAATAAATTTCAGATCAAACTGAAATTTGTCTTATCGTTGTATCATACAGTGTGTCCACGGATTGGGTGCCGGTAAGGTGTAAATGACGAAAAATTTTCGAGTTAGACTCTGATATTTTGGGAATCGCTGCTGCTTGGTTTCAAATTAAGATGTTGAGAAAATGAGCCAAATCAATTAATATACAGGGTGGTTTAGAACTGATTTAAGGAAAATTGTTAAGAATAAAACACCCTTGTTTCAAAAGATATCGAGAAAGTTTATTGAGAAAAGTTGTTTAGAATCAAAAGACACGGCTAAATCTCGAATTTGAGATAAATCGATCAACTTTGATTTTGTAAGTAGGTTATGAAAATATTTTATAATATCCATGGTTACAAATGCCAGACGTGACTTGAAACGTAAATTTTATTCGTTATAAACTAAAATTTTCCTGTTAAAAGCATGCTGACCATAGAACAAAGTGTGTTTATTGTGCAGTACGGCTTAGGTGCAGACAGCACGAAAAATTTTCGAGTTGGACTCTGATATTCTGGGAATCGCTCCTGCTTGGTCTCAAACTAAGATGTTGAGAAAATGAGCCAAATAAATGTATATACAGGGTGGTTCAGAACTGATTCAATGAAATTTGTTAAGAATAAAGTATCTTGGTTCTTAAACATATCGAGATAGTTTATTGAGAAAAGTTGTTCGGAATGACGAGCTGCTGCAGGAACTCAAGTTACAGATAAATCAGCCTACCTTGACTTAATAAGTTGGTCATGAACATTTTGTATACGTGAGATTTTTGTCATGATCAAAAATTTAAATTTTGAAACTATTTTTCTAGCAGGGTTAGGTGGTACCGCAACATTTGGCCAGCGTCAATGGAATTGTCTTATTACTCCCTGATACGAAATGTCTGCACCTAAGCCGTAGCACTGCACAATAAACACACTTTGTTCTATGGTCAGCGCATGTTTTTAACAGGAAAATTTTCCGTTTATGACGAATAAAATTTACGTTTCAAGTCACGTCTAGCATTTGTAACAATGGATATTATCAAATATTTTCATAACCTACTTACAAAATCAAAGTTGATCGATTCATCTGAAATTCGAAATTTAGCCGTGTCTTTTGATTCTAAACAACTTTTTTCAATAAACTTTCTCGATATCTTTTGAAACAAAGGTGTTTTATTCTTAACAATTTTCCTTAAATCAGTTCTAAACCACCCTGTATATTAATTGATTTGGCTCATTTTCTCAACATCTTAATTTGAGACCAAGCAGGAGCGATTCCCAGAATATCAGAGTCTAACTCGAAAATTTTTCGTCATTTACACCTTACCGGCACCCAATCCGTGGACACACTGTATAAATCTC